>CM029357.1:31076246-31094033 GCA_017140985.1 Hormaphis cornu
ACGATTCTGAACGCGTACGGTGAATTAAATACTAATAAAAAAAAAAACCTCAAATTTAAAATGTTCTATTTAATTCAACAACGATTTACATTAATAATAATATTACGTTTAAGACGTGTCTTTATTTACGTTTCAACTATGGTTTCAAACTCTTTCAAAAATTTCGTTTTTATTTCGGAATAGTTAATGAAAAAATGGATTTAGTTAAAAACAGGTAACCTACCAAAAAATTTCATGTGTTTTTTTTTATGGTTATTTTTATTTTTTGCCAATTAATTTTTTTACTTAAATTTACTTTATCATAAAAAAAATTCTACAAAAAATTTATAAATTGATGTAAATATACAGTTTTATTGAAATATTTTTCGAATATTAAATTGGATTTTAACTTTAGACAAAAAAATAATTATTAGAAACACGTGTTTTACCGGTCAACGCATAAAATTACCTACAAGTTACATAATAATGTAATAACTAGTTATCATTAACATAAAAGTCATTAATTTTAGTTGCTGCATTAATCGAATTACGATCAACAATACAAAATATTATAATATAGTTATTCAATTAATCAAAATGTACAACGGTTTTTATACTTTTCAAATTCATTATAAAGGCCAATCCATCGCCTGGAATATATTCAAGCGATTCATTACGAACAAATATTTTCGTGTTACTTAAAAATGTACAATTATTGTTATGGGATGTTGTCTACCGTGTTCAGAAAAATCTTCACAGATAATTAACAAACACGTAAAGAATACTTTTAATGTGTGTTCCGAATTCGTATTTGAATATTATAGAAAAATAAACTGTTTTCAGAATATAAAAATACTTATAACTCTTACTAATAAAAATACTTTTAAAAAGTATTCCGAATCCTTAAAATACTCTGTGAAAAAAAAAAAACTGAATTACTGAATATTAATGAGTTATAATAACTTAAATAAGTAATTTTGATATTTTATGGTATTTAATACGCCATAGCTGAAGACGTACCATTGATACATATATATATTTCTATGAGCCACGTGCATTTCACGTTTTATCGGATGTTCAACTATCATTATTTCATTACCCAACTGCCAACATAATATTATTATATCGTTAAATCACTTCTAAATATTGTTCTCAATTATTTGACTATTCTCGAAACTCGTCACTCGACGATGTTAAGTAAAAAAATGAAACAAATTGTACTCCGAAAAAAAAAATCTATACTATTTTTAACCCGTCGTTAGTGCAGAGTTAAATACTATTGCTGACGAGTGAGTATTTCGCTCACATATTAAAACAATTAGTTTTTTTTTTCATTCGAAAAAATAAATAAAAAATGGCACTAAAAATGCCAAAATGAAGAATGTGATGACGTGTTTTCTGCATTATATTACCCATATTGCAGATGTAATGATGCCGCGAATCGGGTGCACAGTGCGCGCGGCGTTACCGTTACTTGTGTCGCCGAATGCTTTAAAGAAATACAAAATTCGGAATTGTCAGTTTGGGATGACATAAAAACGTTTGAATTATTCTGATTCGTACTTTTGTTCCGTAATTATTTTTTCAAAAAACATATTTTTAATCTTGACGCGGTAAAATTACATTTAAATCAGACGTGGTTCCGAAAATAGCAATGTGTGAGCGAATTGCCCATGGGCCATATACTTAGCGTCAACAACGATGGGTTAAGTAGAACAGCTAACTTAAAATTAAAAAACTCAAGTGTATTTTGAAGTTCAGAATACAAATACTAGATGAAAGTGTTTTAAGAACTTAATGCTATTTGCGTTCTAAGAGTATTCAAAATACCGAAAAAGGTTTTCGAATACCTAACTTGATAATTACTGACCTAACCTAACCTAACCATCGTCATGACACTCAACTGTATAATATTGTCTTTTGCCACACGGATGAGTTGGATCACACAATCAACGTATAAGTGTATGCAAATTTTATCACAAGCATGACTAATTAATTCGTGCCATTAAATTTTTTGTATACGCCATTAGTGTGGTATTTATTTACAGACATTTTATTATTGCGTCTTTTCCGAAAAATTAAAATATGCGTGTATATTTAATAATATGTGCATTAATAGATAAACACAGTTTTATTTGTATAACGTGACAAAACTTAATTCAACGGTGTAATATTTTATATATAGACGTGTTATAATGAAATCACGTAATTACCTACCTATCCGTTTATGCAATAATGTGTATAAGAAACTGTTTAGGCGTGTAGTGTTGGCAGTTAGTAAAGAAAATTTAAATAAATTATGCGTAGGGACCTTTAATGGACGAACGAAAATCAGGCAAAAACTGCACTATCCGGTTTAAGTCGAATCAACCAAGGTCGGTCGCTGAGGGAAAAATTCGGTGGGCGGGGGAGGGCGGCCAAACTAATTTTAGTACTATAGGAACGTGACAATTTTATCATTTAAATTCACTTGTATACTATATACAACAACAGTGGGCATTAATTAATAAAAAAGTTAAGTATTTTCTAACTTTTGACTTGTTAATTATTTCTGTTTTTAACTTATTAACTTATCCAGTTAAACATTTTATTGCATTAATGCAACTTATTACAGTCGATATTATAGTAGTAACAAATAATTTTTCGTTATCAAGCGACAACTAATTTGTTGCCTTTTTAGATTCTGAGCACAGCAAAGAAAGTGTTGTTTTTCCAATGATGTTTTCTTTTTTTTCTGTCAAAAACTTTTAGTATCGAAGGAATATGCTCCGATTTACAAAGTCAGTAACTTTTCTAAAAGGTTATGGACTCCGGCGATATTTTGGTAGAAGTTTTTTTTTAATTTTGCTTTAACTTTTTGAGTTTTACGCCAAAAATCAGAAATAAATCGAAAACTTAACGGTGAAAAATTTGAAATTTTCCGGTTTTTAATGAAGTTATCGGGTAGATAAAGTGCTTTAATCGTTTTGTTGAATACCACATAAAAATTGGTATTTTGGCTTTAAATTTTATTTTAATTGAATTATTTTCAGAGTGCCAAAAACGACAAAAACGGTAAAATCACAAAATCCGGAGTCGGAACGGCTATACCTAGTAAACTATCGTTATAAGAAATTATTCCACGTCGTTTTCAAACTTTTATGTTCCTACTAGATTAATTTAATACATTATTAAAAATTAAAAACATTTTTCATAGCTAAAATAAACTATTTTTATTTTTTTGACGAATATATAATATGAAGTAATTCACGAAGTTTTTTTTCAATCAGTTTTTATTAGTTTAGATAGCTTGCTCAGAATCGTTTTTTTCGGTTGCAATGACTTTTAGTTGCTTTCAGATATTTATACGGACAATTCGCAAATTTCAAACCATAATGACCCGCCAAAAACGTAGTCGTTACAGCACATTTACCGTGGTACTGTTTTCCGTTTTATTCTATGACTTGTGAATATTTTTGAAAGAAAAAAAATGTATTTTTATAACTCAGTTAAGTTAGTTTGCTTGTTTATCTTTACTTATCGCTATCAATCGTTTTCACTAACTCGTCAAACATCGAACAACAATATATTATATTGTATTACGTATACTCATTAATTATTCACTGAGTGTAAAACTATGTGTTCTCACTTTTCTCTGACCAGACCTGAGGACGTCCTTGATATTGACCGTGATTCTTTCGACACGAACGCCGATCCGTGTGAATGAGTATAGTTATAAAATATAATAGGCCACGAAGGTGAAACTATAACGTTTTTTATAAGTAAACGTGTGGGATTGAACCGGTTTTAGCAAGATTGATTCACTGACAATGAATATTTAATTTTTTTTTTTTACTACCGAGTGTTCCCTGACCTTCGCATTTCAAATGTTTTTCTATATTGTTTTATGTTACGCGCACTCAAACACAATATTTATTTCTATTTTTTACCGATAATATTGTGTTTTTTAATTTGTTGAAAAATTTACAAATTTACATAAAATTAAATTCCAAAGTTATTTTTTCACGTGTTTGTACAATTTTGTTTTCCTTCAAGTCTCTCTCAACTGTTAAATGCAAAATTTATTTTCCGTCGACAAGGTATACTAAATGTCGGCGGTTGTTTTACTTTTCATTTATTTTCCGTTGACAAGGTCCTGTCAGTATAAAGAACTATAAGAATACGATCCCAAAACTTGGTTGAGTACTCTTGTTAATTTATAAAGTTATCGGTGTGAATGGTGATGTACTAAAAAACAATCCTGATATCCAGACAAATATCTATGTCGAATTTCAAGTCTATTGGTCGGATAGTTTAGAGTAAGAAACGTGAGAAAAAAGTGAAAATAAATTTTATTTATAAAGAAGATTATTTTTTCGGGTCCTAAAATGTTATTGAAAAAAAAAAAAAAATATATAATCTCGACGATTTTTACACGATAAGCACCAGTAAAAGTGTTCCGATTTTCCCGTCGACAATCTTTGCCCGTAGCGATATATCGAGCAAAACATTTGGCAAAATGTTCGGTAATTTGTAGTACACATTTACTCATTTTAAAGTATAGGTTATTATAAAATATTTAATAAATTAATTTAAAAATGTTTATTATGCCGAAACTTGCATTGGCGGGTTAGGTTGCTAAAATGTGACCACGTTAACACGCCTAAATAACACCGGTTGATCTTCACACTATCAAATATTTGTTTTTTAAATATTTTCTTTGTATAAACATATATTCAAAAATGGTAAATTAAGTATAAGATTATTTGTGTCATTAAGTCTTAGACAGTTATAAGTTCAGTTAAAATACAATAAAACCAATTTAATTTTTGTGTAACTTTAGGTAACATTATTTCTTCTATGTGATGATTTTTAGAAATCGTATCAACATTTAAAATGATACACCTAAAAAATAAATCGGTATATATTGAATGTAGACATATAACTATTACACATCATTAAAAGCGATTTATATTAATACATTTTATATCAATTTGTTTCCAGATATTTTTTTTTATATAAATTATGTTGGTTCCTATACCCTACGTTCGGTTAAAAACAATTACATTCTCTAATGCTATTTATATGGGACCTGAAAAAATTTGGTATACGAAATTTCAATAACTAGAAATATACATTTTATTATTACAAATTCAATTTTGAGTTTTTGAATGTTTAAGACAATTTGAAATCTATTTATGATGACCATAAAAATAAAATAAGCAAAGAAATAAAATGTTAACGATAATATATCATTGATTTTTAAAAATGACGTAACGTTCAACAAACAACCTTTTGCACTTTTAACAAAACATTTCAACGCGTATTTATTGTTGTTAATATAATGTACTTTAAATTTTTCAGATACGGACTTTTAGGTGCAAGTGGTTGTGGTAAATCCACGCTTCTAGAATGCATTTTAGGAAAAATGACTTTTGACTCCGGAGGAATTTATTTAAATACTAACTCTTTAAGGGATATCGGTTACATGCCTCAGGTAATAATAATTATTATTGTTATTATTATTACCGGTGATAGATTCCAGTAACATTAATAACGAATAAATATAAAGATTTTTACACATTATTTTTAATACGCAGGACTTGTGTTTGGAGCAAATTTTAACCATAAAAGAATTATTAGAATACTACGGATCACTCTACAGTATGACAAAGGATGAAATTGAGCGAAAAATAGAGTTTCTAACCAATCTTCTAGAACTACCTGATATAAATCAGTACATAAAAAATTTAAGGTAACGCATATAAATAAAATTTTTTCTTCTTCTGGTTTTGAACAATCGGAATAATTTAAAAAATAATACTTTAGTATCAAACAATACATAATCAATTTAAATTAATTGTGATTATATTCATGTAAATTGTCAATAAATAAGTGAAATTTCCAATCATTGGAAGACCATGAATGGCACAATGGCACAAAACCCTAAAATTTAATTTACGTTTACTTTATCTAGCAGATAGCTAAACTTAATTATGAAAACATATTACGACACACAATATTGTATTCACTCAAAACTATTTAAAAATTAAATACGTCTTTTGATTGTGCAAATTGTTATGGAATTTTTTCTTGGAAGTGCAATAAAACAGTAGTTTTAAATCCTGTATGAATAAATGCAATTAATAAATCGGAGAGTAATGATTGAAAAGAGTTAACTTTTTTTAAAACAAAATTCTTTCAAATTTCATAATCACTCCAATCGAACAAAATTTAAATTTGTTTCGTACTGAAATATCCGTAATAAACTGTGCGTGTAACTACAACAACCGTTGTATTACTTACTTTTATTTCTATTTTCGTGCTTTCTTTTTAATATTAAAAAGATAAATACTATTAATATGTACAATACACAGATATATTTATATTCATAATTTTATTTGTATTTGTATTGCCAAAACTTTTTACAAACATATTTTAGATTATTTTAAATGTTTTTAAAAGTGTGTTATTAATCAGTTAGTTTATTTTACATAAACTAGGTGTCCTGTTATTATGGAAGTCAGCTGTGTGTGATTATTTAAAAAAAACTATTTACTTATTACAACAAAATTAAAACACAAATTTTTGCTGAATTATAAATAAAAACGTTTTCAATCCCTGGCATATTAATTTATTGCTTCAATAAAAAAATAATAAATATCGAGAAAAGATCCACAAATGCACACAACTTGTTTGAAATAAATTTGTTCATATCAGCTGTGAGTTAATGCGTAGAAGTCAAATATAAATAGCATCCAAACTTTTCTAAAGTAAAACTCGTTAAAAACTAACAATTGTTTTTTCCTATGTGTCAAACGATACTCTGCATACTAATTTTAAAATATAATCAACAAACGATGAAGACAAATGGCTTTATAAAAGACTATTAGCTGTCAAGACCCGGAGTTGCAATTGTGTTACAATTTACCCATGTGTGATCAACATTTAAATACTTGTTAAAGTTGATCAATTACATTTATCAAGGTCATTTTTCAATAATTTTACTTCTTCTTACTTAAGGGTGGAATTTAGGAACATGCCTTTTTATAGTTTGTCTCTAAATAACAAAAAAAAAAAATTCATACTTATAACTGCCAAGATTCAGAAAAATTTGATGAAAAAAAAAAAAAAGTCTTCTATATTTATATCCCTTTTAAACACTTTTAGACGTTGGATGTCGGGAAATTCATTCTTAGTTAGTTTCTACATCATGTTATAAAACTACTCATCGAATACTACATTCCTAGGCTCTGCAGTTCCGGTTTTGAATCAGATAATAACAATCGTAATTATGTTGAATAAACGCCCATAAAAAAATTGTTAAGTAAATAGTTTATTATCAAATTTAACATTTCTTAAAATTTTATTAGTATTGGGATAATTTAAATAGAGTGTTTTATAAAATAAGTCTAGGTAGTTACATTAAATTCCAAGTATAGAATACAAAATATGGTTCAATTTTTAAGATTTATCTTATCATAATTTTAAGAAAAAGAATGTTCAATAAATAATTATTCTTTTTTTACTCTAGCTTAACCTGTATAAATAGATACGTTATAAGTTTTAACGTGCAAATTTAATGTATATTATGGTAAAAAAACAAAACAGTATGGTTTTATGTATAATAAGGTTTTGTACCTATATAATTGTATAACTGTTTTCGTTTTAGTGGTGGTCAACTAAGAAGAGTGTCGCTAGCTGTTTGCATTTTTCACGATCCTAAAATTATTATACTAGATGAGCCCACGGTCGGTGTTGACACTTTGCTGAGGCAAAAGTAAATACGTTTTATACTTAATACAAAATGAGTTAAACGTTAACCATTTGAAACAAAATTTAGGATTTGGGATGAATTTTCGAAAATGGTTATTGATGGTAAAAAAACAATCATAATCACCACACATTATATTGAAGAAGCTACTAAAGCTCATCGTGTAAGTATCATTTTTTCGATAAATCAGCAGTATTTTAAAAATATTTTTGCTCTTGTAATTTTAGATTTCGAGTGGAGCATAGAGCCTAAGATGTGTTCTCTTTTTTCAATATGTGTAATGCGTTTGGTTTTTAGGGAAATGCTCTGATCTTAACGTATTGACCCATTTATCGGTAGTTCTTCAACTTATATCCGAGATACATTTTATGATCCCACTAGCTTTTTCAAAACTTAGAACTATACGGAAATCGGGTTTTTATAAAATTGATTTTGTTATTTGATCACAAAACTTACTAAATAATCATTGTCATTTGGTTCCTTTTTGTTTATTAATAGTTTTTCAATAAATTTTGAATACTTTAGAAATTGTAACGAAAAAAAAGCGTTTTCAGAGGGAACTGAACTCTGCACATAATCTTTATTTTCGTAAACAATTTAATTCTTACACGTTTAATGTACAACTATAAACTAAACCTTTAAAAATGCTGTGCCCAAATTTATTGCAATGTTGTTGTCACTATACTCAAACAACTTACCCACCCCATCATAAGTCGTTACTTCTTTTTTTTTGTTTTTTGAGATAGGAGAACAATAATATTGCATGTATAGTTAAATATAATTTTCTGGCGATTAATAAAACTTAAATATTACGCATTTATTTTAATTTTAATTTACAGTTTTGATAGAAATATCAATGTTTACATTAAAATATTTATTTAGGGATTTTTTTTTTTTAGGTGGGTTTAATGAGAAACGGTGTTTTAATAGAAGAAGGAGAACCTCAACAAATTTTATCAAAATATCAAACGGATTCTTTGGAATCGGCGTTTCTGTCTATTTGCTATAAACAAGAAGGACAACAAGTATTATTATATAATATAGTCATTTAATATAATGCAATTTTAAATTATTTTTTAGGAGTATCTAAATCTAAGTTACAGGTGGGTATACACATTATGATATCATAATTAGAATAAAACAATTCAAATATTTTTACGTTACCAAATACACTAAACAATAAAATGTTTAATTTTGGGTACATTTGAAAATTTATTAGTTGTAACTTGATAATTTTTTTTAATTATATAATCTTTAGTCATTGATATAGATATTCCGATTTTTTTTTCAAATTATTATTAATACTCGTAATTGAAAAAAAAATAATTGTCAAGATTTAGAAAAATACTCTCTACAAATATGTCAGATTTCTATAATATTAGTGTCGTATTTTAAAATTTATTTTTTTTGATAGTGGAATATACTTATACCTATTTTTCAGGATCTCCAACAGATAGTAAAATGTAATTTTTGTCTGTAAATTAGAAAAAAAAAAATATAACTTTCTACTATAAATCATCAAAAGTATATAATGTAAGAATTAAGAATACTAATATTTTATTCAATTAGTTAACGATATTTTAATTTTACGCATTTCATGTATAAACTTTAAATATAAATTAATAATATCTCAACATCACTATAAACTATACAACTGTTCAAAGATAGGTCAAACGTTAATGACATTTTCTCGACTGAAACATTTTTAACAAAAAAAAGATTTTTTTCTAGATTCTAGATTCTAAAGATTCTGAATTTTTTAAATTTTCTTTATATACTCTAAATTTGTTGTCGATTTGAAATATATATAAAATTAATATACATTTTTACACCGTACACTTAAATTTATTATTGTGCACATCAGCAAACAATCAATGTTTGGTGTTTACTTATGAATACACAATATTGTAGACTGTGCAGCATAGTGTTCGAGACGTTCAACAAAAAGATAATTGTTGTACTCAAAACTCACTATTTACAAATAGAGAAAAGCCGTTTTGTTTTAGAAGAATCAGAGCGTTGTTGATGAAATACAAAAGCTTTATTTCCCGAGATTACTTGTAAGTAAAACAAAATGTGTGTGATTTTGTAACCCATGTAACAAACTAATTTTATTTTGTCATTCGGGAACGGTGAAGATTTATATTGACTGTGTTTGTACTTCCAATCATCATGTCTGTGGGAGTATGCTTGAGTATGGGGACAGACATAAAAGGTTTAAAAATAGCTGTAAAAAATGAAGAGATTGAGTCGTTGTCGAACTGTCGTAACTTTAAAATTGATGGATGCATTTTGGACGACACAAACAATCAAACTTTAAGTTGCGTTGTTGTGAATTATCTGTTGTCACGTGATTATCAGTTAGTAAGTATTACAATGTAACATAAAAGTGTTCGAATAATAATCATGGTATTGACTTGGACATAAAAAGTTAACAATATCACTGTCACGTATTTTTTTTTAAACTTCCATTGCCTGCCATCAGAAGGTCCGTCGTTATTTGACATCGGTTTATCGGAATTTTCTTATATTTTTTTTTTCTTACTGTAATACTTAGTAACTACCTAATTAATAATTTCTTGTATCCACGAATTTCGTATTTGTAAGATTATTTTCGTTATAAATCGTTTTCTACAAAAAAAAAACAATCCTGAGCGAGTACATTTGTAGATACGTTCTGGTAATTTTTTTGAAAGTACCTATCAGTTTGTTTCGATCCTTATTTTGGATGTTATTGCCAAAAAATTTAATCAATATGTCTGATGTTGGATTTAGATATTTCGCTATTTTCGTCGTTTTTAGCACATAGCTCAGAAAATAATCAAAATATCAACAAATCCTTTAAAAATTTAAATTTAAAGTCAAAACTCCAACTTTAATATGGTGTTCAATCTTACGTTTAAGATTGGAGCACTTATTTTACCTTTAAACGTCATTAAAAATCTCAATATTTCAAATTTGTCGCCGTAAAGTTGTCGATTTTGTTTTTGTTTTCGGGGTAAAACTCAAATCACAAAAATAAAATGATATTTTAAAAAAAAAAACTCCTTCAAAGTACTACCGGAGTTAATTGGCCTTTCGTTAAAGGTACTGACTCTAAAAATCGGAACAATTCTTCTAAACGAAAAGTTGTTAACAGAAAAAAATAACATCATTGTAAAAATTATACACTACTCGCTGCACTCAGAATCTTAAAGTTATCCATGGTGATACACTTGGTGACACACTCTGTACATATAAATTACATTTTCGTCTATACTCATGGTCGTGATCTACTCTTTCAATTACGTATTAGATTATTAAAAAAATTATTTTAAGCTAAACCTTTAAATGACTATCATTTTGTATTACGTGCTGTATTGCGTCTCAATCGAAATGAATGTACAACAACTTTGGAGGTTTTCTGTTTCACCGTGAACACAAAAACTTATGATAACGGACTAATAGTTTATTAAATTTAATGGCGAACGCGTTAATAAAAGTCTATTTGTTAATTGTTAGTAAGTGTACAATTACAGTAGAATCCGCTTATTTGGGACACCGCATAAAGGGGACAACCGCTTAATGGGGACAAATTGTCATAGTCCCGAACGGATGTATAAGTTTAATGCAATTTAACTTCGTTTATCCGGGACAAACCATAGGTTATAAGGGACAAAAATAAAATCGTTTAACTAGATATTTTGGCCTAAATTATCTACGTTTGTATGAATCGCGAACGACTACTCGGCCACGACTGGCTTTGGCTGGTTTCGGCCGGCCAATATTTTATCGCAGTACAATAAATGATAGTAACAATCGACATTATAATTGTTCGTATATAAATAACACAAAACACATATGCGATGCGAATATGCGCTACGCAACAACGTTCTTATCGAAACGTACAAAATCGAAAACCTTTAGTTCACGTTCTTTCGTCGATGTGTACTAATGTATGTGCGTTTTTATTAATCCCAGTTGTGTTAGTACGTAACAATGTCTCGTAAAGATTTAACATTGATTGAAAAAATTTCTATACTGGATAAAATTAAGGCTCAACCTCATACTAGTCTTCGTGAGTTAGAGAAATTAATAGGCACGTCTAAATCGGTACTTAACCGATTGAAAAATAATGAAATAGCTATTCGTGAACAATATGAAAAATTAAACGACAACAAAAGTGCACCTGTAAACAGAAAAAGAAAACGAGAAGGCAAACATTTAAGGAAAATTTTATTAATTGTTGATAATGCTGGACCACATCCAAAATTGATAGATTTAAAAAATATCACACTTGAGTTTCTGCCTCCAAATACTACTTCTCTCGTTCAACCACTCGATATGGGGATCATTAAGAATCTAAAAACTCATTACCGTGGACTATTGGTAACATACATTTTAAAGGCTATAGAAGATAATTTAGTAACTCCATCTACATGTGCTATAGATATCAGTTCTAAAATAAACATTCTACAAGCAATACAATTTGTCGCTGACAGCTGGAGAAAAGTTTCGTCTGTTACGATTCAGCATTGTTTTGCACATTGCGGTTTCAGACCACTGATTGATCTACCTATTCCTCCTATTGATTCTATTGAAAATGACGTAGCGCAATGCGTAGGGAATGGAGAGTTATTTATAAAAATTGATGATGGTGTGCAGTGCTTCAATGAAAATGAAAATTACGATCATATTCTCGATGAAATTGCTGAAAGAAGTTTGCAAAATGAAGAAAGCGATGACGATGGCTATGACGTTCAGCCCGTAAAAATTACAACAAGAAAAGCAGAAAAGTGCATTGATCAGCTGAGACTATATTTTATGCAAAATGAAAACGGAAATGCACCAACAACTTCGCTAGACGTTTGTGCAGATTTTATCAAAAAACAAAGTTTTGATAAATTAAATCAAAGAACAATGGAATAATAATAATAATAATAATGAATAAATACATATTATATTAATACATAATATGTAATTTTATAACATTATTATTATAACGTATTTCATATTCTTTCATTATACGTGACTTTAATTTTTCTAATAATTCTTACCACGCGTGCCAACTTATATACTGAAACAATATAATACTTACAACAAAATAGTTGAACTGGATACTAAAGGTTTAGTTTCGTTTTCGTATTTATTTTATAGATCGAGGTGAACGATAAAAACGTCGGTGACACAATGGTGAAAAATTACGAAGCTTTGGGATTTTTGTACTTTTTACAAAATTACACAAATTATTTCGGCTCTTACATTGATAATATTGGTGGAGATAAAGTTTTTACATCACAGTTTCAAATGAATGTTTCCTCGGAAAGTAAGTAGACTGTGCAAATGCAGAGTTATCATAAATTATTTATTATTCTTTCAGAAAAGTCTTTGGTTTTCTAATGGTACCTGAATATGTTTTACATTTTAGGATTATTAGAGAAAAATCAATTCGTGAAAGATGTTATGGATTCAGTAAAACTTCTGACGGAAATATCTTTGAATAAATGCTCTTTAAATCCGAAAATACTAAGTTCACCAGTTGTGAGTTCCACTGATTGTTTAATTAATAATTGGTAAAATTGTTTTTTTTAAACTGATTTGTCAAAATCAAAAAATTCACAAACTGAACCTACACAATAACCATACTGAAAGTGGTTCATTCATTTTTTTATGAACAACTATTGAGATTCTACTTCTAAATATTTAAAAAAAGGTATTGAATTTAAAGTAAAACCACAAAATAAATGTATTTCCATATTATGTTTTATTCATTTGCAAGTTAATTAAAGTTGAAAAAGTATAAGTATTAAAACATATACAAAAAAATCGGATCTTTGAGGTTGGGTGGCAAGATTGATGCAACTACGAGTCTTTGGATTTGAATACCATTTTAATTAGTTTTCTAGTTTGGAATACTTATAGTTACAAGTTTCATATTGAATTCATGACCAATATTATGAATTACTTACAAAAATAACAAATTGATATGACTTAGTTTACTTAATAATAATTGAGTCCTAAAAATGAAAAGGTTTTATTTTAAAATATAAAAACCTACATTTTGGTCATGTAAATATAATACTAAACTGGTGATTTTAAAATTGATTAATACAATCAACCATTTTTAAAAACTTTAATTCTCAACAAAATGAGCAAATTATTTTAAACAAATTTACCAAATTAACAAAACCAAAAATATCGAGAAAAACTATTTCTTGCTTAAAATCAAAAACTAATTTGGTCTAATCAATAATAATAACAAAAATATTTTTTTTTTTTGTAGAATATTTATTCGATGTTTTCGAAAAATATTAAGACGGTGCTCGATGGCGTTGCTTCAATGTTTTTTACTACGTAATTATGATTGTTTATACTTTATACGTTATACGTTTTTATGTTAGTTGGTATTTTTATACTATATCTAAAAAATGCAATAATCTTTTTCAAAGAATATTATTTTTTTTTCTGGAGCTAGATTAAATTCCTATGAAAATATTTGTGGTTAAAAAACTAATACAATGTAAATAAATATCTACACAAGATTAAGTTCTTTCGATTTAAAATGTATTATCATAGTAAACCATACCTAAACGTGTATTCAATTTTCTCTGCATAATTTGGGATAACTAAGACGATGGTATTTATTTTAAAATAAACAATTTACGTTGTTCACCTTTATATTTTTTTTATCGATTTGAAACTATTTTCTGAATCGTCACAGAGTGTTTTTTTAAGTCTGTTAATTTTTACCGATTATGTCATACCCAAATCTAAAAAAAGTTAAAATGTATATTTTACTCTCCGACAATACTTCGTACACATAATTAAAACGTTAATATTTTAAACCTCAAATAGAAATAATCAAATGATAATGAATTTACAATAGGTTCGTGTTAGTGAAATTTTTTTGACTACAGTACATTTTAGATTCTATTTTTTAAAAACGATATGATGATTATAAAGAAAATTTGAGTGTATACAACAATATTATTACAAGAAATTGTGTATATTTGAAAGGTCTAGGTAAAAATAACATCTTCTCTTTAAAACTATAATTGTTAATTTGTTTAGATTTTGGTTAAGGTTTTGTTTTTATTTTTCAGTCAAGGTTTCTTTTTTAACAGTACATTCGCCGTATGTTTTATGCTAACCGAAAGAATGGATGGACTCTTTAGCCGATCAATGATGGCAGGTATTTGAATGATTGAAATTTGTAATCCATCAAGAAGCTAGAGCATATATATATCGATATTCAGTGTTTTAAAATAAAACAAATACATACAGTATATTAGTGGCGCGAACTATTTCAAATTATGAGGGGCAAAACATAATTGAGTTTAGAATAATATTGATTAATCGTTTTTTTTATGGAATGCGTTATAGACATATAGCAAGTAACCCGTCGTTAGTGGCGTTAAATTTGTAACACTACTGTTGACTTGTGAGCATTTTGCTCACATATTAAAAAAAAAAAAAATAAATAAATAATATAAAATTGATACTTAAAAGGATAAAAAGACAAATGCGATAAACGTATTTCCTATGACCTGTATTGAATTGCCCATATTGCAGGTTTAGTGATGCCGCGAATCGGATGCACTATGGTGCAGCGCGCGGTGCCGTAATTTGTGACACCCAACGCCCGAATGCACAACAAAATTCAGCATTGTCACTTCGGGACAAAATAAAATTTGTTTGATTATTTTAAATCATTATTTTGTTCTGCATTTTTTTTTTTCAACAAGTCAAAACGTTATATTAAATTAAAAATCAGTTAACCTTCAGGAGGTTTTAATTAGGTACCTCACTAGTTAAAAGAAAACGTTCAATATTACTATGGATGATTAATGAGCTATAAGATTTTATACAGCTTTCGCCTCTATATCAGTATTAGATAGAATAAAATTTTTTCTTTGTAATAATGTTTGATAACTGTTTTTTTAGTGTGCGTGTAACGAGTTCGACACATTTTTAAGAGATACGAGTGTTTTTCTATAGTTATGGATATATGTAGATAATAATAGACAATCTATATAGATCCAAATCTTTAAAGGGACAACGATCTAGGCTAGAATGGGCATATCCTTCATTCAGTTACAAATAAAAGCGTTTACTTTGATAGTAATTATGATAGTTGGGGAGAAAATGAAAGTTACAAAAAATAAAAAATAAATATATAATTGAAACGTTCTAAATGATCAAAACAATAGTATAAAACTTAAAAAAAGCTTAACGAATACTTGCTATGTCTTCATAATGTAGTGTGTTTCATACCATAATACAATCTCATTAAAAAAACAGGTTGAGTAAATTCATTGAAAATTTTTACCCACGCGATCCACTGATGGTTAAACACTGAGCGTGGATAACACACGGTAAAATATAAAATTGTGAATGAAAAAAAGTTTTGAATTTACATTTTCAACTAAGTTTATTATAATCTTGGCAAAATGTTCAACGTTTTGTTTGTTGTTTTTTATTATTATTATTTGTTTATTACAGACCTATTATAGGTCCAAATAAATGTAATATAAATGTATAGCGATGGTCGTTCAAAATGATTTAAGCAGACTAACTTAGACAAACAAAATCAAATACACGAATTAAACGTGAATATACTCGCAAGGGCAATACATTAGTTATCATTTAGTTTATGTAAACAAATTAAGTCATAATATAACATGTTTAATTAATTAGACTATTGTTTGTTCTTTATTTTCACCGCTGTAATGATACACATTGTAAAATGTTATGTTTAGGTGTCAGAGTAACGGATTTGCTGATTTCATTGTTTTGTTTAAGCTCCATATTTTATATACTACATTTGATTCCTTCTTTATTCATATTTTACGTATTGTTCGCACATCCGATAGCGATCAACGGCAGCATATTTATGGTTATTATTGCAATAACTCTTGTGGGATGGATCGGATTTATTTATGGTAAGTATTCGTCAACAATACACTTTTCATTTACTAGTTTATTGTAATTTTTTCTGTATAATACGAGAAAAAATTTATGATTACTTGTGTGTGTGTGTGTGTGTAAAAATTCATTGTTATTCGGGAATGTCATATGAAACTGGAGGAAATAAAAAATGTAAAAAATAGATACTGAAAAACGTGTGAGATTTTAATTAAAAATTAAATACGCGTTTTTTTTTTTCCAAGGAATTCTCCGAATTACCGTTTTTTTGATCAGTAATATACAACAGAATTAATAAATCATAAAATTTACTATGGAAAACAATTTGCGAAATTGATCTAAATTGTATAATTATTTTTATAAAACAATAATATAACATGGCCAACATATTTTATAATATAAAATTTTTAATTTTATAGGTATATTAATCGCAGGAATATTTCCATCAAAATTAGGCTGCACATTTGCTGAACAGGGAATGTTTATGGCCCAAGTTTCACTATCAGGTACGAATTTTGAAAATTAATATGTTTTTCTGTTTTATTACAAAAACTGCAAGATTAATCGTAAAGGTATTTATAAAGTAACATAATATTATTATGACTAGCACAGGGCTTAGACATTTAAATTATATTTTATTTATCTGGGATCTTAAAAAATGTAGTATAACTGCAGAAAAAATGAGCTAAGCTATTTTATAAGTCCAAAAAATAATTGATATTAAATAATGTTTTCATAAAAAAATTCATTTTAATAGACTACTTTGTTTTTTTTTTTTACCAAAATAATTAGAAAATTTGAAGTTTTGTACAAATTTAAACAATGCGTAAAAAAGACATACATACATCATTGAAACGACCATACATTTTAATCGTTGGTCAATAAACTGTACGCTTTGTACCAAAATAACACAATTTTATCAACAGTTATTATGTGTATTCGGAATCTACTGGTTGGCTTTTTGAACGCAGGTAGCAGGTTTTGTGTAACATAAAAAACTTTATATTTATATTTTTTTTTTACAAATAAGACCATTATAATGTTGCCAACATTGTATTTAATTTTTCAAAACTTTTTATAGAATATAAAAGTTTTTATTGTATCGAAACGGCAAAAAAATGGAATTTTTTGAAGGACAAGAATTTTCAAAA
>CM029357.1:31099033-31109056 GCA_017140985.1 Hormaphis cornu
ATAAAAATTTCAAAATTATATGTTTAAGGAATCGAGGTTTAGGTAAAATTCTCCTGTGATCAATTTAATGACGAGTAAAATAATCTCTAATGGTTGTATAAATTGGATATCATATATTTACTCGTATTCTTATTTGTTCGAAATTAAACAGGCTATGTTATTATTATTATTTTTTTTTTTAATAAAAAAAAATCTTTGTTAATGATTACCAAGAAATATGACTGTATATTAAGTTTGTTGTATAATATATTATTAACTATTCATTTTATTGTGTTGCTCTAAATTGACGATAAACACTGGTTATAATTATAAAACTTAAAAGAAATACTGAACAATTTTTACTTTGCCTTAATTTTTCCTAATGTCATCGTCACAAAGATTTTCATCCTTTTTCTCTTTTGGTGATAAATTATTATTTTGATTTGATAAAACAATCAGCGTCGTGATAAAAAAGCGGATTTTTTACTTTTCACTTATACGTACTATCCTTATCTCTTTGTTAATATTTTGTATTTATTCAGTAGTGAATTTTTGAAATACAAACAATGTTTTTACGAAGTGGATCGGTGTTGGGGAAAAATATTTCTGTTTAAAAATATAAATTTTTAACTAGAATAAAATAGTGATAAAATTGAATTCAAATAGAAAATTTAAAAAGATATTACACATAGTTTGAAGCAAAAGGATAAGATATTTTGCGTCGTGTTTTATTGTACGGTATAACTAGGGTGATAGAATTGCCCGTGGTTCAAGGGGAACTGCAATTTTCGAAATGTTTTGGAATATTCTCCATATAAAAAGCAAGAAAATGTTAGAGTAATTATTTACTAAACAAAAATTATGGCAAACGTGTTTTTGACATAATTAATTTGATTTTTTGGCCGTCACCTTTAAAATAATAATTGGAACGAGCTGAAATTTCTTCATGATTTAAACGTAGGTACGATAGAGATCCGACACGAATTTCCAAACTTTTTGAGCTAAATAGTGAATATTAAAATTTTGATTTTTTTTTTATTCCAAATAATTTATTATTCATCGAACGTTATTGTAAGGCTTAAAATGTAAACAAAGTATTTTATGAGGATAAGTATACGTCACGTAATATTTTGTTCGCAAATTTTACAAATTTCTAATGAAATTCAATCACTCCATCACAGTCATCTTCATCGTTTTATGTACATTTTTCAATACTCAATATTACTCTCTATTATCCAAACACACTATTTTATTGACGCTAAACGTTTATGCGATATTTGTTAAAATATTACGGTAGCTATAGTAATTTTAATATTTAATTTTGTACGTGGGTAATACAAACAGGTCGTGTATACATGGCTATGATAATTTTTTTTCCTATTAAAGTTTAGGTAAAAACTTCAAAGGGTGAAAAAAAAAATTAAAACCACGACTTAGCCAGAAAGTAAGTTCCGTGATCGAGCGACGACGAGTCTATGCAAAATAACGAAAGAAATAAAAATTATAAAAATCGGCCGACAGAGGCCGCGGGAAACATTTTGCCGAGAAATAATTTAAAACAATAATCCGGAAAAAGGCCGGTGGACAACAAACGCGTTCTGATGCATATAGGTATATCGACGAAAACACAGCGTCTCATCGACGAGGGTTTTGTTTAAATATTTTTTTTTTTTTTATATATATCCTGAAAACTTTTCTCGTCTTAGCCGCGGAAATACGAAAGAAAAAAAAAAAAATTCTCTTGTACTTACACTGTATAAGTCTCGCTCGTTTTTTCTACATCAGACTCGCGCTCGTTGACTCGGAACACGGATTATCTTATTGCAGGTGCGACATTTAGATTTCTTCGTCCGCGCGATTTAATCGTTCGCGCTTCGGGGACGTGTACTTCGTGATTATCCCGGGAATTTTTTCCCTGTTTTTTTTTGTTTTACACTTTGTAAGTTGTTAAAAGCATCACGCGTATCGATCAGTTTTGGGAATCATAACTTATCCATTTTGTAACCTACAGTTGACAAAACGTGTTATCCAGATTCACCAGCACGGATAATATTTTATTTCACCCATAATATGACCCTAATGACGTGCGAAAACGTCAAGTATTCGGAGCGTTTTTTAAAATTTTTTCGGTTTTCTATCGTAACTAGAAAATTATTCAAATAAAGTTGCTACCATATTTTGTTCAATCATACCTGGAGTCCGTATCAAACTAGTCAAATTATTAAAATCAAAAAAATACAAAAACGTTTTCTTCACTCATCATGCAACGCGAAATGGAAATAATCAAAACCCCATATGATGTTTTACGAAAAAAATTAAACCTTCAACCTCTAGCAGTTAGGAGGTTTAACAATAAAACATTTTTCTTATAAAAATCATTAAACGATTTAATTGATTGTCCCGATCTCTTAGCTAAAATCCCTTTAAATATACCACGCCACACTCACCAAATATCTTTTATGGTCAACCTATTGTAAATAAAACTGTAGTATTATTATGCCCCTCTTAATTGAATTTTAATAAATACGGATTCCATTAATGAATTTGACTTTTTTTTTTTATTAACCACACAAGTTGAGTGAAGTTCTATGTATATCGACTCATTATTTTATTATTCGTACTAATATTTAACACTATATTTATGTATAAATACATCAAATTATATTGTACTTAATTTTATCGTTAATTTTTACACTATTTATCTTATACACATTGTTGTATGATACTTTTATAGATACTGTACTCTCTGCTCTTGCCTAAATTATGCTTCACAATAATTATATATCAAATATCAAATATCTTGGTCCTTATTCTTAACTTTTTTAAGGGATCATATATGTAAAAATTGTAGATGTAGCGTGATATATCTGGATGAATTTATTTTCGTGCCGATAAGCTGCGAGAGAAATGCGTACACACGGACAGTTGAGAATACGAAAAAGTTTCAAAATTGGCAGTGATTTTGAGTAAGAAGACAAAAATTACGTTACACGAGTAACAATAATAAATGTACACTTACCTAGGTACTTAATAATATTGTTGTAACGGTTAGGTGTTATGGTGATTATTTTGTCACTGAATTTTACCTGCAACAAACAATACATTTATCTTGTTAATTAAAAGTAGAAAACATACCGAAACGCATGTTATAAGTTTAACCTAAAACCATATAATCCTATAGATTGCGCGTATCTTACGTTTAGCACGCAAGTACTTGTCGCCAATATAATGTTATGGCATTCATGGATGGAATAAGTTTTATCCTTTTTTTTTTCTATGAAAAATAATGATTTAATCCGAGATGATATAATTTTTATACATTTTTTCCATAAAAAATATTTTCATGCTTATTATTATGTACTTTTTACTGAACAATAAAATTAAATCATTTTCATCCATGATTGTCCTACGTTTATTTTGGCGACTCAATTTAATATATAAGCGCAGTCCATAGTTTTATATGTCTATGCCTAAAACGTAATACGAAAAATGTGCACTAACTTCTTATTTTATAAATGGCCAACATAATTAATATTATAACTAACCAAAAATGTATTTAATAATAATTTATACCTTGAAATACCGTTATAAACTGTAATTACACAAACAAGTTTTGTAAAGTAAATAAACACATTTTGTATATAAGAACGCGATCAAATTTAATAAAATGTAAATAGTTTTTTTACGTTTTTCTTTGTTCAGTTACAAAATATGAAAGTAATCTACAAACCAAAATTAATCGTGTAGTAAACTGTCGTCAAATATCAGTATACAAAACTTATCGGAATAAATTGATGTATGATAAAGAGTGTTATTGACTCATGAAACTTCTAAAAAAAAAAAAAAAAAAAAATGAAAACAATAAATGTTTACAGTTTTCAATAGTCGAATAATAGTTGCTTAAAAAACGTTTTTTGTTTATCGAAAAATTAACCATTCATGACTAACTACATCGCACACACAATATTTGCTAACTATTTAAACTGTTCGACTTGAATTCAGTAAACAGTTTAATTCTGTTTCATATTTTAGTTTGATGATTTTACTAACAATTAACAAGGCTGGACAATTTTACAAACTTTTTTAACATGTTCAGTTAAGTTAAAAGAAAAAACAAAAAAATTAAGTTAAATTAAAAGTTAATTTTTTAAATTTATTAAATTATAAGTTAAATATAAAAAAAAAATTAACTTAACTTAAAATAAAGATAGTAGTTCATATAAATATGTATAATAGTATATATTATACATGGTTTTGTACCTAGTAGTGACATTTCCTCCACCTTTTTTCTGTATCTTTTATTTTAAATTATTGTTTTCCAGCAAATACTTAAAAAAAAAAAAAATTTATTGGTGATAACACGTTATATTAATTACAGTTCAAAAATGATTCGATTCGTTAATACAGTTTATAATTTATATTACGTAGGTACAATTCAAAAGTAAATAATATTTACTAATAATATTGCATTTTAATTTTGAAGTTGACATTTTAAACTAAGACCACAGCTTTTTTTCTTTTCGTGATTTTTTTCTTTTGTCCCGATTCCGTATTATATTCAAATACGTTGTATGGTAATTATTTCAAGTTCGTTAAACTATCAAAAAGACATTTCAATATTTTCATTAAATGAATATACGATTAAAAAACAATGCGTTTAATTATCTTTAATGTACAGTTAACTAGAATGAGTAAAATAATTAAACATTTATTGAAATAACAGTAATAGTTTTTTTATGGCCTTTTCCTTTAATTTTATCCAAAAAAACATCACAATAAGATAGATTATCCTTTAAATGTTAGACATTATAAATGAAAATCAATGAAATAATTAATAAAAAGATAATAATATTTTTAATGTCTGACACGCATTGTCATATATTGCTAATTCTCAATTCTTTGACAATCTTAACAAAAAAGTATATGATATTCACATAACCAATGTTGTATAAAGAATTTACAATATATACATACATTTTTTAAATAGTAAAGGCCATACGGTATTACGTAGGCGAACGGAAATCAGCATAGAAAAAGTGCAGTTGCCTTGAAAAAAATATAATTCAAACACTTTAAAATTATAATTAGCATATAATTTATAATATTGACTTATGTTTAGTAAAGTTCATTTAAAACAAGCGAAGAAGTTCTCGCTGTTCAAGAGGGCAATTTTTGAAGATCTCTGTAAATTGTTTTAATAGGAAAACAACAAGTTATTAACTTGATAAACAAATTAAAATCTAACGAAGTGAAAAAAAAAATATTATACACGTTGGATTAAGTCGATTACAGCCTTGGGTGAAAATATGATGAAATATTGTATTACATAACTCTACAAATAACAAAAACGTTGATAAACCAAATTTTTGATTTTTGAAATATTTCGACTAGTTATAAATGAATATTATGATGGTCAAACTAAAGTATCAAGACCCCAAACTGAAAATGTTTGTTTTTATACAACTATAATATGAATAAACACTATACTTATCTTAAAATTCCAAAAATTCATAAATCACTCAAAAATTATTGTTTTCGTTTTAAATTTTTACACAAAAAAAAAAAATACGCGTATTTTTTGTTCTTATAAATAAATATTTCAAGTCATTCGGTGGACTTCAATTTCCCGAAACGTTATTTCCAGAGAGAAAAAAAAGATCTTTGTTAAATCACTAAAATTAGTAATTTCCTCGATACGCTCAAAGTGTATAAGTTTTAAGAAAGAAAATAAAGTGTTACTCATGTTTACGTATTCACGAGTAAATTGAGTTCACTCGTTAAGCTTGAATGAGTAAAAATAAAATAATGAGAAAAACATAAAAATTCGTTGAATTATATGAATGTTCAGAATTTAACAGAACTCCGTCTGAAAAGGTGTACCGCGTCAATTGTAAGTTGTTAAAATGTTGAAAAAAACAAAAATAAATAATTTTAACGTCTTTTAAAGAAGTATTAATTATTATATTTTAATGAATTTGACCGTCTGTAATTATTGTTTACCGCGGGGAAACTCGTCCGCGGTTACAGCGTTGTTGTACCAGAATAATTAAATTATTGTATTCCAGAGTCCTGCATCGTTTTCTGACTTGCAAATAATAATTAGTTTTGAAAATAAGAAAACGTCGATTCGAGGCGACCGGGACACGGGTAAAATAAGATCGCGGTCCTTTATCCAGCTAGACCCGGACTCAAAATATCCTTGGGGAACGCCAAATAGATTAAGGTCATCGTGTAAACCCCCGTCTAAGCCTGAATGACGGATTCGCCGAGGGTAAAAGATCGTAAATTCAAAATGGGGTTCATGCACGTGAATGTTTGATTAAATAAATAGTTCTGGCGAATTAAACGCTCGGATTTCCGGGGATTGCAGCTGGTAGTTATCTCGAAAACAATTCGATCAACAATTTTTATTGCTGTCAAATGTAGCGAATAAAAAAATAAATTATACTGCGTCAAGTGTTTTTGAATAGGCCGTTTGATTTTGTTCAAAAAATATTATCACGATTTATGACGCATCTTCCTCGACGGTTCTGTATCTCTGACAAAAACATGTTTTTCGACCATAACAGCTCACGTCAAAAGCGAGTTTGAATTAAAAATAGAAAAACAAATTACACTATTAAACATCTGTTGGACGCGTTAGTGCACGATGAAAATTATACAACACTATACGTTATTATACGTTTTGGTGGAAAACGCAATGGACCCGCAGTTATACAAAGAAATACCGTGTGTTTTGAGTATTTATTTATTTATGTACGTTCATTTTTTTTTACGAAGATGAGTAATTAAGGTAAAGTCAAACTATTAAGTTGATTTTATGTTTATTTAGTATAAATTATTATAGAAATAAAAAAAATGTTTCCTTATGGATATTATTTTTTTTTTTAAGAATAAATATATTAAAAAGTAATATAACACACCTACAAGAATCTTTGAGATTAAAAATTTGCGTGGACAGTGAACTAAAAAAAAAAAAAAACTATTCCTGAGAGAGCCATCACAATTAGTATATCGGTGTGTCGAAAAAACAAATGCCTGCTCACATTCGGGAAAGACTCTTATGCTTATGCATTCGCCCAAAACCGTAGATTATTCACGCGTTTCCCGTCACTAGTGTGGTACGTGTTCCGAAGACGTCGCGAAAACGCATTAAAAAACGATAAAACGATAAAAAAAAATAAATACACAAACAATTCATCGTTTTCGGACGTTAGCGCGCACATCATCAATATCACACTCGCGCAATAACGAGCGCGGAGTTTGATTTGACAGTTTGTAAACATTAGGTGCACGACGTGTGAGCGGGCGCACACGCGTTGGGCGCTTGACGCGAGGGGGAAAATGAAAAATAAAAAAATCGATGAAAACGTAAGACGGTGTCGACGCTCGTGAAAGGGCGCGCGACTGAGTTTTTGAAAAATGTCCTTCGACGCCTATTGGTATTATTATTATTATCCCGCGACGACTATTACCGTCGCCGACAAGTCTCTGAAGCTCTTCGAACACCACCCGCGTGTGCAACGAACGTTTTATCAACGACGTAATTTCTTTTTAACGACGAACGGGGGACGCGGCGAAACGATTCGATCGGAGCAAAGAAAATACACAATAATACAACATCGCGTTCCAATTCGCTGCAGCGAACACATTCGTCATACTAAACGGTAATATTGCAGCACCGTCACAAAGTCAAAAATTTGGAAACGTCATATCGGGATCGCACTGGGCAGCGATTGACCGAGTAGCGCATACGCTTTGAGCGACTCACTGATTTGAAAATCGCAGTTAAAAAAAAAATATTCGATATCTGAAATCAGTGATAAATCATTTGATGAAACAATTCTGAGCGAAGTCAGTCGGAGTAGTACACGTAAAAACTAAAATTAACGATTAGAAAACTCCGAACGTCGCAACGAATAAAATATATATTGATTTCAATAACGTGCGAACATTTTTATACGTGATGGCCTACCGATCGCGATGATGTCAGTTTTAATTCGATCGGACAAATACTCGCCACTCCACTCGCGGGATATTCAAAAAACATTTTCTATTTTTAAATAGAAAATGATCTTAAAAGAATTAAAAATATCTTAAAAGATATTTTAATTTCTATTTTAAACTTATAATTATATAATGGTCCTCTAAACTTTTGAAATTGTGAGTATATAAGCCCTTATATTGCGTGTTTATTTTTTCATAAGCACTTTTGACAGTTATACGTAATTTTAATGTTTACGCATTCAAAATTACTGACGCCCTCTTAACAATATAACATCAAACTATTTCCTGCCAATCGTTCTCACTAATAAAATATAAAGTATTATCAAAAGTTGTTTGACATTTACAAAACATTGTATAGCGGACCGACTGTCTTTTAGTATAAATAGATACGGCCAGAAAATATCAGCCGTCTTTTTTTTTTTTTCGTTGAACTCGAAGCCCTTGTAAATCGAGTGGTGACGCCCTTCTTGCGTATTTCCTATTTTTTTTTTTCGTTTGTCGTTTAGGGAACTCGTATAGAATCTCAATGTCTAAAAAAACATTTTTGTACAAGTTAACACTGTTATCACAAAAATATTCACTTTTTTTTTTTCTGAACAATTTTCAATACCAAAACGTCGATTTTCAATTACTTCGTGGGAAACGCCTTTTTTTTTGTAAATAACCGTCGATGACCTGCTCATCATATCATGGCTCTCGTGTAGCTTTTTACTCTTCACGGTTAGTCCCGTTCGTCGTCATCCAAAAATCAAAATCAAGAAAGACCGGACGGTCAAAATATTAAAATTAACTTAAAATATTACCGTACAGCTGCAGTGGTATATCGACACGAGCGCGGAGAAAACTGGACTTGCGCGGTTATAGAGTCCTGCACGGATATATATATACATACCGCGGCTTAATGAATAATTTATCGGCAATTTCGCCGTGTCAAAAGTTAAATACCTACCCTTTCGACCTTTGAAATATTGTGCTTCGAGGGTAAACCACCCCGCCGCGGCGGCTTTCCCGCCCGTCCGAAACTATATTAAAGTCCTAAAACGCTTGCGCGCGCGCACACACAAGCACACACAAACGCAATAACACACACACATATATATATATATATATATATAATTATAATGATATTCCCGGTGTACCGACGATCGAGGATTTATCAGTCCGCGGATAATATGGTGTTTACGGTTAAATGGGATTTAGATTTACCGCGATAATTTATAATATAGGTATGATATGTTTTATAGGCCGGACTGCACGTCGCTGCGGAAATCCGATAAAATACGTACAATACCCGTTTTGCGACAAACTAAAGTAGTAACACAATTATATAGTCGCCAACGAAATGAAACACTTGACTTGTCCGATTTTTTTATTTTGAGCAGTTGTACCAGTTTATTGGTCGCGCGTAAACATTATGTGCCGTACCTTCTGCTCCGATCAACTTCAAACCCAACCTAGAACTGATTCCCTTGCTTTCTCTCCTGTCCAAAAAAATTTACTCCGTAAATTAAAACACACTTCCTTTCTTTCCTTCCTTCCTTAAAATTTACTCCATTCTATTTCTCGGAATATACTCGCATTTCATTTCTTTCATTCTTTTCTGGAAATAACTCCCTTTTTTTAAACTATCTCCTTTTCTACCATTCCTTTCTTAGAACGAACTCCTTTTCTTTCTTTTTTTTCTTAAAATGTACTCTCATTCTTTTCTCACTTGTTTTTAAAATAAATTACTACGGTTACTATGTATACTTCCCTAAACTAACTTAAACTAACCTATAATATCATTCAAAACAGTAACCCACTCTGAGGTGTTACCTACCTTATTTCACGTTATAAATTGCACCCTAAATTTTAAAACCTTGTTATGAACCGCATTGTTTCAAAACAAAATATAACAACGTATTTGACGATAATTGTTGGATTCACAGTAAATTAATCAACCGTTATTGGATTAGTTATATGTACATGACGTTCAATATAATAAGAGTTCGTCATTGCAGTTTGATTAACAAGGTTATTAGTTAAACACGTGGATGA
>CM029357.1:31119056-31155907 GCA_017140985.1 Hormaphis cornu
AATATACGTACTTGCGATATTTATCTGCTTAGAAATTATAATTTTTCTTTATTTTGTTTTAAAGGACAAAATCAATCCATGATCTCTAGTATTTTATACACAGAGTGACAAAATTAGTGAAAAACTGTTTTGTTATTTCTGCTACACGGTGATATCTAAAATAAAAAAAAGTAATTACACAGTGTGTAATACACACAAGTCATATTGTTTTTTTTTTCTTTAAATTAATTCATATATTTTACTTGCACTAGTTTTTGTATTATTTGTAAACACAAATATTATGTAACCATTTATTGTTAATTTTGTAACTGACGCCCTATTAATTTTATTTATAAGGTAGGACTTACGTGATAAAAAAGTAATAAAATGAAAGTAATGACCGTGGCCTTTATTTTAGATCTACGTTTATTCGCTTTTTTTATAGCTACAGTACATTTTATATGTATTAAATTAAACGTGAAACACAAGACAAACTACGTTGCCATTTCTCTAAATTTTAATAGTGTTAACGAAAGATATCTATTTATTGCAGTAAGCAATGAACGAACAAATTGTTTTAGTTCCATTATTTTGGTTCATATTCAATCGTTGGTAAAACTAGGCAATTAAATAAAAAAATAAAACAACTTTACCCAGTTCTTGTAATATCTTTTTTTCGAAAATGTTTTATTTTTGATGAAATAAAAAAACCACACGTAAGGGTCATACAGAACTTTTTGTCAGTTTATAATATTCACCTTTATACTGTGTTATTATTCTAAGAATAAAAAATACATTCGAAATCAAATTAAAGTGTTTTGATATATTTTTTTGTTAATTCCAGCTTGACACGAACTTTCTATATTTTTCTCTTTTTTTTTTAGGAAGGAAAAATTATCAAGTTTTGTTTCATACAGCTATTTTAATTGACATAAATGCATGAAATTTTAAAATAAAATATTTATTTGGCTAGTAAATAATTTCTTTGGTTTTCTCTTGTTTTCCTCATTATATAAGTAAAGCAAGGTATAAAATGTACAAAAATAAGTCAACAAATACTCATCACAACTTTATAGTTTTATAACATTATATCTATGATATTATGATATATTTTTATCAAAATTACTTCATTACCCGTAAAAAGAAAGAAAAGAAAAAGTAATAAAAATAATACGTAAGCGTTGTTCTCGAAACGTTATTTCCGTCGGTCGATATTTTAATATTAACATGGACATTAAACGCACTCGTATTATATTCATTTTTGATATGCTTTTATCCAAATTGATTCGTATAACTTACTTGACTCACTGAATGTAACACACAAATAATCAATAAAATACAAACACAGATGTTTCAAAATACCGATATGGAAATTGAAAATTGTGTGTATTTATTGAACGTTTCTCCTTCTCAAAGGATTTTGGAAAACGCATTACAAAAAAATTTTTGACTCGACAGTTAATATTATAGCTAATGAAAAAAAAGTTGTGTCTAGTTGAAACTAACTTCTACGTTTCGAATACAACTCGATAGACTTTGAAGTAAATATTCAAATTTCACTTACCTATGAATTTTCAATTGCGTTCATATAGGCACTTAATTACGATTAATTATTTTTAATCAACTCTATACTGATAAAGTTGGCGTACTTCACCGTGGTTCACAATATTTTGAAAAAAAAAGCGTCGCATTAAGTGGATCTCGTTTTTTAAACCTACTTATAATAATGTTTTGATGTGTAATAACATGATAACACTTTGCAACACTTCAGAAAGGGAAGTCACAAAGTAAAATTCATTGCATTTCTAATTTCAGAATACGAAAGATTGTTTTTTTTTTTTTTTTTTATGATAAAACACTAAGAAAAAAAAATTTTTTTACAAAAAGTTCACGATTTATCTGAAAACTGTGGATAAGATTTACGATTTACAGATTTTACACCAATTTGTTTTTTTTCACATATCGTTTGGTTTTTAGTAGGTGTTTTGCGTAGTGTGTTGTGTTGTGTTTAACATATTGAAAACATGGCGTTTTCACGGAATCGAATGCAAAATAAAATCTGCTTATTATAAAATTAATTCAATTCAATATTATAAAGGTTGGTTTTGTTTTCGAATAAAAAACGTTTGCACTAAACTGACTATAACTTATTAAGAAGTTGTCCATATTTAATAATAGGCATACATAGAAAATCCATAAAATTTCTTGAATTCATTTTTTTTAATGAAGAACAACAAATCTATACCATCTAATCCAGATCGGCGAATTACTTCAGAGACAAAGAGTCAGATTTCAAAAATCTTTGTTTACAAAAAAAAGATGCTTAGACGAGACTGCTCTAGTTTTTTTTATTTTTTGTCATATTTCTAGATACCCAAGTTCACATATTTTACAGCATAAGGTTTCACATTACAATGGTGTTTGGTGTCTTCCAATAATGCTCTCACTACAATATTAATATTCTCGGGAATTGAGCGTGTATCATTCCAAGTCAAAAACAACTGAGTTTTCTTAACTCTTTTCGTTTAATTTTTTTTTTTTTTTTTTGTTTCGAAAGCTTTCTGTGTTCTTATAAAAAAAAAATAGCTTCATGAAAAATTCAAAAAATCTTAAATTGATGCGCAAAGGATAGCGTTTTGATCCATGACTGACCATAATATTATATTGTTTCTACGCATAATTTTTGGGAGAACAAAAATATAAAGAGTGAAAAATGAGTTTTTAATTTTATGGTCTACTGCAGCGTGTAACGGCCTGCAGGACCCCATTTAATTATTAAAGTTAATTAAATTTTCATAAATTTGCATAAGCGAACCGTATCAGCGACCACGCACGAGCCGTCGTGGTTCCCCGTGCGTTATATACATATTATATATACATATCGTTTACAGTTTACTGATTTACGATGTTAAATATTAATATAATACCGATAAAAACTGTGCCATAAAAATATTGTTGGTCGCCTCTTGTTGAAATCAAAAATTGAAAAATTATTCAAAAATACGAGAAACCTGCCCGTTTCTCGTGGCGATAGTTTTACTCGCAGCGGGAAGTCAATCAGGTTGAACCCGGGGAGAGGTCTTTTCCTTTAGAGTTCAAACGTCACACCAGGAAGTTGTCAACGTTGCCGGAAGTCAAAACGTACACAAATAACAATGTAAGTTATGTAAACTTTACAAGAGAACGTGCGTATGTGTTTAAAATATTGTTTTCATAATATTCCAATGGATTTTGTATTACACGCGGGTCGTTAAACCGCTTAAAAAATACAAATAAAGAAAAAAAGAAATTTACGAGCGCATTTTTTTCGGTTCGATTTTCCTTTCTTTTCCTTATTTTTCTTATCACGTATGAAAATTAAGTTTTAAAAGCGTTTTGAGCGAAAAACCAACTTGAGAACAAGACTTGTACGACTCGAAAGGGTTTGGGTGGGGGGGGAGGGGCAATTATTTAGGTCAACTTTACCTCAACTTTTTCTTACGGGCGAAAAAAATAACGATCTGCGCATTGTATGTGTCACCGGCAAGAGAAACCAAAAAAAAAAAAAAGGAATAACTATGATAATGTCCAATCCAACAGCTCAAAAAAAAAAAAATCAAACTAAAATTACTAATAGCGGGGATGCCACAGTCCCTTGCAGCACCTCACTGTAGTGGGCCTTGGTCTCAGGTTTCCCATATTTTATGTCCTTCCCTGACCAGAGAACAAAGTCAACTAACTTTTTTTAAATTGTTCTCTGTGTCACGACTACTAGAAAATTAGAAGAATAAACTTTTTTAACATATTAAAATTGATTATGTTTAATATGAGCGGAAAACTCGTTGGGATCCAAGGTTTAAAATTTTAGACTTTCTTTCTTCTAAAACGCGCGCAGACGCGTAAGTATAATGAAGTTATGTATTTTTAGTAGGTATTTAATTAATAATTGTTTATATTACATGAAAAAAAAAAAAACGTTTTTTCAATGAGGCAGTATAGCGATAGTTATTATAATTTTTTTGATACTTATTTTGAGTATTTTTCCTCTCAAATAATTAATTAACAGTTAATTCGCCTTATTCTGTGGAATTTTTCGATAATTTTTATAAAACGTAGGAATCTATATGTAAAAATAAAAAAGAGACCACCAAAATCCTAGTATAGTATTCGATTTAAAATTTATATTTTACTTTTCGAGGTTTAAAGCAATTCGGCCAAGTATAAATAGTCCTATACATGATTCATACAAAAATGTGTTCAACTTTCATTAATCTCTATATGTTGTAGGTACTTCTTATTAGACGTTTTTTTTTAGTTTTCAAGTTTTTAAAAAATCTGACACCAGGTGAGATTGACTGAACTCTTGAACTCTTGAACTTTTTTCTATTTTATGCTTTAAAATAAGTACCTACTCCAAATATCGGATATTCTGCAGAATCCTTCAAACGAATTTTACGCAACATAACACGTGTCAAACACTCCGACCAATAGTGGACAGGCAGAATTTTGAATTTTAATTTTATTTGGCAGCTCTTATAGGTTAAAAAATACGTGTTTATTTTAGATTATACCTAACTAACGATTTTACGTTTGCTGATTATTTTGTACACAATGTCAAATTTCTTACGACCTGTAATAGGACCCGAGTCCATAAAAATGTACACAATATAAAAATCTGTCGAATAATCTGCTTCATAAACATCAAAATTATATTAAATGTACAAAATTTCTTTGAAAGGAGTCCAGTTAATACGCGAATGCACGCTAGTGTGAGTACGAACATGTTTATACATAAACATTATAATGAAAAAAATCTCCGAGTAATCAAAAATATTCATGAAAAGCTAACCATCGGTCGGCAGTGAATAAAAAATGATACGCGGTACACGCTTGAATTGTTGCTAGTAAAAATTGGTTTTCTCCACGAATGCGACGGTTTTTGGGGAGGAAATATTATATAATAATGTATCGAAAAAACCTTTTTTCGCGTACCAATGAGCAGTGCAATATCCAAAAGGTCTGACAGAAGATTTTCGCCTGAGGAACGTCCCGTGTAAAAGATAATAATAGTGCGGGCATTCAGAAGCAAAACAAAAAGAGGGAATATTTTTAATGATGGAGATACTGTGATAAGCAAGAGTAATGTTCCTCGGTACTCGTAGGACGGACACGAGTGGATGAACTTTAAATGTATACTTAAAAACAGTTGGTTTGCTGAAAATGTATCTCTCGATTTTAAAATATCTAATCGCAAGGAGAACCGTAACTAAAAAGAGACATAATACATTTTTAAAATTCAAAATATTTTTCGCAAAATTTAGACGATAAATAAATTATACCACCTGTTCTTTAGTTTGATTAAAAGATTATGATAGTAACGCTGCATTACAGACGTATGCGTAATAATTATACAGATATAAAACACTATATTATTAAACTGCAAAAATACTTTAACTACGGAAATTCACAAAAGAATATTTTCAAAAATTTTTATAGTTAAATATATAGATTGGAAATCTATAGCGTATTAAGAAAATGTACAAAATGAAAAATTAAACACATACCTAACAGCCGTTATCAGACATATAATTGTGTATGGGTGTATTCACATTATTTCTACAGTTATAATAAAAAATAGTTTAGGAATTGGTCTTGTAATCGCTTGAAATAATTTTGTAAGAAAAATTTGTAGAAATATTTTTAATAAAATTCCGAAACGTTTAAAATATTCGTTAATTTTTACAGGAAGACAAAGTTTCTCTAACTCAATTAAAATAACTTATAAAAATATTTTTGTCTAATGTTAAACAAAGTTTTTAATCTGCGTAAGTATTTTTAGTACTTTTATTTTATATTCTACAAAAAATGTTTTATTTACTCTAACTCAACTACTTCAAAAACTGTTCACACATATTAGTTTCCACTTGTTGTGTACATTTTACTCAAACTAAGTACATGACATTTTTAAAACAAACTTTTCGCCGGTGCGTATTATAAAACAATTTTAATATTGTTAAGAAGAACAAATATTTTCCGACAAATTTAAGTGATTGAAATTTTAAGAATTAAATAAAATTGTACCTGTGTTAAAAAATCATTCAGTTTCATTCACCTTGTTTTTTCTTTCTTAAATAAATTCTTTGAAAATGTTTTGTGGTCGTATTAAATTATAAGCTTGTATTTTTGGTTTGATAGATGCTATAATTTTTTTTTTTTTTTTAGATTCTGAGCGTTAGCGTAGAATGTATTGATTTTACAATGATTTGGTTTTATTTGTTTTGTTTTGTTTCTCTCTGAAAACTTTTAAAGGTATAAGGAATACTCCGATTTTTACGTTCAATACCTTTAATAAAAGGATTTTAGACACTTATGGTACTTTGAGGGGTCTCAAATTTGAAAATTCGAAATTGAAAATGTCACAATAAAAAAAGTAGGTCAAATCGACCAAAAACGTTAAACGTAATGTTTAGCATTGTTGTGGCAAACGTATTTTTTGACATAATCGATTTAGTTTTTAGCTATTTCTTCCAAAACAACAGACGTAACTAGCTGAAACTGTACCCGATATTTAATAGGTAAAATAAAGCTTTGGTTCAAATTTCAAGTGATTTTGAAAAATTTTGAGCTAAGTATAGTACTTTAAAAATGTCAAAAACTTCCATTTTCTTTGTGGTTTTTTTTTCGATAAAAATTTAATTTTTACAAAAAGTTTTGAAACTTTAACGCAAGGATAACTAAAGATACTAAAACATTTCGAAAGTCCATAGTCACAATTGGGGACCTAGAGTGTTTCGGCTTTTTATTTTTCGTTTTTATAATTGCGCGCGGCCTTGACTGTTGTCAAATGTGCACATGACAACATTGAAATAACAATATTATGCTTTTATAACACGTGCCTACGCTGTCCGGATCGTCGTGTTTTTAATGATATAATATATATATATTATTATTACCCTGGGGACGCGACATCGTTTTTACTCGTACACACATTATCATAATAATTCAGTCGATTGGTAGGTATTGTATAATTGAATGTCGCTAATTAAAAGCGATACGAACGGAAAATGAAACAAAAAAACCCTAGAGTGCCATCAATTATCGAATCCGCGTTATACCCGGCACCGATAGGCGCAACTACAACGTTTGTTCGAAATCGCGTACTACGGATGACGCGAAAGACGTGATTTAAACGCCAGTAAATTAACATACTCCGGGGCGGAACGGCGCCCACCGGAACTGTGCTCGCCCGGAAGCATGGGCAAGTTAACTATTTTTTTTTTAACTTTCCAAGTAAAGTTGATTGAAAAAACAAATAAGTTAATAGTTATGAAAACGATTTATGTATATTTCTTTTTTTAATTCGTTAAATCAACTAACGAAAATAAACCAATTTAACTTCAATTAAAAATGATTCGTAATTGTTATTCACGCGGTTTTGTACATAGTACCTATAAAATTTCCTCCATTTTAAACCTTGTTTTTGTATTTTCTTATGAAATTTTTTTCTAACCAATAATTTTTGGTTTGAAAGAGTTTTAAAAGAAAATTTGTAACTATTACAGATTAACTTAAGGTTAGCAAGTTAAATTTAAAATAAACTACGCGTATTAAGTTAAAATGTATGGAAAAAATAAGGTAACGAGTTAATTAACTTAATTAAAATTATCCTAACTTTGTAACTAAATTTTAACTTTTAACGAGTCAGTGCCCATCCCGACCAAATATTATGTAAAATAGCCCGTACGTTAATTAACAACAATAATAATATACGTCTTATCTTTAGAATGAAATATCAGTTATTATCAATGTAAGGAAAACACTATTTTTTTATAATGAATATTTGAAATTAAAGCAATATTATCAAATCAAAATCTTGGGGGACGACTAATAAAAAATTAACAATACACGTTTTCGTTTATCGTATACATATTTTTAATTTGAATAAAACAAATATACAACAGGTTTAGTGATACAATATGTAAGACCAGTGAGCAGTAGTGTGCAACCAAAACACGCTTTCCTGGAAAAGTTTGCTGCCACGTAGTAATAAAATGTATCGAAAAATGTTTTTGTTAAGTTGATAATTAAAAACATTTGACAAGTCACATTGTACTGTAGTGATTATCAAATAAACAATTAATAAAAATAAAAAATTTAGAAATTGAAATATTTTTGGGATGTTACCTATAAAAAAAGTACAATTGTAAGCCTTCCTTTTTCCTTTATATTATATATGATATGTACATCTATTTTAATATAATTGGAACATTTTACATTTGATTTATGTCTTCACAAATCATGTCTTTTGTTTACTTTACATTTTTACTGGTCAATATACGGTCTGTAGTTAAACTAATTTTGAAATCAACGAATTAAAGTAGGGCAGGATTAAAATTTCCTTTTTAGTGTATTTTGCATTCTACTTTAAGATTATAAATTGAGTTTCTACCCGTTTACTATGACTATATAATATAACAATTAATGAAAACAATAATATTACGTGTCTGTATGGTGAGACCAAGCATGTTTGATGTTATATTATGGTTTCGAGTGTTAGGAGGTTGACAGGAGAATAGAAAAAACAGTGTGATTGGGTGGGAAATGAAAATGCTTCGATGGATGAGCGCGGAGTAACAAGCGAAGATAGAATGAGAAACGAATTTGTAATACGAAATATTGAAGTTGCAATGGTAGTGGATGAGATGAGAGAGAATAGCCGCTTGTATTGTTTTGGGCGTGTAATGAGAAGAGAAGAATCTAAAACAGTAAGAACGGTTGTGATAAGGAACATTGAACGAAAAATAGTCAGAGGAAATAGAAATGGACGGAAATTATCAAAGTATGTTAGTGGGTGTCTGTGTAAGGGATCGGAACGATATTTGTAAAAAATGAAGGATGAGACAAGGGTGGCAGACCCCAGATATTTGGGTGGGTGGTGTAGAAGAAGATGAATCATGAAGACTATAATAGTAAAAGCGTCAGACGCTAATTCTTGTAAGTGATACACTTACGATTTTATCATATTTGATCGTGGTTCTGATAAATATTTTCTTTTCGAAAATCGTCTCGCATTTTACCTGCAACAAACAACAAATTCATCTTGTGAGACTCGTGGTAATAACGGCAATAATAGTTTACATAGAAAAATATGTTATCGTTTTTGTATGAATCGTTTTACAATACCGGTATCGATCGAAAACTCGAATCTGCTCGTAGTGCGTTTGTTCGTTCGTACACGGTATAATAATAATTGAAAAGTATCATTTTTTTTTTTCTCGAATTTCCCCGTTACGGAAACACTTCAGTTTTATTGTTCTTGTTTCATTACACTACACACTGAGAATATGAAGTTATCAACAAAAGCAACAACAACGAAAATCCCGAAATCAGATTCAAAATACTTGTGAATATTTCCCGTCCTAAAACTATCCGTTTTCCTGCGGACTGTACAATTCCGGACGAGACGAGTGATAGAACACGGACGGCATTCGATCGGTAAATATTTATCGACTGCGGTCGACCGACCAGTGCATAACACGACCGAACTTAATCGTATTCCACGGTTTAATAACAATAATAATCTGTTTATCTTCCGTCCGGGAGAGCGCGGCGGTTGATCAAAGCTATACATTGTTCGTCCATTACGCGCTGGCATCGCTCGCAGTCAAACGCGATCGCGGTCGTACAATGAGTTTTGTCGGACAGTTTTCAATCTCTCAAACGCCACGCTAAATATATATATATAATCTAGAAAATAACAATAACAATAATAATACTATGCCGTGTAATTAATGGTTCCGGGGTGTACAGTCAGCGCGGAATATGATAATCCCGTCATCCCTTCATACGGGCGTAAATCATTCGAATGAGAGACGATTTTATACACGTTCGTCAGAAATTTTATTACTGCGTCCGGACATTATTTGTTCGCGTATAGCGGCGTCGTCACGCTGCAAGGAAGGCCCCGGGGAGGCCGTATGGACCCCACAGGGACTATTTGTCGACAGTTTCGCATCAAGAAAGTTTTTTTTTTTTTTTTTGACATCAGTTAAATTACCGTGCCAAGCTGGGTTAAAAACTCGTGTAAAGGATCAAGACTCGTTTACAGATGTTAATAATTAACACGCGCGTAAAATATAATTACGATACCGTACAAATAATACGGTAGGATTACAATTTAGGTGTTTAATTAGACATGATATGAATAGATTTGGTTGCACCGTATTCATAAAGAAGCCAGTGGGTAATGGTATTTTTAAAACGTTCGCAACGAGATTTTGGAAACTTCGTTGGAGGCAGTAAATTAGTTTTTTTTTTTTTTTGGTTCTCACGTTTTTCGGTGTAACGCTAAGTATATATGGTATTATTTCTGGTAAGGCGTGTATTATAAATATTACGCGGAACGATATAAAATAACAGAGCGATACGAAGAGATTTTTTTTTTATTTAAGATTTTATTTTAAGAATGAATCGTGATTTAGAGATGATTGTGATTAATGTATTGTTTTCAAGTTGAAACGACGCAGCTAAACGTTGTTAAGATGTATTTTTAACAACGTAATGACCTAAATGCGCACCATTGTAATCCGTGTCTTGCGTTCTGTACAACAAATAAGACACAACATCAAGTAGGTCTACCGCGGTCTGTAGTTCTCCCTCAGCTGTGTACTCGCTGACAAACAAAAGGTACATACATATAATCACAAACTTGTATGTCTCGTGCGTTCTATAATTTAGAGAAATAAGAGAAGGAAAGATAAAGAAATGTAGGGAACAATGAGTGGAAAGTTCTCTCCGCGAAATCTAACGTCGGGACGATAACATTAAAGTACCGACGGCGTGCGTGCGATGTTTAAGAAGAGCCCGTGGTTGTTGCCATAAATGATTATCTCCGGGTCTATCACGACATCAGCTATAACTCAAAACAACTAATTCTATTGGTTATAAGTACCCCTAACTTTAACGTTATCAAGTTTACGCGATAAAAATTAAAAATCTCATATGCTCGAGATTTCAAATCACTTGATTTTATCGTGCCGTTGGTTTGCGGCAATTATATATGAATCGTGCACTATTTTACCATAAACAATAATCGGAATGTTTTAATATTATGGCATGGTATGAATAAAATAAACGATATTTTAAAACAATTATGCACGAAAATATGATATAACATAGAATTATACAGTAATTCATCTAAAATTAAGACCAATATCTTTATTCATATTCAAATTGTTTTCTATACAACAATAATAATGTGATTGAACAAAACAAAAGTAGCATTGGCTATGGAAAAAAAGTTAATCATTTAAGCGTGAGATTTTTTAACTTTTACAATAATTGTCCTGAATACTTAAACAATTATATGTGTAAAGCCTATATTTTTATTTTACTCAAAATCATACACTCAGTCGTATGTAATATGTAAAGATAATTTTATTGTTATTAAGTTCGTTTATTTCATAGTTGAAATCTATGTGATTTGTACATGCGTATTTTATTTTACGGTAAAATCGTTTTTCATGTTTTTTTTTGCTATTTAATACGTTAATATTTAAACATACTATACCTAAGTTTTAAAATGTTGTAAACAATTTTAAAATTATTTTCAAAATATATGTATACATTTTAAGATATTTGCACGCATCTTGTATTAAAAAATTACAAAATGTTAATGAATACAAACGAATGGTGACTTAAATCAAATGTATGAATCTAACGTAGAAAATATATACTCGATGGTCATTTTTAATAAGTTTCAGAGTAAACATAGTTTTTATATTTATTTTTGTTGATAACAATCTGTTTATGCTAATGTCCAGTATTGATTATCTATATAATTTATGATAGTCAATTCAACTATACGATTTTCCAAAAGAATATTTTTGTATTATTTCAACGCATTCGTTTTATTGATTTAATTAGCGGAGAATTAAAAAATCTGAAGAATACTTTATAGGTCTCGTTTACTAAGAAATCCCTTGTCAAAAATAATCAAGTTCCTAAAAATAAAGTAATTTGACATTAAAATAATGTATAACAATAGGTATTTAAGATTCATAATTTCTTGTTTTAATGAATTTATTGCATTGGCTCGAAATAATACCCGGTTTTCTTTAGTTTTATAAATATTTTCCCCATGATACACATTTTTCTGGATGCACGTTTTGTAAAATTATTATCAGCCGATGTTGGGGGTGAAAAAATGGCGTGTTTGTGGCTCCAAGCAAATATTAAAACCCCTTCATCCCAAAAAAAAAAAAAAAAAAAATTGGAACCCTAATCGCGTCTTCCCTTTACTCTTCAACCCCGTGTGTAGGAGGGGTGGGTACGTAATCAACGGGCACAGTAGGATGCTTTGGTTCTTAAACGCGAGCCATTATTCAACCTGACAATACCATAAACATCGACAAAATATTATGCTCACAGGAACGAACAGGTCAGCGGGACCGCTGAATTATAGTCAAACCGAGACTCATCGATGTAATATAAACTCCGTGGTTAGAGTTGTTGAGGAACGGTTTCCTAAAGGAACGATTCCTGGAATCTATTTATTTTTTTCAGTGGTGGCCGTTCAAAAAATTGAAGATGTTGCTGCATAAACTGCGTATGGTATAATATAAAAACATGAGTTTTTTGAAAAACAAATCTGTTCATTCGTAGTCTTATACCATCCAATTCTTCCCAAAATCGATTGAGTAGTTTTTGAGTAAATTAAGTTGAACGTTATCTCCGACTCTCTGTGTTGCGTGGTGGCGGTGGATATATGTGTAACATAATGTTTGGTTGAACAGATTTGACTTCTGTTTTTGGATTGATAAAACTACACATTCGAAGAAATGCACTTATTTTTTAAATTTGTAGAGTATTTTTTAAGATAATATAATTGACAATTTTCGTACTGCGTGACGAGAAATCCACCTTCGCTTGTACTCGTTTTTTTTTTTTTTTATTTCTCCAAAGAAAAATATATCGTCCAGTTATTTTTCGACGACAACAGAAACGGCAGGATATTGTACGGTACTACTGTTCCGGAGAAGGTGAAAAAAAAAAAAAAATGTTAATGCGAACGCCGACGTTCCGCTCACTCGCGTAGCATGCAGCCGTGTTTCCGAGCGACTACACACGCGGTTCGTGTGCGATTGAAGTAAATGTTAATGGTCGGATCGCTATGCAGGCAGAAAGTGAGCGACGACTGAGCTGTGCAAAGAGGAATGCAGAAAAGAAGTAAAAACCACCCCGAATATATGTTTTAGTAAATATACGTGTGTTAGAGGTGAAATATTACTCTATATAGAGCGAGTTCGGTGTGACGTCGGAGATGAATGGAAATCTTCTTTCGCGCAGAAACGCAATCTTTAATATTTATTACGCCTTGACAGGACGCGTCGGAATAAATCTTATTGGCATCGGATCCTTTATTCTCATAATTTGTGTAAACCACGGCGATCGGTGGTAGAGAAACGGTGGAAGAAACGAACTGGTCTGGAAAGAAAAAAACTATAAAAACACGTACGGAAAAACATGACGGATACTTAATAATGTACTGGTATACATTATTAACGGGGATGGTTGTGTAGATTATGTGAATATGAAATGAAAAAAAAAAAAAAATAACAACAATCGATTTAAACACAATATATTGATTCACTGTAGTTTATTTCTTTATATCCATGCGATCAGAGACTAAAATTGTATGTAGTACGACACACTTTGTGTAATATGAAATAAAAAAAATGTAGTACCTACTGAATACATACATACTAGTGTTTTATGTACCATTACTTTGTTGTCGAATCAAACACTTAAATAACTTAAGTGTTGGTAAACAATTCATAGTTAAAAACAAAATAAAACCCAACACGGATTTTTACCGGTTTTCAAAGTTTTTTTTGTTTTTAGTCCCAACCAAAGAATCTAAGCGAAATTAAAAAAAAAATTCTCATTAAGTATCCATAACTACTATCCATGCCCATTTTTAAATTTTATGGCGTCTCTTTTGTGAAAGATTAAAGATTTTTTACAACCCTTCTGTTTGATCGCAGAAAACGAATTATAAATTTTTATCCAAAGAGTCTAAAGAGATTGTTGACTATAATGGTATTTCGTATAAATTTTTGTATGGATTAAAAGTGTGTAGTACGAAAAAATGAATATTTCAGTCTCTGCATGCGCTATATTTGTTTTGTGTCGTGTTTGTCTTGAATATAAAGTATAAATCATACACGTTGTTAAAATAAAACCCGTTTCGACATGACGATTTATTGTATCGAGTGTTGAATAATTATGATCAAGTACGTTTTGATCGCAGCAAAAAGAGTAAATTAATGTTGTAATTTCTATTGCGAATAGAAATTACCTCAGTGATCAAAGAAAGTGACGGTATTGGATTGTATTAAGTTTGTCGCACGTTTTAATAACTAGAGATGATTTATAACAGCTAATGTTTTGAGTTAAAAAACGTTATTTAAAACACAGCATATACAAAACATTTACTAGTGAAGACTATAATACAAGTCATGTTTATTTAAACATTACCAAAAATAATACATACTGTAAGGTAAACATTTAAACGAGGTGATTTTATATCATAATATAAGGGTTATCAACTGACTTTAAACATCCAGCCTTTACCCTACCTAAAATTACCTACAATACTAACATTAACTATTGAGAGATAACACCACCACCATTAAAAATCACTTATTTAAATGGTACGATGTTAGAAAGTAATATTAACATGATTTTGAGTGAAAAAAAAGTAAAATTAATTAATTTTTTACCAAAATTAAGCTAAAGAAAAATACTAAAAAATTGTCTTAAATTCATGATGTTTATTCAATCATAACAATAAATAAATTTTGGAAAATATGAAGTTCTAGTTAGAAGATAATTGGAGAAGTTATCAGCAAAGACAAATAACGAAAATCACCAATATAAATTACTTTTTAAACATTTTAATATTTTTTTTAACCACATAAGAGCAAATATGTCGTCAAAAAAAATACTCAAGTTTTGAGACTCTTAAATAAAAATTAAAGGTTTCGTTTTACACAAAGTATGAAACAATTTACTAATTAATAGATTTCAAATTCCAGTATTTTGATAAAAAGTGGTCAAAATTCATTGCAATTTTTATGAGTAAAATTTTCTCTTTATGATGAGTATAATTTTAAGTTATTTAAAACATATATAATAACTACAATAATTATATGTTTCACTCAAAATTTATAAAAATCCATTTAGAACTCAAATATCAATGCATTTTACACTTTCTATTAATGTGTTGAAATTTCAACTAGTTGAAACAGCGAAAATCAACACTAAAAAAAAAAACAATAAAAATTTCAAAAATTCTTCATTTAAGTTCAGATCCAATACTCTATCTTTAGAAATATCATAATTATAAAAATATTGCAGGAAAAATTATATTGGAATCGAAAAAATTCGATTACATAAATATTAAACAGTCATCATTATGAAATCAATATATTCCTCGCTACGCTCAAAATTTAAAATAATTTTCATTTTCCGGCATATTAGTAACATTGCAGTAATGCTGCCAAAATTTTTTTGACTAATATTTTATATCAAAAAATTATTTTATTGGTAGATCAAAGAACCAATCCAGAGCTATTCTACATGATATTTTAATAATTAAAATTAAACGTAGTAGGATAGCATTTTTCACATTCCTAATGAACAAAACGAAAAAAAAATAATTTTATAAAATGTTTTTCAGTATTTTATAAAACTAATTAAAAGCTATTTTAACAAGAAATAAATTTATACACATTGTTTGCAAATATTGTGAAGCATATTATATTTTTTTTTTTTTTTTTTTACATAAAAAATGATACAAATAAAAGTTATTTTACACTTTGTTATGATCAAAAGTTAGTAAGTAGACAATCAATAAAGGTGACGAAAATACGATTGAAATATAATATTGTTTGGCATACATTTAACAATAAAACCTAATCAATACAAAAAGTACACACAATTTTGCCTTAATCACGGTAAAAACTTTCAGTATAACACAATGTTCAAGAATAATTTGTAAAATTTGTTATATAATTATCAATATGTCAAAAAAGGAGTAGTTTATACAGGTATGAAGACTATTGAAGAAGTTTTATCTTCAGTGTTTCAAAATTATATGAAAAACATTCCTTTCAATCAATCATTGTCAAGTTATCAGTTTAACAATCAAAATTAGAAACAAACAAGACCAATATAATCAACTGCCGACGTAACGTTTAAAGCGTAAATAAACGTAACAAAAAAAAGGAATTATTTATTTCATCGTTTTGATTGTTCATCAATTCTGAAAACATTAAAACATGATTCAACCCGTTTCAAATTTTAATTTAATTATATTTATATTATAAGTGATAATTTACAAACAGCTAGCTTTAAAAGAGGTAAGTATTTTCAAATATACTGTACTTAAGCTAACTATATGCTTTCCTTTATCAAATAAATTAAAATGACATTTGCTCAGTAGGAGAGTGTGTTATAAAAATAACGAAATTGCTATGAAAATTGGAAAACAAATAATTATTATATACATATACGTATATTCGTATATATAATAAAATAGAAGGATATTTGTTTTAAGTACTTTTTTGATCTTATCGCAAATAACATTTTAATGTAATTACTTGCGGTTCTTACTGTATACATATTTTGTACGTTTTTGTGGTTCACATCAAAGCGTAATGAAAAACGTATTTCACCGTTTCAGTTTCTTTAAAAAAAAAAAAAAAAAAAATTGAGAATTCCGTGCAACAAACAAAAACATTTAGTACCTACACAATATTATTACAATGTGTGTTTTTAACACAAAAAAATAATTAATTAATTTAATTATGTTATATTATATTTTATTGATTAAATAAACAATAATTTACAAACATAATTAATGTTAGGATATACCTACGCCTGACCATTATACTGGGAGCTTCAAGTCATTTTAAGTATTATTTTATTTATAAAACTTATTTTATAAAAAATAATTGTTCTAATGATTATAGTTTTTTATAAACATGCAATTTCTACAACCATTATGATTATTATCAAGAAAAAACAAAGCCAATGAATAGGTAGTACTTAAATTACATATGTAAAAAAAAAAAATAATAACACAATTTAGAAACTAAATTGTAACGTATTTTATGTATGGGTACGTCAAATGTTTAGGTACATTATTTACATTAAGTTAAGTTTTTAAAACTAAAGAATTTAACAATTTAATATATGAATAAATAATAAGGAATAGATTAAGGATCAAATTAAAACATATTCACATATTCCACTAGATTGAATATACTTAAGTAACAAAAAGTTTATAAAAGTATACATATTATCGCATTCGTGTCAACGCAAATTTTGATGTTACATAAATATACACTAGGCTGGGCAAGTTGACCATTAATTTTAACTAAAATCAATCAAACTTATCACATTATTTCAAACTAGTAATGAGTTAAAAGTCAAATCAAATGTTGAGGTGATCGGTTATGATGAAACACGAATAAATAAAAAAAAGTTAGCTTAACTCAATTTAATTTTGTTCGACAAAAAATAAAATTCGTATTTTATGTTTGCTTTTGGTACTACTAGTATTGTGTGTTCCGTGTTCAGAGTACGGAAATCAAATATAAATTCACTTAATTGAAGTGATTTGAAAATAATCAACTACAAGTAGTTGAAAATAATTTAAAAAGAAATATAAGTTCCTCCGTAAATGTTAAGTTAATTCATAACTAGAAATAGTCCGTTAAATAAAAACATAAAAATTGACATAACTTTTTAAGTAACATAATTATTAGCTGATTTTTCAGTCAAAAATTAAATAATTTGAATTTTAGCTATATGAGATTTTCAAATTTTTAATACGGAATGTGTAACGAATTTAAATTTTGAACGTATGCTTTATGTATATTGACCCTACTTTCTCGTGTTTTAGATGATTTTCTTGAAATTTAACTTACTAATCGCCGTAAAACTACAAATCACTGTATTATCATTGTTGGAATAATATTAACCCAATGAATTTTTTTTAATTTTTTTTAATTTTTTTTTTTTTTTTTTGTCAAAACTATTATGACTGGATTTCTAGCACAAATTTAATATCGATTTCATCGTTTGCACTATACAACGAAGGAATCTTATCGTTTGAAAATATATGCGAAAAGGTAAAATTTAATCAAATTTTTACGCATAGCAAGACGGACCTAAAATGTCTATACGTTGAATACCTATAACGCACTCGTACCCTTCAAAGATATAACAAATACCCCAAATTCTTGGAGTCCATTACCGTTTACAACCTCTGCATATGTGGTTATTTAACGTATAAATATAAGTGCTTTAACTATAGTATAATCATATATTTGTGATGATTATGGTTAGTGCTCGGATGTTAATGACCAAAAATACAATAAAATGTTCTTTCGAAACTGACAAAATATGCAAAATATATTATGCTTAATTGTTCACTGAATAAAAATTTAATAACTTTTTTTTAATATACATTCATAATTAAAAAAAAAAAGTTAAACATAAAAACCGCTTAGTAATTTTTTAGTTACTTGCAGGATGGTAAAACGAAAAATAAAATACAATTACAGGTTTTTATTTAAACTATTCACCACTGTATAGTACACAAGTACAAACTATAAATGTGTACAAAGGTTAAATGAATTCGAATAAAAGTTTCAAGTATTACATATTCATTGCACAACGAATGTTTTACAAATATTTCCAACTTAAATGAATGTTTTTCGGGTCGTAAAATCGAGTTATAGGTTAGCCTAACTTACCTACAAAATATAACATCATTTTTGGTATCTATTTTGTTTTTTAGAATACACAACCATGAAAAAAAAAATGTTAAAAATATGCATATATACTTAACCATGTGAAACATGTAATTGTTATAATAATGTGCAATATAAGCTGACTTTGTTGAATTCTGGGCTTTTCAAACCGAATGTTCAATATTTTTCTCGGAAACGCATATACGAATGAACTCAACAAATGTGCAAAATCATTAACATCCGAGCACTAATTATGGTTGATAATACGATTAGCAATAGTAACAACAATGACGGTGGATATATTCACGCGCGCATTTAGAGTGGACCTTTTACATTTACGATGTAGTAATATGGTATTTGGTCAGGCCGTTATTGTGATACTGAATTTGCATTGAAACGGATTCTTATACGAGTTCGTTTTGACCTAGAAGAGTAAGTACGCCGACTGAAATACAGACCAATAACGGGTGTCTGGAATTATTTTTTTAAAAAAAAATTTACTTTTGGTCTTGTTAAAAAAATTTCAAAATTAAATTTCAATGAACTATTTACAGTGACAGTAAAGTGACAGGTAAATTAAACGATATACCGAGTGACGATTGAACTCGCTTGTGTAAACTATCAACATTTTACTATAGATACGTTAAAATAGCGAAAAGGGGACCTTAAATTAGGCATTAGGGCTCAACCTCACATAGAATCTTATCAAATTTTTTATCGATTTGCGGTAGCTCCTCTCGTCTAAATTCTAACAGATCAGTGGCAGAAGAAGCAGTCACGACACCGCGTTTCCTCTTTAAGATCGGCTAGCACCTTAGGCTGAGTTTTACCACCTTAAACAATTGTCCGAATTGATTTGGCGACTTGGAGCGGTTGACCAAAACGTATAGAACGACGTATAAAAAACGAATTAACTAAACGAAGAAAAAATACGGAAAAATTATTATTTATTTTAGATGAACTGGGAAAGGCAAAAAAATAAAAAATTGTATGATTACGTTGGGGTCACCAAAACGTTCGAATTGGAAAAAAACGCAAAACATTTTAACGGAATTGAACTCCACGTGCAAATACCGACGGCGCAAAGTTGTATGAAAACCGCGTTCGTCAGTGCGCCTTACGCAAAAACAGTGATGTTGAACACATGGTAGTCGTGAAGTAATTCAGCACTATAAAACGTTATCTCAGACAAATGTCTACAAAATTATATTACCTATGATACATAGCCATTGAAGGGATCGGAAAACTAATTTTAAATATAAAAAATATAGGATTCTCGTGTAGCGAATATTAAAATTCAAATATTTACTTACGAGTAAAAGTTTAAAATGCGTTATTGACTATGTAGTCAAAATGTTTAGTCCATAAACATTGCGTGCTTCGATTTCAATACAAAACTAATTGGATTCATCTTAATAATAACTTCATGGGTAAATTTATTTAATATTTTACCGAATTAAAATCTTTACTCTTCTACCTGTTACAGTGTACACTGTACCCATACAAACCCAACAATATTTTACATTTTAGGTCGTTGTCTGAAATGATTAAATCAGTTTTAATCGAAAACGCATTTTGGACAAATAATTATGTAAACGCACATTTTAAGATTAATATTACGTTTTTTACATATTTTATTTTACATTGAAAAAAAAAAAAAATAGATTTTTTGCTAAATCATACATTTGTATATTTGCGCTGAACATGACATCTTTGTTGTTGAAATACGTATACGCAATCAAAAAAGTGTATTATTTTGTGATTTGGGTACTTTTTTTTTTAACATCAATATTCACAAGTGCTCAAGTATAATTTGGCATACATTAAAATTGAGTGTTATTTCATCACACGCCTCTATGTCAATATTTCACTACCTAACTATAGGTAGCAAAATTAATATATTCTGATAACTTGCAAAATATGATGACATCATTAAATTGATAATTGCGAAATAAATCCAAGATATATTTATATTTGTTAATCTCTCAGTTTAATATTTCTTAAAATTCTACTACATATTTATGAAATGTGGTTATAAATATTCAAAGTCAAATACAAAACATTTAAAACACTTAATAACACCCATGGTTTGAACCGATTTAATTAAAATACTGCCGATGCGGAAAACTCGTTTTCAAAACAATTGAATTTTTTTTTTCAATTCGATTAAAAACTGAATTATATTGCAGCTATCGCGTCGATAAAATATGTTTCGACGAAAAATCAATGGTAAAAAATATTATATGACTTTTACTGTTCAGATTGAACAACACGTCACACTAAAATGTACTGGTGTCTGGTACATTAAAACATTATAGTTTTATTTTAAAAATTAACATATAAAACGAATTATTATAGTAAAATTAAATTATTCACGTACACGAAAAAATTCTGGATTCAGCACCTACACACTTTACATACCGTGCATTTGTCACACGGGCGATCTATTCGGAGCCAAAAATAGGAATGTTGACAGATAATTTTGCATATTTTTAAAATAATTCGATCAAATACCATTATTTTGACCATCGTTAAATCGTTATTCCTGTTGAATAATTCAATTGTCACGTCAATCAAATTATACCAATGTTTCACGTGATACATTTTTAGTTTACAACCACATTATTACAAAAAAAAACATCCAAAATCAAAATCTGCGCAGTAATCTTATGTACTAGAGAATGTTGATGAGTGAATAAGCCATTTTAATTATTCCAAATAAACGATGTTTAAATTATTGGAGGATGATATTATAGAACATGCATTTTACCAGTAATGTTTTTGATCGTGTTTCAATTAAGTAGTGAACAAAAAATGAACTTTTTTTATATTTTATTTTTACTATTCAACAATTCCAAAATTCTTATTTCTTTTTTGTTAGTTTTTGTTTTAGATTAACTGAAAATATAAATTAAACCAAGATCAAGTATAATAACGTAACCGAAAAAGATTATTTAAAATTCACCAAACTAATGAAAAACTATTATAATAATTGCCAAAACCTATTTTTACGGAGTATTTGAAACAAACATGTTATTGAATATAAAAGCAGAGTGTAAAAAAGTAAATTTATTTTAAAGCGTTTTTCATAGTTTTGATTGTCTAACTCTACGTAATAAATTATATTATACAATTGTTATACTTGTCAACTTCATAAATGGGAATTTATTTCAGGTAACGATAAAATTATGAAAGATTATTTATGAATGAATTGTATAAAATGAATAATACTAAGCATTTTTTTTTTTTTTTTAATTCATACTCGTATTTTATAATTAGATGTTTTCAATTTTGTAAAAAACCAAAAAAATCACAAAAAAGATTTTAATCGTTTACTAAAGACAAAAATGTGTTATTTGTAGTTATAGTTAACAGAAATTCAAAGTCTTTTAGCTTGATCGTTCATTGAAATTTACAGTACGTTTAATTCATTTTTTATGTCATGTACAAACAAACTAGTTTTCCCATCGCTAACAATTGGCAATGAATAATTTATTATTATTAAATTTACATATTTTACTATTTATAATCAATGCTGTAAGTAACAAATTTGATTCAAAACAGATACTATTAAAAACTTAAATTTACATCCATACATCTAGTTTTATACGAATGATAATTAATAATTTTAAAACACGTTCCTATTTATTATTGTCATCTCATTTTACGAGTAATTATTATGATTATACACCATAGAAGTACCTAATTTAGTTTTTATAATTTTTTTTTTTTCTACTGTTTATGATGATATCCTAAAGAAAGGGTTCATTGGCTCGAAAATACAATTATAATGATGATTTTCAAATGTATTATCGGTTTTTTTATTTTTGCCCCAACTCGGTCACCAAGTCATACCTCCTTCTATTGCGATACAACCCGCATCGAAGCCAGAAACTGAAAAAAGAATAAAATTTCCCCGCTTTGCTGGTTCGTTTTGTGTTTGGATTAGTGTTTGTGTGCACACAGCAAACACACGTGTTTGCCAGAGTCCCGCAGGAATTCGTCAACATTATTTGTTTTTCTTTTTTTTTTTTTAACATTGCTATTTTCGTATGAATATTCGTCACTCTGCCCGTACCCGACACACCTTTCAATTAGTTCCCGCATCTTTTTATCGTGAATCGATACATGACAAATAATTCAATAAAAAGTACGGGCATCTAATAAGTAATAAATAACAATATTAAAACTGTGTTTATAGATGATTCGCAAATGGAATGGCGATGGCCAGAAGAATGGTTAACCTGTAGATTATAAGTTACAAAATGTTTTTAGATTCCGAGCGCAGAGTAAAATGTATCGTTTTTACAATGATGTTCTGCCGAAGCAAAATATGTCATAAGATCGGAAAGTGGACTTAAATTGTACCACAATTGAGTTTCATTTTATATTTATTCTTGAATTATGGTCAAAAACCAAGAAAAAAAAAAAAATCCGAGTGCAATTCACAAATCTTACAATAAACATTTAACCCACTTTCCAATGTCCTATCGTGCTGAAATGTGGCAAAAAACTTTGTTTTGATTGACACTTCAACATGTCAAATCAAAATTAAAGGGCCCTAGAGAGATCCAAGTGGCTCTAAGAGAGCAAGGTCTCTCATTCAAATAGCCCACTTACTCAGTTGTCCTATTGAGCTGAGATTTGGCACACAGTTTTGATTATGATGACAATGCAATATTCTAAAGTAAAAATCTAAATCAGGGGCTTAGCTCTCCTATTCAATTAAACCAATCCCCATTGTCCCGTCGACCTGATATTTTGTTTAGAAAGAAAGCATTGTTTAGGAAGGAAATACATTCTGGCAAAAACAAAATCAAAATCAGGGGTTCTAAGGAGCTCTAATGGACTAATCTTCCTCATTCAAGCAGCCCACTGCCATTGTTTTAATGAGCTGAAATTTCGATCAGAATCGTTTTTTTTTTTTAAGCCAATGTCTTATCATTGCATTTAGGTATTAATAAACAATACGTTTAAATCACAACTTTCAAACCAGTGACCCACCCAAAGTGTATTCCCTGCTCCGCAAACTACTCACAAAACCTAGAGCGATTTTAGCTTTTTTAATGAAGGTAAAATCAATGATTCTTTTTGTGTCTGCTTCTCGATCGTCCATTTTTTTTTTTTTAAATTACCGTTTTCAATGAAATATTTATTAAATTTAATTTTTTTTCGAACTACGATTTTTCGATTAAATTTATTCGTATGAAACGTAACGAGTTCGAATAATATCGATAATTATTTTGCGCTTCTAACATGACATTTCAGCACTTGTATATTTAACTGTTTTATCTTTTTTATTGAATTGCAAGCGTGTAAAAACCTGTAATACTTCGTCTGCCATTACCTCACGTCTCTTATCCAACTCTACGTTGTTCGTATACGCGTTCACCGTGATCGTGCTTTTCGTCTTATTAAATCTACTCTATTGTTTCCCCGAATCGCGTGAAACAAGTCAAATCCAGTACGGTAAAAAGTGAAATCAAATAGGATTTGCTGCTGCGGTTACTTTCGCGATAGCGTCGGCTACATAAAAAATACGAGTCAAAGAATTAAGTCCGTTTGAATTTTATCGATTCCCAAACATACACGCCGTGTCATTAAAACCGGGTTCAACTTGTACCACATAACGGTCGTTAACCGAAATAAAACACGTAAGTACCAGTCACTTCCGGCCACGGTGCGCCTTTTAGTTGTTTAAAAATACAAACACAACACATAATAATACACTTAAGCTAGTATAGTGTTTTTTTTATATTTACCGAATGAACTTTGTATGAGCCAACTCAATACCTACGTAATAAAATAGTATTTTTTGAAAAAAAAAAAAAAACATCGCGTTCAAACACAATAATACAAAAAAGAACAAACAAATAATAAAACAAAGATTTTTATTAAAAAAAAAAAAAACCCCGCTAATGTTGCTTAAGTTGTTATCCTCGTAATTTCAAATGTGCAAATAGTATTATTAATAGGACGTCTCGAAAAATCTGGCCTATATTACTTCCCTATTACGTAGAAGTAATCGTTTTTAAATTTTCAATGTAGCATAGGGAACCCTCAACACACCTGTAAAGATTGTAAACTGCAGAACGGAGATGGGAGACGTGTTTGAAGCATTCTATAAAATTTTTCAAGTTATAATCTAAAATTTAAAATGCCAACATTTACTGAAGTGTTTTATAACCCAAATAATTTTAAATATTTCATAGTTGTTTTCTATATTTGTCAGTTGGGTATAATACAAAATGAAGATTGGTTTTGAAATTTCAATCAATGCGAACGAAATCATCGAATTAGTCGACACTACTAAATTATGCATAAAAAGAAGTATAATATTTGGTATCATTTTTCAGACATTTGTGAATACTAATTGATAAAGAATACATAGCAACTTGGCAACTTTGTCTGTCCGCAAAATACTTTAAACTTTTAGGCAAAGGTTGAATAAAAAAAATCAAAAATTATGTATAGGCATCCAAAATGTGTGTGTGTGTTACTTTATTCGGTAATTATACAAAAAGCAAAAAAAAAAAATTAATCATTTTTTGCCAATTACCAAATAGGTACTTACAGGTTATTAATTTTACAAAACGTCGTATTTTTTCAACGTGTACGAGTCAGATTTGTTTTTGAAAATTCCACTTTGTACGTTGTTTGAATACACAAAAATGTTGGGATGTAATACGACGGATCGTAGTTGAGGGTCCATTAACGCGTTAAGCCCGCTCTCCCACACACAATGCAGAAATACCGAAATGTGACGCGATTTAATTTTTAATTTTTAATTTTATGTTTTTCTCCCCTCCAACGAAATGGCGATGGAATGATTTTGCGATTCGAACGACGTACATTTTATGTTTAAAATATACATACGATTGAATTCTTGCATGATGAACGATTTTACGCAATTTTTAAATTATAAATACCGGCGATCGATCGAGATTAAAACAGTAAACGAAAATCTCAAAATTGTTCACACCAGATCCAGCTGATATGAACATCCCGAGTTTTGAAGTTATCACTCCGCAATTCGTTTGGATTAAATTCTTATGATTTTTTGTGTTTTCTCACTCTTCTGCGTGATTGTCCTGACAAAACATCAATACCGTTTGGTCTAATCTGGCAACCACGTAGGATTAATGTCTATTCTTCAATAATTGTTGACTGTATATACTCAAACCCCGCATGTAAACTATGACAGTAAACTATTTGCACTTTACATTTGTAGCAATGAATATGTTGGTTGATGTGTGTTTTATTATTTTTTCCAATATGTTATCACGATGACATCTTCACTAATGCTCCGATATTAAAAGTCAGTACCTCTAATGATACAAACATTAACGGTACTTTGAGGATAAAAAAATTAAACATTTACAATAAATAAACTAAGGGAAAATTAAAACAAAAACTTTTGACATAATCTATTTAGATTTTGGCCATAACTTCCACAATAATGATCGAAACAATTTGAAACTTTTACATAATGTTAAAATAAGTAAGATACTTACAGGTTTTAAACAAATTTCAAGAAATTACAAAAACTTTTGAGCTAAGTATAGAACTTCTAAATTTTTATTTTTATTTTTTTTTTGTAATTTTTGTTCGATAAAATATTTAATTTTTTACAAAAAGTTTTGAAGATTTAATACAAGGTTCCAAACATGTAAATAGGTACATATCCAACTGAAAGTTTTCGAAAATTCGTATTCATGACTTTCATATTTAGTTGCTTAAGGTTGGTATTTTTTCGAAAATTGGTCATACCTTTGACTATTTTCGGAAAAAAACTCGTACCGCACACATATTTGTTATGAAAGGTATGAAAATTGAATATGATACGTAAAACAATATTTTCTGTTTGAACAATTATTTTTAATTACTTACAGATTTTGTGTATAACTTCTATATAAACCATCCAAAACAGTGACCCACTTTACCAAACTATCCGCGCGACCTAAAGTGTTTCCGGCTTTTTTTATTTTCATTCAACATAGTATTTACAGCTGTTTGGTAGCTATATAGGTGTAACAATCGCTGTTTTATTATGAGTGGACGGTCCTATGATACCTACTCAGAAAACGCGTCGATCGCAAGCCAATACCACCGCGTCAATATCGTGTCCTTGCTGTTCTCGTACAATATTTTTATGATTGATCGCAGGAAAAACGTTTTAAAATAATTAAAGCGAGTGGTGTTTGTGGGGTTGTTAGAAACCACTGAAAAGTGTTTCCCGCTACTATAAACATCAAACACTTACCAGAGAAATAGTATTCTACGAAATATGTACAGGATATTCAAAGTGTTTCTCGAATTCGTCTAAACGCCAAACAACGTTTGCAGCTACATCGAAGGCATCGGCATTTCTGGATAAATGAGCACCGCCAAAGCATTTGAGCGACCGACTCGGTAAACAATTTCAACAGTTGTTTATTACATAATATACAGCTTATTATCCAAAAATACCGGTAGAATAGTTATCGATACGAATACTATTGTACAAAGTTTGGATGAATTCGAGAACTACTATTAGAATTTATTTTTACAACAATTTAGTAGCTCTTTCTACTCTTATACTAAAAATTACGATAAAATAATTCGAAAAACAAATGTTATAAATGTACTAAAAATTTCATTAGCATAAAAAGACAGTCAGGCAATATTTTACACAAAATTTTCATAGTTTTTCAACAGATGTTTAATGGACTTCGTCATTAACCATTAAAATTCTTGCATAAGCACACAATTGATTTATCAACAGCATTTTGAGTCATGCCAATAAATTTGATTTTTAAAAACATAATTTTATATTTCAATTTTGAGCCAACATTGTAAAACCGAAATCATTACTGATGAGTTACATAAAAAACAAAAACCTTAACAATGTTTCGACATGATTAATGCAGAAATGGATAAGTTTTCATAGTGTTATGGCCGTTTAAAATTGATCGAATGTCGTATTGCGATTTGAAAATTTCAATTGTTTTGTACATTCTATAAATAAAGTTTCAAAAATTATCTTGTGAAAACACAGTAGGCAATATGTTACAGAACCGTTTTCGGAACAAAAACTTGATAAGTATATAACTTAAGTAATTTATGGAACTCATGAGACCCTTATTTGCATCATAAAATCCAGAAATACTTGAAGTATCTACCTTTAAAGGGTTCTTCCAATTAAAAATTGTCGTTTCAGACTTTTGTTGATTTTTAAAAACATTATGAATTCTTATAGTATAGTGTTATTCCGTTGAGCCGATTTCAAAGCCGACTTATCATACTCCGTCCAACAGACCGAACAACGAATGACATTTACAGATGGATTTTATTAAATCGGTTTTCCTTCCTTTTTTCCACCACCACCGTTTCTTTTCCATCGAGTTTCGAAGTCTTAAATTCTTAAAAACTTTTTCCGCGCGTAATGGAGACGACGGACACGGACACGTGGACAAAAATCATTCTTGATTTTATTACGCGTACGTGTTCATATTTCGAGAAATGCTCATCAGTGGACGGGTAATGGGAAAAATAATGATTGCCTATAGTTATAATCTAGTCTGAGCATTAATATGTTAAAAGTTAGAATTAAGTTAAAGTTAAGATAATATTATTTAGTTAATCAACTCATTAACTTATTTATAACTTTTAACCTAACATAAGTTAATTCTTTTAAAATTTGACGTGTTAACTTTAAGTAAATCTGTATTTATCAAAATTTTTTTTTAAACTTTTTTTTTTTAAAAGAATAACTATTAGTCAGAAGACATTTTCAAAAGAAAAATTGAAACAAAATTTTGTAGCAAAGCAAATGTATCATAATATTTAGGTATACTATTTTAAAATATGAACTACAATGTATATTTTAAATTGTTTTGTTTTTTTTTTTTTTTATTGTTAATTTTTAATTTAATTAATTTAATAAATGAATATATTAATTTTTAACCTAACTTAACTATATGGTTTTTCAATTTACTCACCTTAGTAAGTTTAAAACAGCTTTTAGAGAAAGGCCTTATTTATAATACGCTGCACGAAGTACGTTTTTTATTGTAAATAGGTAGGTACGTGATGCTTGTAAAATTTCCTTAAAAAATTTGTAGTTACGATCGTTTTTTTTTTTTGTACATTAACGGTCTACGTTATTATAAATGTTTGATAATTTTCGGTTGCCAAAACTTTTATTTTTTTTTTTTTTTTGGTAATTTCGGCTACATCGACTTTATTAAGGTTGAAGCAAAAAAAAACACAATAAACATAATCAAACGTCTTTGATTAACTATTTTAACCACTAATTTCTAGACAATTATTCTCAAAGTATACATTTGACGATTTTAATTTTTCGCTGTTTATTCACAAATTGTGTTATAACTTACTATTGAAACGTTTTGTAATGAATTTAAATCGAATTCAAAACATCATATTTTATGTTAGTGTTTGATGCTGATTACAATAATCGCGTAATATAAGATTTGATATCTCAAATTTTAACGTTTTGTATACTTTATAGTTTTACTTGCAAAAATCTGCTTGTAATTTTCGAGTGTTTTAGTATTTTCAATTAAATTTCACTCGTTAATGTTGTGATGCTTTATCTGCATGAGTAAATAAGTTCAATTATATTAGTGACCTTACGGTGTGGAATATAGCGTATAGGCCACTGTCTTGGATTGCACAGTATAGATGAAAGCAATAGTAAATCAATCTATTAATCTGATGACTCAATCTTGTAACAAACAATTTTATAAAATTTTTTTTAACTGTATTATTATCAAATATGTCGTTTAAAGACGTTAGACTTTATAAAGTTTCGAATACTTTTACTAAAAACTAACGATTTAAATGAAATAAAATCAACGACATTAGACAAATTGTATTCTATATTCAGCTGAAAAATTGTCAAAACCGTTTGAAACTATGTATTACACTATTACACCAGCTATTAATTTTATATTTTTTCTGAAACATTATGGAAAACTTTGACTAACAATTTTGGTTCACATCTCAAAAAATCAGTAAAATTTTTCTAAGGACGGATTATGTGTAATGTTTGGAGCAATGTTACTATCGAAAAAATGCAAGAAAGTATAACAGATTAACATATTTGGAAATCTTATATTGACAAATTTTTTGCTAATCCCAGATTCAAAAATATTAAAAAATTTAAATTGTATTTTCGTTTGACGATTCGAGTTCAGTAAATTCTATATACATAAAAGAGTAAACGATTAAATAACAAATGCTACAAATGATCTTATTTATATTTTATTCTCTTATGTAACCTATAAGGCTTTGTCACTTTTTGACTGACGATTTTTATTTTATATCAGAGCTCGCCCCATTCATCTGACGAGGAGAGAACAGCCATCCGATATTTTTTTTATTTTTTACAAGCACACACAAATCCAAGAGTTTTCTTTGACACTTTTCCTATGAACTTATTTAATTTTGTTGTTAAAGTCCGTTCTGAAGAGTCATTCTTCGTAAACGTGGAGACATAAATGTGGTACATTTTAAGCGCATTTTCATTTTTTTAAGATTCTAAAGAAATCGTTTTTATTATTCAACCAATTCGTCTAGCCCACACGAAAAATAAAATAAGACATTTGCTTTTTATTTATTTTTATTCGCTTCCAAATTCCACAAACACATGAGTATAAAATGATTTAATAGGTAGTTACATCATTTCTATAACTCCATCATTTACGAACACATAGTGTAGGCGTCCATTTCGTAAACCAAAAACATTTAAAATTATTATACAACGTTCAAATTTTCGAACAGTTTTAAAATATTTGATAATCTTTTGAAAAAGATAACTCTCAAAATGTTAAAAGCGAAACTTCGAAAAAATCTCTTAACTCGTGAAAAATAAATTAAAAAGATACTAACACGAAATCGTCAGACGCAAAAGTTGATAACCAATGTAGGTAAATTAATTCGGCGATCAATCGAATTGAAAATTCTCGCGCTCTTTTTTTTTACAACCACAAAAATAAAACTATTCACACACGGCGATCCGCATTGTATCCAGCAATAATGTTCCGTGCGGAAACGGTTTAACAATTCAAAAATTCGAAACTGTTTTTTTTTTACCATTATTTATCCTATTCATTTTCAAAGTCCTTTTTTTAAAAAAAAAAAAAACGTTTTGGAGGGTACATTTTTTTCAGGTCATTCGTCTATACGCGTAATATAGACAAGCCCGGAGAGCGATTTCCGGTAATAGCCGGTATATATAGTGTTGTATTGGATGATCCGAACCCATAATTTGACTGTAATATTTCCGAAACTGTCAGATTGAGTGATTTCCAACATATGACGAAAGTAAAAAAAGTTTAAAAAAAAAAAAAAACGTAAACGTGACGTAGTGTCATACTGATAGGTACTTTACACTACGCTTGTACTATCATTATATTGATAGCAAACAATTATGGATACGTTTCTGAAATTCTCACATAACAATTATAATTTTCACATAGCCAGATTTTTACTATAAAATCGGTGCATGTACTCATAAAAAATTAGTATTTTTAAAAGATCTTCAACTAGAAAACAATACTAATGCCATTAAAAGTATGCCTATAAATTAAGTCTAATTAATCCGATAAATTAAAGTACACGGAAAATGAGTTTCTATAAAATCAAAACAAATATTACCACTGAAAAAAGACGATTTTTTTCATCTTTCGTATTTATACATAGCAAAAAAAAAAAAAATTAAATTTTTTTAACATAAATTATAATTGTATTAATACTGTAGAATAAAACAAATTATTGAAGCTAATAGCAACTAGTTATTCAATCGATTTTACGTTTATATATGCTTGTAACTCAAGAACTATTACCAATAAAATAAATGATAAACTATAATTAGTAAAAAATGTATGAACAGATTTATGATAGGTAAGGATAATACAATTTTTTTTTACCCTAAATATCTTGTACGAATAAATAATTAAATTTTATTTAGATCATAACCGTCAAAAAATAATGTGTCACAAACATGATCATTTCCTGGGCCCCCACACATGTAATCTCAGTAGGGCCCAGTATTGTACCTGTAAAAATAAAAAAAAATAAAATGATATAATTATATGCTTTAAGGTTAATTTGTATCTTTTTTTATAACGGGACATAGAGGTAGAATATTAAAACACTCGTGTTAAAAATGATTTATATTAATATGTGTTTTAAGTTTTAATCATAATTATATTAATTTCCTTTTAATTATCAACATGGATTGTTGTAACCCGAAACTCGGCGTAACACCGAATATATTAATTTATGGAAAAAGCTTAGGGGCTTTTTAATTAATTGTAAATGTATCAAATGTTTACTATATTACAAAATAGCTTTGTTGGATTTTTATTTCATTGATTCAAAATTAAAAAATCTAAAAACAAATTCAATACCCTATCATTATAGTACTTAGCCAATTTAACAAAATACTTAAAATACCTAAATCGCATTTCACACCTCGTAAATATATACAGTGTAGTGTATCATTCAGATAATATTTATCTCGATTAAACAATTTAGCTTTTTAACTCATGTAGATTAAAATTATTTAATTTATCTTTTTATATTATTTAGATAAATAAAAATTGGTAATACTAGGAAAAATTTTTTTCGGTTCAGCAAATTTCAATATTTATACGTTGCTGTCAAAATGCGAACGGTTTCAACACGACCATGGTAGTGCAGGCATAAATCCAATTTATATTAGTATAATAGGAACAGAATGTGGCAAATCGTCTAAACTCGGATTTTTAACTGCGTTAATTAAGAAGAAAAAAAAAATAAAAGTAAAAAAAAAAAATTTTAATTCTTATTTGCATAGAACCTAGCAATAAAAAAACGATTAATTTATTATCACGATTATCTAAAATATGTTTCATACACCAAACCCTAAAAATATTGTACAATTAATGAAGATGCCTATTATAGCATGAATATCTATGTCAAAAAATTTATTTCGAATAGTAAAAAATTCATGGGTTACAAAATAGTTTACGTTCATACTCTTTTGTACAAGCAATAAAAATTGATGGCTTATAATTGTGATTGTTAAAAAAAACCCACAAAGGATCAACGCTTAAGAAAATGGTTTGTACTTAAAATTTTTTCATTATCTTAAAAACGTTATCTGTTTTTAATCCATTCAAACTTTTTTTAAGCATCTATAATGTAGATGAAAAATTGTCTATTTATCTATAATTTCATTATTTTATGTACATTACTTTTTATATAATTAACCATTATCTTATCAAAATAACTTGAAAGTTATCTAAGCACAACAGTGTTAATATAATATATTATGGTCTAACAAAATATTAGTTCATAATAATTATAGACCATTTGTTATTTTGTCTTGTACCTGCAAAATTAAAAAATAAAATGTGAATCGATAACATAAAAATATTTGACGTTTGACAATCCGTAGTCTTAGCTCTTGTAGAATCAATACGTTTTACGAAAATTCCGAAAATTCTGTCTATACTATTCATTCGAATATCAAACCGTTCGCCCGTAAAGTAGAACTTTTATTTAATTACCCTCGCAGAAATTTCAAACGGGTTTAAGTCAAAAGAAAAAGACGGTGCATAATATGATATTATTGTCGTCGCTGCAGCCGAAAAGAAAAACAATATGCATTCTCATTCTGCTCTTCTGAAACTCGAAATAAATATAATTTGTAAGAGCGTTACAAACAAATGAAAAACAAATTCGTTACGCCGGCCAATAATATAACGCGGGGTCGGCAAAAGGGTTGTTTTTCACCGGCGGTTCGGTGGTTGGGGGGGGAGGGGAGAATAGGGGTCGAAAAAATATATTTTCCGTCCTCAACCACGGCCATGGCCTTAACGGCTGCAAACGAGCACGATACAATGTAATAACAATGATAATGGGAAACATAATAAACAGAGCATGACGTTTTAATGGTGTTCATCCCCGAGCCGGTGTATCGGGATTCGAAAATGCAAATTTAATTAGACCTGCTATCCGTCGGTGGGTGACCCGTGGCCGATCCCTGTCGTCCGTTCCTAGCAAAGATCGAACAAAAAAAAAACTGTAAAAATTGTTTATGTCCTTAAGGGGACCATGTCTCGCAGTAGCGTATATAAGGAATCTATGGGGTATAATATAATATGGGGATCTAGTGGGGCCAACGACCGACCCCAGGCTCTACTGAGACTAACAAGACTAAAATCACTAAGTTTTATGTTTTGGCAAAGTGATAGTAGAGTAGTTATTCCAATAGCAAGATTTTGGACCACCAAAAATATTTTCTGTATAGTTTTAGTTTTCACATGGTAACAAAATTATTGTATTGATTACTATTATTATATACGGAAAACAAGTGGACACTAAAACCAACAAGGCAATTAACTCGTTAAAAGTTGAAATTAAGTTAATTTCAATTAGGTTATAATGAATTCGTTAGCTCTATTTTTTCGTTAAATTTTAACTTATTTAATAAAATATTTTTCTAATCTAACGTATCAATTTTAAGTTGATCTGTGATACTTAATAAATATTTTTTTTTAACAATTTAAAAAAAAGTATAACTATGAAAAAAATCTCAAAAAAAAAAATACCAAAAAAAAAAATTTTTGAAGTGGAGAAAATGACAACTACTAACAGTAGAAAACCATGCGAATTCAAAATATGTAATCTTATTATTTTAAATTAGGTTAATTTTTTTTTTGTACGTTAACTTTTAACTCAATGAATTAACTTAACTTAGCTTTTTTTCTTCAATTTACTTGTTTTAACGAGTTCAAACTAGTTGTTAACTTGCCCGATCTCGAAAAACAATTCGTTTACACTTTGTTACACTCAGAATCTAAAGATGAAATATATATGTGAAAATTATGTACGGAGACACAACTGCAGGTATAGGACACCAAAATCATAATGTGTAAAAAATTACCACACTGTACATAATTTAAGTAAAATTGTTTATCAAAATAATATAATTTAAAAATAACTACGATTTTTGTTAAATAATTTGGTATATACCTATATCTGTTTGCTTGGATAGTAAAGAATTTGGAATTATTATACCGAAAAATATGTATTTTATTACTCTTAAAATATTTCAGTTGTGTATAAAGAGTATTATAAAACATTTTCATTTTACTTAAACATATTAAAAGTTGTAAGGAAGTATATAAAAAAAAAAAATTATTTAACAGTTACATGAAAGAAAACCTTAATACTTTTTTTTTTTACGTTTCTTATTGTACATGCATGTTATGTTTTGATGCGCAAAATTACGATTCCCTATCATATTCCCTAACGGTTTTTTATTAAGATTGTAAATTGTTTTTTTTTTTTAAACTTTTTAGTTTTTTTTTTTTTTTTTAACGAATACCAAAAATTACAATATTATACTTATGGAAACCCATCATAACGCGTTTTTCCGCGGATCACATCGATTTTGTTTTCAATTAAAACTGTTTGAACAGCAAATAAGTAATAGCCATTAGACAACGATACAAGTTCAGAACGCAAAGTCCAGAATCAAATTAACGTTTCGTGGAAGTAGTAGTAATTGTTTTAACCACCGTCGTGTTTCGTTTTATTGGACTTGACTACTGTTCATGTGTATTCGGCATAACGCACTGGAATATAAATGACCAGCTCCTCGGAGGGACCGCATAATGCAAATGATACAACCAAACTTTAGGTCGAAACACATATTACTTTTAATTAGCGTGTTCTAATTGGAAACAGAGACGAAACGTGTATAGTGAGTTTGACGGACGGACACAAATTAAAATTTCGATTTTACAAGCAAACAAAACGAATTAACGAGTTATGTTTAATTTCGTTGTTGCATAATTCGAATTATGAATTAATTATTACTTTGCAAAATACGGTACCGAGACGCGTTTATTTCAAAGTGGATTATTCGACAATCTCTCCGTAATAGCGTTTCACACTCACAAGTTGAATTTCTAAACGAACAGAACTTTGGAGTAGGTGGATTGTTACTTTGGGTGAATCCCGTGTCAGACACGTATCTCAATGTACCGAGGAAGTGCAATCAGACTTTTTTGAAAGCAGCAATTATTAAATATATACATATTTATATTATAATCTTATATAAGTAATTGATTAAATGATTTTAACGACAAAATAAGAACTCACAATAATACAATTAACTAAATTTGAAAAGTTATGATACGTATTTTTTTATTAAAAAAAAAAAAATAATAAATTCAAGAAAATTTATAAAACACACTTATATATATAAAGAATTGGTGAAAAATGTTCTGAACAGTAAATGATATTTCCCCACTATTCACATAACGATCTCATTTATCTACTATGTATGAATCGTAGAAAAATATTTCTACTCGTAATTATTGTTATTTAACTAAAAAAAAAGTTATAAATTTTAATTTTAAATTGAAATCTTAAAAATCTACGATAAGATACGCCAGGAACAAAATGTAACAAACTTTGTTAGTAAAACTGCAGCAATATCTCAAATGAAATATATATATATATATGTATACAACGTGGAATTTTGTTCAAATTGTATTGTGACACTGAAATTTAAAACGTTTATGACATTGCTATATATAAACTAACTAGTAATGTCATGCTACTAACATAATTTTTTTCTTATCGTCGTAATTGATTTCAAATCCACACAGTTTCGTCATTTCCTTATAATCTGTTTCTGTTTTTTATCATTCAAATCGTTTGTCAGCGCAGAAGTTTTGCTCGTGTTTATTGTGAGCCATTTCGATTTCGAAAGACTTTAAACGGATACTATCTGGACGATTTATTGTCATCGAACAAAACTCTAAATTCCATCATAATACTTACGTATTTCGATATTATTTTCTGGATTTTATGTGCCGCGCTAGCAAAACGTATTGTTTACGAAAACGTATTACTCGCTACAAAATCAATAACTTACATTAAACTCGTGTTAAATTGAAAAAAAAAAAATACTTAAAGCAAGCACGCAATAATATATTTGTTGGTTATACTAAATGTATACAGTTTTACGCTTGAATACGCTTCATGAGGAATTTATTTGTAAAA
>CM029357.1:31160907-31348306 GCA_017140985.1 Hormaphis cornu
GCATGTTCGTTCGTCAGTAAATCCGGCCGCATCCTAAACCCTACCATATATATACAGTATATTTATAACCATAGAATATTATAATATTATAATTTAATCAATAAATATAGCCCATCGCTCCACAAAATTATCAATTTTTGGTACCAGGGTCCCATGAAACCGACGTTTGCGTTTCAAGTGCACCACGTGTCCACAAACACGTGTACGCGAACGTCGCATTGGTTGCGTGCCGCGTCATGCGGATCATGGGTCCCTGGTACCGCGATGGGCTAAAATGTCCGTATTTGCGGACCCGTACGCTGCCGTACGCTTAACTATTTTAAGCTCTTTTTACCCTTTAAAATGCGAATTTCGAAAAATCCTTTCTTAGTGCACCTACACATAGTAATAAGTACATTTCCTGAAAATTTCAAATAAATCCGTTCGGTAGTTTTGGCTGTGCGTTGTTTAGTCAGTGAGTGAGTGAGTGAGTCAGTCAGTGGTATTTGGCTTTTATATGTATAGATTTGTATGTAACAATGACGATAGTAAACATCGGTTGTCGAATATGGTATGTCAATTTGTATTCAGTAAATTATCCAAAGGTAACATTTTAAAATTGTTACAAACTATTTACTAAAACATTTTTTTTCGTATTTTATTGATTGCAGTTGAAAATAATTGTTTTTATTTTTTTCTGTTTGACACTCCTATAGTCTTCAATAAATGTTCTACGAATGTTGACGTATCCATAAGTACCTATGTATAATCACATTTGTAATTTGTTCCATACGAAGTCATTTGTATTAAAAGCACGTTAATTGACTGCATATCATACATTAAAGTTTAATGATTAAACAATAGTACAATCAGTTTTATGATCTACGATTGTGACTTCATAAAAATAATGATATTTTTAGTGACTTTTCCACTTTTGTTTTTCTAGGTCTCGGAGGTTGCTCATCCATTTCATTTTTGCGCCCTAGTAACTTGGACGTACATAAAAAATAAATCAAGTCGGAATGCGTGAAGGGAAATATTGAAACGTATGTGAAGTGATATAACAAGATGGGTTTATTTTTTAGATGCCTACTGGGCCAGTAAAATATTGAGCACAACTGAATTCGCCCGATCCAGCCTGGAAATCGGACACTTTGTTCACTGGTCAAGCAAAATTATTTCAGTATCACTTTTCGTTCAACAAAATATATCTAAGTGCGTTTGTACATAAAAATCGACATTGTTATCCTACGGTTCGATTAATCCGTTTACGTCTAGCACTTCGCTTAGCTCGGTGAGATCACGATTTTATGCGCCGACCCTCATTTACAGAAACAGCAAACGGTCTCTGTTAACCGGTAAATTACGCTGTCGGATCGGGTACAAACAATTCTTTATTTTTAAGTATCTCTAAAGGTCGAGTAAGAATAATATAATAGGTGTCATTCGAACACACGCCTCGACCGTGATTTAAAGTTTTTCTGAATCGACGTGAACATGTTTATAATAGGTACCTATATACGTATGTACACTATTAAAGCCATTTGCCCTCGATAAAATACGATTCGTGATACTATTTCTAAACCACAACCGGCATTTAAACGCAAACTGTGCAAACAAACCTCGGTTGTGGTTATATGCGCCTATACATTGGAAACGAATGAATATTTTACTCCGATAAATACGTCTGTTAATGTTTTGCAAACGGACTTCAACAAATAGTGTAAGTGCATATTAATCAACTACCAACACGAAAAATGGCACAAAATCGTACTTCAAATAATTTCTAATGGTTTTTGAATAGGGTCCTAGTTTTGGAAAAAAATATAACTGCTCTACTTCATATCCACCGGGTGAATTATAAGCAGGAACGTATTACCTGACACTCAAATTATTTAAATGTGTACGTTAACACAAAATTTTTCAATATTTTTGTAGTTATGTGTACAATGTACATAAACAAGTGCTAGAACTAAAATCAAAAAGATATTTTTAGATACTGGATTACACAAACCATATTGGCATATAATGACAACTTTTAAGAGGTTATTAAAAAATTTAACCTTATATGGTATATTCCTTGATTTGAACCTTTTGAAAAAGTTATTAAATAGGTAACGAAAATAACGACTTATACTGTTCAAGTATAAGTCTACAGCAACATCTTCACAACGAATGTTTACAAATAATGCACACTAAAAATACTTTTTATTACGATTTGTTTGTAAAAATGATTTACGATTAGACAGTTTCCAAACACGTGTGTCGCAAAACTCAAAGTGAATAAACGTACACAGGTTTTAAGTACTTACTGCGTGATTTGAGAGGATTTATTTTAACAGATTAAAAAAAAAAAAAAAATGGCAAAGTCTGCTACTCGATTCATACGCTTATAACTATCGTTTGAACGTAAAAAACTTAGGTTTTCAAAACTTATTACCTCTAGTTATCGTCGTAAAACGTAATAAGTATAATAGTGCGAAACGCGAATGGAAAGTTTCACTTTTCGAGTTCCACGCACAAAAATGTTTGTTTTCTGCTATCGCAAAACAGCCCCATGTGTGGCCCATTCAAAATGCATTGTTTCAACACGTTCGATGGTAAATACGATGAAATAACTTTCTCAAGGGAAAAAGCGACAACACTCGAAACTTTCAGAGAGTCTCGGTAAAGAAATTATGTTACCCAGTGGTCTGGAAACGTTAATAAGTGTTTCCACAGTCTTTTGTCTACAATAACAGTGTACACCTATATGCTGTAAGTTCGTATACCATTTGCAATACTCAGTTTTAATTACAGAATTTTTAAGTTTTACCCTTAAATTTTAAATAGTATACTATCATTCAAGTTTCTTACAAGCATTGTGTACATCACAGATTTGTATTGATTAAATTCAAACAAAACTATGAGCTAAAATTATTGCAAAACCATGATACATTGATAGGAAGTATTATCTACGATATACATATTGTAATAATATCGTTGAAAATACCACACCGATTCTAAGCGTGACAATTTTCAAACAAAATTTGAAAAAAAAAGCAAGGAAATATTATTGTAAATTACTCAAGGTATCCGTTTTAATATCAGTATATTTGAATAACACTTATCGTTGTAAAACAGCTGTATCAGAAAAACCGAAGTAAACAATTATAAAGACCAGTAAATGAAATAATATTGATCAAAGGATTTTATTGTTGTAAATATAATACTAAGCGAATTAAACGATGAAAAAAATAATTTACATAATTATCACGTGTTCTTTTTAAGCCTACCTACTTTAAAAAAAAAAAATTCCCCATTACAAATGTATGAATATTTGTACCACATTCATTTGAAATGTTTGCGTACGAGTATGGTTGTAAAATGTAAAAAAATTATTACTACACTGAAAAATGATTTTGGGATATTAATATAATAAAGAACCGCATGTACCTTTAAAACTTCTTAGATTTAACTCAAATTATACTTAAACACTATTTACATTATTTGGAATCGAGATTGTTGTTTCTTGCTCGTCTCAAACAGAAAAATTATTGGAGTTAAAAAATAATTACATTCAAACAAAATTTAAATGTAACACGCTTGATATCAAATTAAAATCAAACACGACCTAGAAATATTTTTTTTTTTTTTTTGGTATTGTATAATCCGCTAAAAAAAAAGCAAAGAAAGGGTCACACTATTTTGGAAGATGGTGTTTGACTTGTTATAGATTACATTTGAGAGTATTGCTCACAGAAAGAAGAATTGTGAGCGGGTTCAATGGGTTGAAGGCTCAAAAAATTTAAAATTTTTAATGTTTATACTCATAGCTAAGCATCATAACTATGTCAAAATCAATGGACGCATTCTACTCCTTATAATAATCTGTAATCATTTTAGATGCGTAAACGCATTTAACATTTTCAATTTTGAATCATAATATTAAAAAAAAAAAAAAATATGTTGAATTAATTTTCATATAATTACTTTAAATGAACTAGGTACATTTTAAGTCTAATTGCATTTCACATTAAAAATTTCATGAAATTATTTGTAAAGGCCTAAACATCTCTACTAGGTGCCCCGAAAAGTGTTCGCGGAAAAAAAAAAAACCACTGTTAATACATCTATTCACTATTTTTGAATCAAGTATAATATTAACAATTTTCGTTCAAATATTTCCAGAAACTTGAAAACAAGTCCAATTATAAAAATAAAACGTTGTTTATAGTATCATTGACTAGTCAATCATTGCTGTGCACTAATATAATACAACGCATTGTACTTATTTGCAAAATTTGTTGGTGTTAAAAAACATGTAATTATTGTAAATTATGTAATTAAATATTATTCACAACACTTTATAGCGCATACTAATTAGTTTCATAAAAAGTACCGGATTGTTAAGCATAATATATTATGTCATTTTTCATATTATAAAAAAAAAAATACTTTGACGTCTGGTTTATTATTCTCGAACACAGTACAGTTACCATGAATTTTATTTCACACAGTTATTAGTTTACAAACTGTTTTCAAGCGAAGCTAAACAACACAAACACATTTATATCAATAATTATTGCTGTGGACACATGGATTATAAAATTAAAATCACATTTTGGTTCTATCTAGTTCTAAAGTTTATAGAATATCTATACGTTTTAGATTCTGAGCACTGCATTGTTTTTTTATTTTTTTATTCCTTCATGAACATATTTTTGATAAAAAAAAGTGCAGGCTCCGACCTTTATTATGTAGTATCTCATATAATAATACCAAGACGGTACAATTAATGTGAAGCGTCTGTTGAAATTTCGATTATATCTTTGAGTCACTGTCCTAAAACACAAAAATATATCAAGATGATGTTCAGACGACTCGAAATTATCTTGTAATTGATCAATCTTTCCGATAGAATGAGTGATTCGATCTTAACGTACGTAGGTTATAACGAAAAAGTTCGATATTTAACAGTAAATACTATATTTAATTATTTTTTTTTTATTCGATTCTTTTAAGTTGCGGTCCACGAAGTCACAAATATATGCGTTTTGTTCATCATTATATGCTTGCGGTAAGAAAAAACCTGCAAAAAAAAATTTTAAATCGAAAAAATATCGTCGACATTTGAACAACAATAACGCCTGCCACGACCCGCCCATCCAACACTTAACGCTCAACGATACGTTGTGACAGCAGTATGATAGTTGCAAAGTACGATGAAGGTAGCTGTTGACAGGTAGTGACAACAGATAATAAATATACACGATAGTATGACGTTTTGGTTCATCGATGGAGACCGGAGTAATATTGTGAAAACGAATTGCGGCCTCGTAAAATCAGTTATTTTTCATGACTCTTGTGACGACCAAAAAAATTTTAATGAGTAGTAAATTCTAGAGCGCTTAGGAAATCGGTTGGTGTAGCGACTAGGTATTTGGAGGAGATAACATTTTTGGGTGGGTCCACCGGTTTGGAAGTAGTGGTTAAAACGTAGTGCACGATATCTAAAAACAATGGTGAACGCCTGCGCTGTCTTCGGGTAAAGAACACTGAGCGAGCTCGGTAATCTAACAAATCCAAGAAGAAAACCACGCTGAAAATCTTGTACTCTCATAAGTAAATCATGTAAGCCCCCCAATTGGCATTTGCTGTAGGTTCAGCTTCACACGGCGACAGTATCGGTGGTTACTTGACGTCACAACAACAACAGAACATCGAAATAAAACGTTTCGGCTTATCAGTGACGACCGAAAATTATATTATAGTGAAGACAAATGCCTAATTGTCGCTCACTAGTGACCTTGTAAAATGATTTCAGATTTTGGATGCGTAATAACACTACACCTTTCAAATAAGTGGAATCCACATCCACCCAAATCTGTTGGTAAATTACCCCAAAGCGTAGTCGTTGTTACACCAACCAACTTCCTACCCTACCAAGAATTTACTCAATTTGTAGCACGTTACCGAAACTATACACTTATGCGTGTGCGCGAACTGTGTTTCGTTCGAACAAACACAATCTTGGAAAATAAAACGTAAAATAAAACATATTTTATACAATTCATTTAATAATTCAAGTTTATTCCGTGTGTACAAAATAAAACTATGTCAAATGCCATACGCACAATAGGCATTATTCACTTCACTCGTAATCTAGTGTAATTTAATGTACAGTATGTGCATTATATACGTTATACCTGTATATTATGTATTATATACACGCGTTATTCGATAAGAAAATAGAAATGGTAAAAAAGAAAACGGACTGGAGACAAAATGCCAGCTATCGCTAAATCGTTGTGTTCCTACCAAAGTACCTACTTTGAAGCCTTATCATCTATATGAGATGGACGGATCTCGTAACCGTTAATTATAAGTGCTTGTTTTCGTAAACTTTCTGCTCTTGTTTCGTCGCTTAAATCGATGGAAACTTTTTCCATTATTTTGCCGCGTTTTAATGGTGCTGTTTTCAAAAACCTAAGAATCACGTTTTAACTTTCCAAGTATATCAATAAAAAAAAAAATCTAATCATTACAGTAGTAGGTAAGTACCTATCATTAGTTTTTATTTTTTTTTTCCGTATAGCTAAAATATTTGATCATTTATAACGGAATGGCGGTTTGGATGTTGTTAATACGTTTTTTAAAATAGTATTTAAATATTTTTTTTTGCTTACCGACATTTTTGTATGCAAATTTGAGATAAAAATGTCGTTTGTTTTCAACAAATTGTTTTCAACCATGCACATACATTTTTATTAATTTTTGTTTGGTTCTTTATTATTAAATAGTTTGTATTTAAATTCATTTGTCGTACAGTACCCATTTACGGTTTTTAATTAAAAATAAATTTAAATTCTATTCATATTTTACGCAATGTTAGAAGTGGAGATTTTTGTACTCCCATACGACTACGAACGCTAAAAAAAAGCACGTGCTTGCTTAAGAGTTAGGAAAATAGTAAATTTAAAAAAAAATTACGTGAAATCTCATAATGACATATTGTAAACTCCTTCGCCGAAAATTTTGGATGAAGGTTATTGGAAAAAGGCTGGGCGTTAACACGTTATAGGTTAAAATTACGATGAAACGTTTAAATAGTTTTCTATAAGTTAATTGCAAACCCGTTAAGTGTTTCTTCGTTAACTTTAAACTTCATAAGTTACTTTTATTTTTTGATATGGTTCCAGAATAATGGCTCAAACAATATGAAGAAAAATTTTAAGCTTGCATCCTTATTATTGGCAGTTCTATACTGTTAGGTAGATTTCTATAGGAAAAGATCTACTTATTTTATTCGATGACGGGAATTCCGAACAACTTTTCGTGTTTTTGCCGATCGTTGAAAAGTTCATAAATAAATATCTACATGTTTGTATGTATGTATGCGTGCATAGACATTTGTTGTAACCACAATTTTTCAAAAACAGTTGAACCGATTTTCCGATGAAAACCGATGTTTTCAGAAATATATATATATGTTTATTTGATTGTTCTAAAAACGGATGGAGTAGTTCTTGAGAGAATAAAGTTTATCGGTATCACCGATTCAAATTGGTTGGCGGCCGGTAGGTACGTAACTCTGTTGTCGCGATCAAACGGTAGAGTCAACTATTTCATTCGTGTTTTCAAAAAATAAAAACCTGCATTTTTCACATATTATCGAACAGAGTATTTTCGAGATGATTATGTCGGAAGTGTTTGGGTGGCGAGAAATCTACCTTCACTTGTAGGCCCTGCTGAGTGCTGACAGGGTTTTTTTTTTTAGCGATTCACACATATTCATAGGAATCGAATATATTATTTAGTCGTGTCGAAGTTGACACTTGTGTAGAATTGTTATCATATATAATGTTTTTAAATTTCAGTTTACACGTTACCAAGTCGGGTTTATAAGGGTACTGAAAATAAAACAAAATTATGACAACCGAACGGTTCGGAATTCTCGTGACGCTCGATTTCGTATTTACGATTATCATCGCCCGTATGTAACGCGTGCAATATTGCATTATTTATAAAGTCGACGCGAGCAAAAAAATTGTTCGGAGCGGCGCGGCGTTTGTATCAAATGGCGTTTTTATCGCCGTACGAGTGCTGTGGTGGCACCAGTTGATATATATATATATATATTTTCTTTTTTAAAACGTATTTACCGCCACGTTGTGTTTCTTTTGCTCTTTTTTTTTTTGTCTATTTCACTTTTTTTTCCCCCGATACGCGCAAAACAGCGTACAATACGTTCAATATTTCAATTCGAAAAACCGACCAACATGCGTGTGCAGGAGCTGTTTTTGAAGTCGGAAAAATAAATAGAATGAAAAAAGAACTCCGCTATAGTGTACTATACGCGAACACACTGCGGTCGTGACACATCGGCTCTATACTCGAAATGGAAAAACTTACTATAGAACTGCCACTCAATACAACCGCTTCACTCGGTGGGTTTTAATTTCCGAGCGCGGCAAACGTTGCTTTTAAGACGATGTTTTTTTTCTTGTAAACCTTTTTTTTGGGTCGTCGATTTTTTTAGATAATCTACTCAACGATTCAGGTGTAATCGGGGGCCGAGATGGGAAATTATTTTAATTTCACAATGATAAAGTGTCTTATCAAACGGCAAAGATATCGTTTGTTTCTCAAACACTCGCGTGAGATCTACGTAGAAAAAGTATGTAAACAAGATAATTTTTTTCTTTTTTTTTTTTCTACAACACACAACGCATTCACTAAAATGGTACCTGATTTTAATTTTAAAGAAAAACACGTACGTTTTGTTTTACACTTTTGTAATTTTTCGAGTTTCCTCTGTAACAAACGAGGCCGGGCGTTAATTCGTTAAAAGTTAAAATTAAGCGAAAAAGTCGAGTTAATTAACTTTATTTTTTCGTTAACTTTTTACTGAAAAAGTTATTTTTAATTTGAGATTTATGTTTGTCTGTAAAAATTAAAAAAACATTTTTAAAATCTTGTACAAAGAAGAAATTTTCAAACGAATAAAATGTCGTACTAATCGTTAGTACAGACCGTGCGAATTATAAAAATACGAGATGTCATCATTATTTTAAGTTGTGATTTTTTTTTTTTGTGAGCTAACGTTCAGTTTTATAAATTTAATATTAACTTTTAACTCAATTTAACGAGTTAAAAAATTTGTTGACTTGCCCAGCCTTGGTCGTAAAAACACAATCCGACTGACAGCAACTGCAGACTGGTGTATAAATATATCTAATTCCGTTTCGAAACCGATATAAACAACATCAATAACAGTTTGTGAAACGGACATTTTTTTCCCCGTTTGATCCGATGGTTTAACCGAACAGAGAAATGTCAACATCGTCCGCGCACGCGATTGACGCGTTATTATTTCCATGTATTATCGTGACTCGAGTGTCAATACATTGTTATCATATACACTGGTACACTGGCAAGTATGTATGTACTAATCGGCGGTACGTGAAGTCCTGCGGGGAGCGTACAGTATTTACGATTGTATCTGTACATTTTATACGTCAAGATCAGGTGAAATAAATGGTAAAACACAATTTCCTACTTGGACGAGGGTGTAATGACATTTTGGGGGGGTCAGAGTCGTATTAGTCGTATATATATGTAGGTGGTGGGATCTATGTACGACAATGGATAAAATACACGTGGGACGAGGAAAGTATCGGGACACGGATACGTATAAACGCGCGCGTTTTCGAGTCCGGTCAGGTAGGTAGATACCGTTGCGGTGAACAATGCGCCCGCAGTGATATCCGATAAATTTGACGTCGAGTTAAGAATAGGTACCTACGTTTTTTCTCTGTTTTTTATTTTATTTTTTTATTCCATACCCGTTTGATATGTGAAAACTCAATTCTGCCGGAACGTCCCGTCTAATAACACTCGTCGTACGATTACAACAATCGACCGGAAACGTGGGAAAAAACGTTTCCTGCCCGCGATGACAGTTTATCTGCGAGGCGTTAGCGAGTGTCGGCAATAACATTCCGAGTGAGAGTCGCAACGGACCTGACCGCCTTTCTGGTACACTATAATTACATCATCTGCTACGATTATTTTTGGTGTTTCGGGATGTAAAAAAATTACACGTTCGTGCGATACGACGTGGGAAGAATGGTTTGTGTGATAAAAGATACCGAACGTATAAATTTGATACAGGATAAGTAACTGGTGTAACTGGAGACATGAAATGATGAGTGTACCAACGTTTGGCTTAAAGTCCGTACTTGTTCTCCACGATTATGGCCGAAATAACGAAAAGAATTCAAGGGGGAACACCCTAAAGATGTATGACGATTGCTGGTAATATAGTTTTGAACAAAAAAAAATTTGAGAAACATCAGTAATAGACTGAAGAAGGGGAAAGTAGCCTTTGAATAGAGACATTGAAGATTAGTAGAAGTAAAACAGAAAGAGTCCAAAAAGTTGACGATACGAGAAGATTAATGATCATCAACGGTTACATAATTGGCGAGGTGGAAGCTCTACCCGTATGTATCTAGGATTATTTATACATTTATTTATACAAAGAGGCGGGAACATTGGTAAACTTTACAGTAGTGTGGTGAGACCAACCATGTTGCGGTCGACAGGAAAGTCGAACAGAGTATGAGTCTTGCGAATACTTGGACGGATAATGGATGAGCAACATGTGCAAATAGATCGAGGAACGATCATATAAGAGGTGTATTAATGTTATTGCATCAACAGTGCCAAGATGAGAGAGAGAAAACAGATGTGGTTTGGGAATTTTATGAGAAGATAGGAAATAACGGAAGCAGTAAATGTGGTTACGAAAATGAACGTTTAAGGGAAATTGGTAGACGAAGATGGAAGAAGATATTTATAGAAAAAATTCAAAACAATATAAAGAGTGTATGCGAGCATATATACCCCCCTGTAGGGGGATGTGAGCAATCACGAAAAATGATGGCATAGGACAAGGTTGGCTGACCCCAAATAGCCAAGAGGAAGGTGGAGGAGAAAATGAAGTCCCAAACATCAATGAAAATTATTTAAAAATACGAGTTAAAACATATTATAATAATTCTACTTTATTTATTTTTGGTTTTCGGGGACTCAAAAATTACTCCTCCTTGTAGTATGATATATTTTGCACTTATTGTGATATGTTACAATAAAAGAACAAATTCGACGGACACACACTAATTTATTTTTCAACTTGATGTCGGTATTCGTTTCCTAATGATTCGTATTTTACCCGTATTACGCATCAAAAAGAGTTGTGCGGTAGATATAGTGTTAACCATTTTGAGTTCTCTACAATAATAATTTTTGATTATTCAACACCGTCAATAAAAGTCCACACACGAGTGCTCAAAACATGATACATAGTCAGTTCTAACCTAAAAAAAAAAAAAAACATATACATGTATATTATGTAAGAATAATCTGATAAAAATAACATTATAACATTATTATTTAAAAGTAATTTATGTGTATATTGGTAATGAGTTACTTGTAGAATTATATGTATAATTTATGTGTGTTTAATAAAATCGTGGATAAAACTGCACCGTTCGAATTGTTGATGTAAACAATATGCATTTTAATAAACTAAAAGCTCAATTACTCGGACGATGTCTGTTATAGAAAAAATAAAATACGCTTTCTGGAATTAAAGACGTTCGTCTTTAATATTAAAATCCGTTTTACGAAAAGAAAACTCTTGAGGCATGAACGGACGAGATCCAATCCCGCATATACGTTTTATAATATAATGGACAGTGCTGTTATCTGTCTGCGTACATAACGCTTACAACACGACCAATTTCCACTCCAAAGCTCATTGCTGTGAAAATTTAACGGCAATCAAGAAAATTGCTGTTGACTGTTTCCCGGGATGTTGTTTCATAAAAACTAACCGTATTTTTTTCTAGTCATTATTTTGAATCTCGCGTCGTTCTTTTGCAGTTGTACAATATACACTATATAATTTGAGCTTCTAATGTTCCATATTTTTTTCTTACGTTGCTGACGTTGTACAAAATCACTTTGAATTCAAATTCTTAAAGATTATATAAAACAAAAAAAAATTATTTTAACCCATTCCGTAAATACCTTTGAACAATTTTAAACATATATCATTTCAAATTTCGATCATTTAACAGTATCGATGATCCATCGAAATAATTTTCAATTTAAAAACTTTTAAATATTTTTTGTACACTTATAAATTTGAGGTGAATATATGTTTGAACACGGCATAAACGTAATGCGCATAATAACATGCGTCGTTACGTAACATATGATATAAAACATTTACAATTTTATATATTCAAAATTAGTATGATCTTTCTAAACATTGAAATTAAATAAGCTAGTATCATCCAACTTTACAAAACGTATAAACTTATTTAGTTTTTGCTTCTTACAAAGAATGTTTCTTTTTATAAATATAAAAAGCAATTATTATTCTATAGTATAATTAAATGTATTGGTTTGATAATTTACCTATTGAAATATTTTTGAAGAAATAAAAATATTCTATTGCCTAAAATTATTAAATTTGAATAATTTCAAAAACAAAATATTTAAGACTCGAGTACACTTTTGAAATACATTATTTAATTGTTTTCAATATTATCAATAATATATAAGGAAATAATGTAACGTTTGGACACAAATGTTTGGACCCGTGAATACTGTTTGGTTGCATTAAATAGTAAATAAATTTTAAAAGAAACATTTAAAATTAAACAAGCCACATTGTTTGGTTGGATCTATTTGAATAATAGCAGAAGGTATAAATGTAAAAATATCTGATTACGTTAGCTTCTTAAATTAAACCTTTTATGACCGAACTTAACTATTTAAATTTAAAAATAAGAAATTACCCTTCATCCTTTATAGGTACGTTTTGTTTTTTATCATGTCCATAGTAAACTGTATGAACATTTTAGAAATTTAGAGTTCAAGTTTTTCTTGTTGTGCAAAGTAGTAGGTCCATGCTATAGTAATAATTATAAACTTACAATATTTTAAATAAAAATCAACAAACTATACAACACATATCACCAACAATAACGGTTACTACATTACATGTACACGGACAGACAATAATTTAGGGAAAATATCTAAATCAAATAAAAATAATATAGGTAGTATCATATTTGTTTACCTAGATCAAAAAGTGTGAAGGATCAAAAAAAAAAACAATAATTCTTCTTACAAATCAAATAAGATATATTTCTAACTTATAATGAGATATTTGTGATATTTTTCAAAAGAATACTATGAGTGAAATTTGTTTTTGGAATCAATAAAGGTGTAGATTGTACTTTATGTTTTTTGTATGGAGGATCAATCTTTTACAAGCTAACAAGGAACGTCGGAAATAAGGAGACAAATCATTTAGAATATATGTTATATTATAAATCAGTACAACAAGATATTTCATACTTGCAGCTACTTTTTGAATCACCAGCTATCTGTTTTTATTATACTCATTCGAAAAGATAAAGCAAAGGTACATAAAACAAATTATTCTCTTCAAACTCTTCTTTAAAACATTAACTGCACGTTGTACGAATACGAATAACTTGTACAGTTTATTTAGAAGTTTTCATTTAAATTTCAAATCTTTAGATGAAAAATCAAGATTTAATCAACGTAAGATAAAATAACATCAAAATCGTGTAGAAATAAAATGTAACTTATTTTTCATGCTTAATTACAAAAAAATTTTGCCGCGTGCTTACTACGCATAGCCAAACACGTTTTAATAGAAGTATTATTTTAATAAAATATTTTCATTAAAACGCCACTGTACCTACATTTAAGAAAAAAAAAATCAGAAATTTTCTGGAAATTTTCTCAGCTATAATTCGAAAAAACATTGAATTACCTACTTATTGGTTATTAATAATTTTTTTTGGATTATATTGGTAATAGTTCCAAAACATTCTTACCTTCTTATAAATAGATCCTAAAAACAGATTTTAATTCTAACGTATTATTTGTTTCTATAGTTTGTAAAATAATAAATCACATATTTTGCAGGAACATATATTTATCAAACATATTTTTAAGTTGTTCAATTGTTGTAAAAAAAAAATAAAAAATACTAAGGGTACTGATTATGTTTTTTATCACTTTTGAACTGTAACGATCAATTTATTTTACTATATTAAACCAAACTCTATTCAGAATCGCAATCTATACTACTATATAAAATAAAGTCGCTTTTTTTTGTTCGGGATAAACTCCGAAATTACTTATTGGATGGTCGTGTGGTTTTTTTTAATTAAAGTAGACATCACAGAGAGGGTCTTAGGCATAAATTTAGTCCGATAAAGTTAATAAATAATTAGTTATTATTAATTAAAATTAACGTGTAATTGTACCTATGTATATTATATACATATTGTGCGACTCGGTGGCCCGCATGTTTACAGCTACCTGCAACATGACTTTTTGGTTTGTCTAATTGTATTGTGTTTGATATTGGCGTGCAGATATGAATTGTTTCGAGAAGTTTGTCGCACCTATACCAACAACATGTATTCCCAGTAATCGTATTAATATCTTAATAATACAAATTTATACTGCTAATAACCAAACCGGGTATTAAAATAATTTTACAGTAGTATATTATTAATTAAAATAAACGTGTAAATTGTACATCTATATATACATATTGCGCAGCCCGAGAAATATATTGCACATACACCAAGAACATGAATACCGAATATTCGTATTAATTATAATATATACACACAAAGAAAACTGACTGACTGAAGAATCAACGCACAGCCTAAACCGCTGGGGCCTGGGACTAGAGAATTGAAATTTTGCATCATGATTTGATTTCAAATTGCAATTTGATACATTTTGAAGACAAATAGGCAACGTGAATTTTGTGGGCCTAATATCAAAAGGTTGTGCCTCAATTTCTTTAAATTAATCAACAGATTGTTTTTTAAATTTGATAAATTATAATAATAATATGAATTTTCTTTAACTTCCTAACCATGACAGCAACCAGTTAAGTTTCAAGACAGAGAGATGCATTTTTTAACAATAAATAACTCTACTTGAAAGGTAAAAATTTTGAAAAATACAATAATTAACTTTTAATGGGTCACTCCGGATTTTACGAAGCAATTATACGGCCACCACAGTTCCATAATTTACAAGAGTAATTATTATACAATTTTTATTTTAAAATTTTTCTGAACTTTTGTGTTTTAACAAGATAATTTTTGAATATTCATTTTAAAATTTCAAACGGGCCAGCTTCAAGTACAGTAGAGGATAACAAGTGTTCGCGCAAGAAAACATAAAGATAATAATATAACATAGCAAAATAATAGTTTGTAAAACTAAATCCAAAAAATAAACACAGAACACACGTTTATATGATACATTATAACAGAAATTACAAATTACTAAGAACAAAACGTTAAATGGCCTTATATAACTATGAACATTTTTCACTTAAAAAATCATCATGTGAAAACATTTTTCAGGGTAGTACTTGATTTTTATTCGATTCATCAGTGTTGGCTCCAAACCTACCAAAAAATCAATATCATGGAACAGCAAATTTTTCGAAAAAACAAATTTATTGGCATTACTCAAATTGCACTTATTCTCGTTTGAAATAACGATTATGTGCTCCCAAATTCTAATATTTCATTTTCTTGTTATTATCACGTGTTTAGAACGAAAATAGGAAAAATATAACCTTAGTTGCACCAAAAAACCCATGAGTGATGAAGACCCTTAATACTAGACCCACAAGGCACAATTTATATCACACCTCATAAATCGTTAGATACACAAAATTGTTTAGTATTAGAAACAACATGATATACTACTTTTTTTAGAACAATGTACCAACAGTATATGTCAAACTTCGCGAAACACTAAAAACATCCCGTTTAATTTGATAGTATACAGAATTTATTAAATAAAATACGATATGTATAACGTTACACATTAAAGCATTGTATCGTACCAGTTGTGTAATACCCGTACATATCATACGAGTGACTTTTGAAACATTATTAATATAATATATATTATAGTAAAAATGAATTGATTTGTTTTCAATGATAGATTTCTAATTTTTAAAATTCATCACTTTTTTCACTGTCTACCTACTTATTTAATAAAACCAAATTCCAACTAAAATAACCATCTACTAGTAAATTTAATGTAAACGCAAAAACGAAATCAATCAAAATTAATAAAACCGTGTAAAAAGTAATCATTACAGTATAAATCGAAATAATTTGTCTGCGTAGTAAACGGGCGGCCTGTAGGATTACGAAGTAACTTAATCTACGTTGCTAACCCTTATCCATTAACAATTATTAATTTGCTATACGCTCATAAATTAAAAGTATAATAATAAATTATGAGTTTAATTAGCTTGAATCGATTATTTCACTTTTAAAACGTTTCACTCCTGGACGCCTAAAACAGCCAAACCTATTTTCCGTTTTTTTTTTTTTGAATTAAGTAGAAAAACTAAAAATTCAATACGCGCTGAAACCATAAGAAAACAATTTTATTGTTTAAGTATTTTCCATCGGAACGATATCAAACGTTTCAAAACCATTTGGGAAAAATTTTTTGACCGTGACGTCCCGCGTGCGTGTCAATGTATGAAATTATCGGCAAATTGTTTACGATCGAGGACTGCGTTAGGTACCATTTTTTCATAGCGTTTTGGAAAATATACAAGCTGCGAACGCCGAAATAAGAAGTCAAAACATTTTTAACTTGTCATCACAGTTAACGAATTTTCATTTATGGTTCTACTGTAATAACTATAACAACATAACTTATAATAACTTGAATACCTGACTTCAATAAATGTTATGTTGAATAGTTAAATTATTTTCAACATTTGAAATTTTGCCTCATTCAAAGTGAATCAATTGCATATTTTATAAGCGAAATCAAAACGTTTGAGCCCGTTTAGCGCGGTCTTCTTGCCGCATACGGTATACTCGTATGATGTCAGTCACCGCAATATCGCTACTTGCAGACCTTTTTAGTTTGTATAGTATTATACGCAGTTTATGAACTACAATTTTTTCTGTTTGCTTTAATAAATTCCAGTTATGTTCACGCTAAAAGTCTGTACATCATTGTTTTGTGCTCCTAAAAATTTTAGAAAATAGTCATTGTTTATACTGTTTACAGTGCACAAATCGCGGATATCGATTAAGCGATGACTGCAGAAGTCAAACAGAGCTCAGTCAAACGGAACTGCAGCCAAACAGAGACATCCGTCATTCATTAGGTAGATGTATAGGTATGATTGTGATTTGTGCAAACAAATTCGTGAACAAACGAATTCATTTTATTGTACGAAAAAATTATTGGCGATATATACCGTTGACGTTTCGTTGATGTATCAGCTGATACGTTTTGTTTTATGCTTTTTAATTATATTGAAGTATTTGAGTACTTTCATACTTTTGCGGTGTCGAATATAGCAATATGTACAAAATTGCGTATTTGGCAAGTGTGATACGTTTTGTACAATTTTCATAAAACTATGTCAACTATTACAATGAAAAAAACCATAAATTTTGCAATAGCTATCCATCAATATTGTCAAATGATTTAGTACAACAAAAGTAAAAAAAACATAAATAGTTTTATGTTTATTTTAAAAAAATTAAAAATAGAACGTACAATATAGCGTGTATAATACGCGCGTTAAACACCTATAACGTGTAATTCACGTACTTTGGAAAAATTCGAGATCATCATCTTTATATCAAAGTATGCAGATCCATTTCTTTAAATTTTATGTTTTTAACGATAATTTTTTGAAATCAACTCCACTATAGACTGTATATAGGTTAGGTTAGGTTGTATGTTGCTACGTATAGGTACACGATTTTTGATACTTTTTAGGTATAAGAATAGAAGTTATTATAATGGCGCAGAAAACAGTGCAAATACGGAGATGCGGCTAAACGTAAATAAAACAAAGTTAAAACGCGTGTATATGGCGGGCTGTGGCACAGTTTTATTCTAAGTGTAGTAATTATAGCGGTAGGATATTTTTTAAAAGTTTTAAACAGGAAAACTATAAAACAGAGTTGTCATTCTTTTTTTTTTTTTTTTTGACAACTTAATTCGTAATTGTTTTGCAATACCTAATGAAAAACTTAAAATGTTACAAACGTTCACGAAGCAATGTATTTTAAAATCTGTTTACGAATTATGACGCTGCTTTATATCAATAACTTTTTCATCTTTAAAATGAAACACCAATAAGTATCCAATTTTCATCATGGGAATATACGCGTAGGATAAAACTGTTGTATCAAAAACCAGTTTTCACTATATAAAAAAATATTTCACTGTTAATCATAATATAAACCATATCAACATGAAAATAATTTTGCTTATGATACCTCAAACGACTACTGAATGTTCAAAATATTCATAAAAGTCTTTAAAATAACCGTCAAAAAACCTTTTAAAAAACCATATTAACGACTTCTTATTAGGACGCTCGTACGTCAGTCGGTGTGTTTAATGGGGTGTAACCAGTCGTGTAATTTATATAATAATATACCATCCGAACTATACGACGTCGCGTCATCGGTCGTTTGCCGTTCGAATAAATTATTATTCGACTGGAACGGAGGAGAGTCGACTGCAGTCCATCGAAAAGTCGATAGAAAAACAATAAGATAAAAAAGTCGGGATCGCCTTAGGTAACGTGAGTAGTTTGACGGCGTAGCGAGCACCCTTTGGGACTTGAGTGGGTTCACTGGTTTTAAAATTGTGGTTAAAACGTATTATTTAATATAAAAAAAAAAAAAAACGATTCTGAGCGAGCACAGTTATATAGCATACGTCCTAGTAAGTAATAAAAATAGTTATGCGTATAATATCTAAAATAGTCAAAAACCTCTAATCTCTGAATCAATACTGGGCATCAACTCGTCAAAAGTTCAAGTTAAAAAGTTGAGTTTATTTTAATTTAAGTTGGTTAACACGTTTCCTTTTTTTTTTTTGTTAACTCATTAACTTAATAAGTTAATTGGTGATTTTTTTTTAAATTTAACGTTAAGTTTAAGTTTATCTTTTAGTCAACTTTAGGTGAATCTGAAATGATAAAAATTTTTTTTTAAAGTATCAGTAAGAAAATAATTTCAATAAAAATATGAAAATACATTTTTGATGTGGAGAAAACCACGAGAATTAAAAATATTGACCATTAGCTTTGTTATAAGTTAATTTTTTTATTGTTAGTTTACTTTTAATTGAATTCATTTAAAAAATTATCTTTGAACTTAACTCATCAAGTTACAATAAAATATTGTAAACTAATTGTCTAGCTCATCTCTGAATATCCGTTCTCACGGTTCCAAAAAGCACCTAAAACGAACTCAATGTTGTGATTTTTCGTTTGATCAACTCCCGCGCTATATTGTGCTATGAAGTTTTATCGGTGGATGATTGATCCTTTAACCGAGATTAATATATGCTTTATTAACATCGTATAAAATTATGTTTCGTATTGCCCGTGTACACTCTATTCGTGCTCGTTGAAAAGTATCATTTTTACGGTTTTATAGAAAAAAATTTAATTTTCATACAAAATCATGACGAAAATATGGCGAAAAAATTCGTTAAAACGTACAGTTTTGCCCAGTTTAAGCAACAATGGGGCTAACACAAAGCGAAAAAGTAAAGTCCGCTGGCTGCGCAGAACGATTAACGATCTCTTTGACGCCGTCCCACGCATCATCCCCGTACCTTTATAATTAACAAGGGTAGAAAGAAAATTACCTCGCGTGTATGCAATGTAACATACCTTTATACGTATATAAATATACATATACAATATACATATTATTTGACGACTCTGTGTGCTTATTTTAATACGTTCCGGTAATAACTAGATAAATAATTAGCGAACGAAAACGGGTATACGGTAGCCGTAAGATGCGCTATGATAATAATAATTGATCGCTGCATCGGAATCCGGAATGGACAGAGAAGGACAAAAAGTTGAAGTTTAGTTAAAAAGTTTATCACGTTTTATGTTTGTAAAACTCAACTCGTTAAATATTTGTATTATTTATCTAAGCTAACTAGTAATAATAATAATGATATATACTGATCTAGTTCAGACGTCCAGCAATAGGTCGATCGGGGGTAGATAATTACGCCACTATAATTTTAAACAACGTTTTACTGTGGTATTGGATGATTAATGAGTGTTGAGATTTTACAGAGCCTTTATGTGAGTATAAGATAAAATCACGTTTTTTTTAGGGACATTTCTACCCCCCCCCCCCAAAAAAAAAAAAAAAAAAAAATTGAAAATAGCTGTACAAATAGTTTTATAGAGTTAGTAGAGAATGACTGTTAAAAACAAAAAATTAATTGGGTGCAGGACCGGAAAATATGTAAAATGACTACAAATTTAATTTTAATTTTTTGAATTATACCTCTACTGACAAAACCGTTTTTTCTATTAACCAATATTAATAATTAAATATATTTTTATGGACTTATAGGGGGTGGCTGAAGAAATGTCCCTGTTTTTTTTTTTTTATTTTATGTTATTAATATATTTGATACCAGTGTTTAGTGTACGCGTGTAGTTAAATTTGTAAATTTGCCCAAACAGTTGAGACTAAAAGGAGCATTTTTGAAAAAACACCAAAACGCGGCGACACTTTTTCGTGTAACCAATGATCCGATTTCAACCAATTTTTTATATTAGAAGGTAAAAGTAATTTTTCCATAGCGTTCGTTAAGACGATTTTCGAATTAGTATAAAAACATGATCACAAACTGAAGTTGAAAATTAAATTAATTAATGAAATAATTTTATTTTTCAGATATTAAATTCAAAAACCGAATTATGAACAACCTTCTGAATAATATTCTCCGTTCAAAAAAAAAAAAAAAATCAAGCAATTTACGTTTATTGGTATGCTCGAAAAATGAACTAATAGTAATCAGTTCGCATACATGATATTTTTTTTAAATTTCTAGAATTCTGGTTAATAACGTACAGTTATTGAAATGCTTTTTGACACCGTTATCATTTCTTTTTTTTTTTAATTTTGATTTGAAATCATGTGCTTAAAACATATTTTGCCACGTTAAATCGCACTAGTTTGTAAGGCTTTAAAATTAAAAAACTTAACGCTTAAATGTCAACTAAAAATGCTGTTTTATCGGTAAGAGTTCTCCTTGATAAATTCAAAATATAAACAGGGACTTACATCATCATTCCTAACAATTATTACACTGAAGTTGGTTGATGTTGTGGTGTTCAAAGATTTATTACGAAAAAAAAAAAAAAATGTCGACCTTGGTTATGACAATACATTAAAGATTTCGCTATCAAAAGTGTTTTTGCTACGTTAGTTAAATATATAGTGCTAAAATGCGTTCACTCAGTGAAGTGGAAAAAAATAAACTCGGGCTGGCGTATTTTCACACCAAACAAAATAGTATTCGTTTAAATGATAGTTTTCTTCTTATTTATAGAAGTAATGTTATTATTCAAGTGTTCAGTAAGTATAGCTACGATATTGAAAAAAAAAAAATAAAAACATTTTCATAGTCCATACGAGATAATATTTTTACAAAAAGTGGTTTCGAAAAAATAATATCGTATAAATGAATATTTGTATTTCAATGGATTTGAAAAGAATCAAGTAGGCAGATGATATATAACTCGTAATCATCATATAAAAACAATATCGTATAAATTATTAATTTTATTTTTGAAGTATGATATTATAATATATAGTAGGTGCTATATTGATTTCAGTTATGGGAAAATATTAGTTATATTGTTTTCAAAGCAAAAAAAAAAAAAGAATAAAATAAATATTGCATTGACGCTACTTTTTTTTAACATTTCCATATTCTACGTAGGTATATTAAATTATTCTTAGTAATCTGAAGAGGATTGTGACTGGAATAATAAAACTACAGATAATGAAATGTATCAAATAGTATATACTCTAAGGAAAACGAATAAAAAATATTTTAAAACAAAACTGTATTTATATCAGTTCTAGTTTAAACTGGTAAGTTTACTAAACCTTACCAGTTTTAACTAGATACAATTAATAAAATACAATTGTATTGTATTAATACCTATCAATAAATATGAAATATAATCGAAGTTCTTTGTTTTGTAAAATTATTCCGAATCGTATATTGGTGAAAGTAACAAAAAAGAGTAATAAAACAAAGAAATAGCATATTTCACGCGAACAGTGTTTTTCAACAACGTATTGTTTTTTCTCGCCTTTCAATAATTTAAAATACCGGGCAAAAACTTTTGATACGAATATTGAAATATTTTAATAAATAATAATATTATTGTAAGTTTACCTCACTGAAGTTTTGAGCAAAAACTTTAACGAATGATTTTCACTCCACGAACATTGAACGGTATACCGGCACAGTAATTACTCTTTTGTAAAAATACCTGTAAAAAAAAAAAAAAACAATAAAAAATATCGTTAAAAAAGCTATGTTTACATTATTTTATCACTGTATGTAGGGGTGGCTCTAAAGGGTATGATTTTGATTGGTGTCATACAAATAACACAATTTACTTATTGTTTTTTTAAGTAGGTATACAAGGTTAGATTATCAAAATATGTTCAGACTCTTTAAAATCATAGTTAAGTACTAAATTTATCTAGTATTAAATTTACTTCATTGAGGGAAGCTCGATATGAATTAGTGACCATAATTTTGTAGATGACTACTGTGGCTCGTTAGTATTGTAGATTTGTTAGAAACTGTTTATTAAAATTGTAAGCAATTATAAATTGCTATCAAAAATTTTAACGATTCTCAGTGAGGTCAGATTACTTCGCACAATTTGATTTGACTTGTAAATAAGTAATGATTTTAATTAAAAATTAAACTAACGGTTGTCATACTCGTAAGTATGATAAGTCCGAGATCCTAAAATAGATTTATAAGGACAACGTTTTTTAAAATTTTAAAAATAGTAAAAAAATTACCAAACAGCGCTACAAAAAATAACAAAAAAAAAAAAAATGTGACTATTAATTTTCGAAATTTTTCGATAGCATATGTATTTACATGTCGCCAATGTTGTCTTAAAGTTTCCAAACTTTTTATAGAAAAATACATTTTTTATTGAACAAAAACCACAAAGAAAATGGAAATTTTCAAAAATTTTCAAGTTCTATTCTTAGCTCAAAAATTTTGAAATTACTTGAATCTTTTATCAAACCTGAATATTACCTATTTGAGTATTATGCAAATTTTTCAGCTTGTTCCGGTCATTGTTTCGGATGTTATGGCCAAAAAACTAAATCGAAATGTCTGACGCTGGATTTGTAGATTTCAACATTTCCGTCGTTTTCAGAAATTAATCAAAATAACGAAAAATGCTCAAGTTAAAAAAAAATTAAATGCCAAAATCTCAACTTTTATGTGGTAGGTATTCAACGTAACAATCAAATCACTCTTTCTAGCTGAAAACTTCATTACCCAAACCTGAAAATTTCAAATTTTTTGCCGTAAAATTCTCGATTATTTTTTTTGTTTTTTGGGGTAAAACTTACAAGCAAATTTACAACAAAAAAAAAGCTTCAACCAAAGTATCACTGGAGTTCATAGGTCTTTCATTGGAGGTACCGACTTTGAATATTGGCGCATTCCTTCTATAGGTACGAAAAGTTGTTGCCAGAAAAAAAAAACAAAATCATCATTGTAAAAACAATACGTTCCTCGGCCACGCTCAGAACCTAAAATACGTAACATGTCAAGATAAACTGCTTGAAAAATCCAACGTGTTTGTCAATCGTTGGAGGAAATTCAAGCATTAAAAAGGTAGGTACATAAACCGTCGTAGGTATATGTTATGGTTTTCGGGTAGACACCTTATACACATATAATTTACGCGGTAAATCGTCAGCGATTTGAATTCGGTCCCACGAAAGTTTCTGATACTTTGCTGAGCGACGGGTACGATGTATCGCGCGATTTATTATTATTCGGTTCGGCCGAGTCCGGGATGGCGCGAAATAAACGACAGGGATTACTCGGGATGGAGACACGGGCAATCTCGACCATATTTGTAACGGTTCGGTAAGAAAATAACGATACGTCTTAGGTGTTTTTTTTTTTTTAAATTTTGTTTTTTCGTCTATCGGTATATTATATTTTTAATCCTGACGAGTAAGTCTACGAAAATCCGCGAATCAGGCGTTATCGCGCTCGTTTCTTTCGTCCGAAAAGCGGTCATTTACCGCGAGATATCCAAAACAATATTTCAACATCTCCAGCTGTATTGGTTAGGTTATATTTCGCGTAATTTTTTGAAGTTTTGCAGACCACGCGATACGTTCACAGCAATATACCGGAATTTTAAACAAGACACACCGCCAAATATCATTATAGGAATGATTTGAATTTTTCCATTATGAAATATAGTATAAAATGTAATTTAAGAAAAACGAAAAAAAGACGACGATAATAAACTCGTCAGAACGCTACGCGAAAACAACGCGCGCGTCGTGTCTATATAGGTACCCACTACTTTCTTATTTATTTATTCTAATTATGTTTTTTTTTTCGTAGCTACAACAAAGAGAGAACGCTTTTCTCGATGAATAATACGGATACGAGAGGCGAGAAAAATTGCGTAAAATGAATGGAACTAAAAACGTTTTGATCGTGATAACGAGCCCAAAGTGTTTTTGGGACATCGTTAAATATATTTGTTTTCGAGAGTGAAAAAGAAACACCTCAAACAATAATATATATTATCAAAGGTTATTGGAGAAAAAAGCACGGAAAGCGGGCCGGGCGGCATAAATGAAAAACGTATCTTTCGACGTTATCAGCCGTAAATTATCACGGTACAGCATAGCCGCATAGGGTTAATAATAAGTAGACAGTTTTTTATCGATTTTTTTTTGCCGCCCGCGTACCTATTATTGTTTTCACGCACGCTCGCGAAACACGTAAAAACGTACGGCTTAAAATATCGTAAAACGCCTCATTTCCATTCGGCCGGATTGCAATTTTACTGTAATTTTCGCCGGACAAAGGTACCGCGAGCCCTGTGTACATTATATTATAACGGACCCTCGTCAATGTCGTTTTTCCACGTGTGCGTCGGACGTGTTTACGATGAATAAAAGTATTCTCGAACTTCAGAGCGAACACAAAAAGTGTAAAAACAGTTTTAAACGACTTGTCACACTTTCCGAATACGTAAAAATCCAGCGGCAAAACAAGGGGGACATCGCGGTCCTCTCCAATTTCTCATCTAAATTCACTGCGATTCTTCTACGTTACAACACCGCTACGAAAATTGTAAACAAAAAAAAATAAAACATTTCCGTGTGCCCTTTCTCAAGACGTTCCTAAGCACGCCTCGCCGCGTGCAGACGTAGCTGAAGATGGATAAAACGCGAGATCGTCAAGTTCCCGGGAAACTTGCGTTCAAATTTAAAAACTTAAAATTAAACGTTTTGCGGAACTCTGAACAGCGACTAATTTGAACGATTCCGGGTTTTCGTGTCCGACCGGAACGTTCTCAAAATCGTTTAAAACTTGTATAAAAGTCAAATTATTTTCAACGTCTGCGCCAACCTGCAATTTTTCAGATGGTAGGTTATCTACCAAAAAGGTTTTCCAAAAAGATCAAACGATTTATTTTACGCTAAATTATATTCGAGAAAAATTAGAAAAATCGATACATTTTTTCCACTCTTAGAGTATACAATTTTGCCTGTAAAACTACCCTAAAACGCCGAGCAATAATTTAAATATTTATTTAATTTATATATTAATTAATATATAATTTAAAGACTCCTCGAAAGGTTAAAAGTAATGTCGTTTGTGGATCACTTTGGACTTTGTGGATTAAAATAATAAAATACGTAAATTCGGATACGTCGGATCGAGTTCGGATTACACTTTTCAGTCTGAATTCTGGAAAACAAGTGTTTGGCACAAACTGACGGCGATTCTGAATAGCCGAGGAATATTATTATAAAGTTCTGCTGTTCACTGCGACAAAAACGTGTATTTTTCGGACAGACAGAAAAATAATTACCTTTTGCTAAACCTTACTGACGGTACATATTTTCTTCTGCATTTTGGCAGTTTAATAGTCATAATAATAAAGTTTCCCAGCCGAATCGTTGAAAAACGAACGGCCACGACTCCGCGAAACGCAACGCCGAGGAGGAAATCGAAAAATTAACGTTATTGTAATTTTATGACCGACGTCACGGACGGGCCGACGGTGTCCCGCGAAAACGATCGGGGTTCGATGTAAAAAGAAATAAATTTCAAGAGAACGGGACAAAACAGAGCGAAAATACGCGGGTCGTTTCGCCCATAGTTCATTAATCATCATCAACACCTGACAACCGGAGACATATCGTGCTCTCGGCCCTTTCTTTTTCTCCGCTCTCTTTCTTCGTCCCACCAACGCTGACGACCGGCCGACAACCGTCACACTGTTATAGGTCTCGCGAAGACGACGACGACGAAGAGTTTTCTACATTTTTTTTTTTCTCTTTTTTTTTTTTCGCACCACGTTGGTAGCGACAGTTTTCCTCTTCGGTTTCGTCGCGCTTTAGCCGCAGTCGAGAAAGCTGTTGTTTCGAAAAAAAAAAAATGTAAGTACAATGGAACGCCGTCTTACGGGGCACAACCCCCCAACGCGCCATCAGTTTTTTATGCTGCACTCGACGAACAATTGTTTTTTTTTCTCTCTTTTTTTTGTTTTTTGTTTATCGTTTTTCCTCTTGTGTTTTTTTTTCCTCACTGCGAATTAGTTGAATTCGAAATTTCCGTCACCCGAACTGTGTTTAAAAAAAAAACACAATGTTTCTTTGATTTTATTGCCGCGAAATTTCACTCGTTTTTCGAGACCTGTAGTTTTATAAACTTGTTGTTCGACGCGAGATACTCCGTACGGGGAAATTCTGTAAGAACAATACGCGTTTCTATAACATAACGAACTTTTCGAAGCAAAATAGTTTTAAAAGAAAAATGTGATTTTAATTCAAATAACGGTTTATTGCATGAGTTTACAATGTCGTGGTAGATCGACTTACATTCTACTTTTCTGTTGTGTTTTGTATAAATTATTTAACGTGCATTCGAAACCTATAATCGTAGTCATAACCGTCACAAACTTGCGATTGAAAATTATTAGTACAGTATTTTTACCTAATCGATGTTCATTACAATCTCTAATGATGTCCGTATGGTTTTTATCACAATTCTAGCAGTTGACGGACACATTATTTAATGTAAAATAAAGTTTTGCTGGTTTTTAATGTAAAAATTTATAATTTTAGTATAGGGAAGTTTAAATCTCAATAATATTATTAAAAAAAAAAAAATGTAGGGACAAAAAATAAGTGAATTCATAGATCTTCACAACAAGGATGTATGTCATGATTTATTGTTTTTGTTTTTTTTATATGGTGCCAAATTAAACTATTTCTTATGTTCATATTTAAAACGAAAACAAACTTTTTATATTTAGTTCGCAATTACAATGTTATCGATTAGTATATTATATTTTGTATTCAACTGCAAAGATTCACAAGGAAAAAGGAAAAATAAATTTGACTGTACATTTTATATTTAGCTCCACATTTACGTTATTATTTTTATTGTTATAGTTTTTTTTTTTTTTTCATTATGACTCTTAGATAAAGAATATTAAAAATAATATCAAATGGGCCGAGTGGCGGGGCATTCTTGACAGGAACGTTCTAAATTAAAATATTTTGTAGAAAAAAAAAGCGTCATTTCATTTTCGAGTCGGTATTATATTGCGAAATTTTTGTGTTCTCTGGCTTGACGTACTATTTTCTACTAGCGATTTTATTTTTATTTTGCTAATTAGCAGTAAACACAACTGTTAATATCTACACATCTGTTAATCGGAAATCAGTTCGATAATATTTTATTCGAGGCAAAACCATTCACACCGTGGTTATACAGAGAACAATTATTATTTTACGGACGTTTTTTTTTTTTGAAAACATAAAGGAAATAATTTTATATTTTCTTTGATTTTTTTCAATTTTTAAACAATTTCATAACTATAATATTATGCTGTGAACTAATACGACGAAACAAGATTTATTATTACGAATGAGTAACAAAATGCCACAAACCGCATTTTCGGGACACACTATTAAAAACTCAACACGTATGATACTGAAAGTCCCTATACTAACAAAAGATTCTACAAGTGAATCGACAAAGAACATATTATTATCAACAAAACAAACGTCTAATAAAACTGAATCGCCATAGCAACTTAGTAAATGTAATAACATTATAACAGGTTCAATCATTTTTGATAGTGTTGAAATTTATTATTTGTATCATAAAACATTTTTTGATGCCTATGCAACGGCACGCGTTTTTTTTTAAATTTTGTACCAACAATTTATATATACAGTAATATTTTATTCTGGAAAAGAGCTTGTGTTTTTCTTTTTTTTTTGTGTGTGTGTTTTTTCATATAGGAAATTGAATAAGGAATTCGGATACACAGAAATCAAAACAGCGTGTTTCCTTCAAAAATAATTTTATTAATTATACGCAGAATGTATATTGTCACCTAGAATATTGGTAGTTTGATGTTCTTAGCGCAATATTTGAGTGTATATGTTATTGTAGGTATATTGTGTATGTACTGAATTTTACACTCGGAAAATTTTTCAGAATACCCATAAACTTTGTCGGTATACATTAAAAAGTGTTTTGTTTTTTTTTTTTTTTTTTTTTAGCACACCTAGCAGAAAACTACATGGGTACGATTATAAAGTATTTTTAAATTTTGTATAATATTGAAAATTATTTCGTACAGAATTGAATTCATTTCGAGATTACACAGTTGTCAATTTATATGCTCAAAACTGTCGAATTGTTCCTTGATGATTATACCGTACCCGAAGGTTTTAAATTCGTACACCTGTGGGTTTATAGTGTTAATACTTTGAAATCTTGACAGCATTCGTAGAATATGTCAAAAACTACATCCTGAAAATATGTTTTTAATGGTTGACGTGTAATACGTCGTAATACGCTAAGGGACGAATTTTCACTTTGATTTGATGGTGATTTCAAGGTCATGACGTGGATACACGTTTCGGCGTAAATCTTTCACATCTCTCCCTGTGGATTTCATCCGGTGAAAAAAACAAGACGCATAATTTGAATAAAACCCACACGGATCACCTTAACCTCCGGATCGTCGAATAAATCGCAAATCTGTCTTTTGGATAGTGCTTATACGACTCGATCAGTTACAGAACACATTTTTTTTACAAAAATTAAAATGTTTATTTCAAACGTTTTATGGCTAAGGACGTCCGCGGGTATCGTCAAAGAGAGGACAAAAGTTTTTCAGTTTTCAATTATAACTTTCACTATATGCATACGATTTATGGATTGTGACATTTTTTTTTTTTTTTTACACAGATAACACAAAAGTATTTGGTACTAGATGGACCCTTGTTTTAAACTTTATTTTTTATTTTAATTAAATAGTTTTTAGTTTTGATCCGAAAACAAAAAAGTCGACGTTTTCGAAATGTCTCTGAATAACTTGAAATATGCACACGTCGTTAAAAGGGGTTTCGAGAGTTTCGCAAAACTATAACTAATTTCGATAACGATATTGATCGATTTATACAACTTGATAATTTAAATTTTTGAGGTTTTTGTATGGTCATATACCTTTGTTAATATATACAAATAATTTTATACAAATAAAATTGTTTAACAAAGGATATAATAGAAGAAGGTGGGAAATCGGGGATTTATAAAATTCAATGTGAGGATTGCGATAAATGCTATATAGGCCAAACAAGAAGAAATATAGATATTAGGTTCAAAGAACATCTAAGAAACGTTAAAAACCAAGAAGACGACAAATCTCCTGTTGCAGAACATTTATTGAACACTAACCATAATATTAAATCAGTAAAACTTTTAAAAAATGTAAATAATTATAGAGAATTAAATATAAGAGAAGCAATAGAAATGTCAAAAAATAAAAGTAACTTGTTAAATTGGCACTTAAGTCCATTACAAAATTCATTATTAATGTTAATTTAATGTAAATCAATGGCATTAGCATGAACTTGCGGCGGGATCGGTCGATGACTCATGACCAGCTGCCGGTTTTTGGTGACGTCATCGGTTATAAACTGTGTATAAATACGGGTGTATATAGCGCCTAACGGTTAGTCGTTGATTCGCGCTGAAGATGACAACATAGTTGTTGAAATACGTATACGCAATAAAAAGTGTATCATTTTTGTGATTTCGGGTTTATTAAATTTAGTAAAATAATAAAAACTACAAATTACAATGGAAACAAAAAGTCATGATACAGTTTTTACCTTTTTCGATTTGGCCCAAATAAGAAATTTTTGGTGGAACACCAATGTTACAGTAACCCTAATAGAGTATTTTTTACTGTTGATCGTTCTATCATATGTTAAAACATAGTCTGCTATTATTTCCTTCGATTTTAAGTACAAAGTGTTGCGTGTTTACAATCGATCTTGTATTTTCCATCAGTCCCTCAAAGTCGTACCACATGGTACCTACCTAGCGAAAATAATAATATTTTTGTGAACGGATTCGTTTTATCGCGATGTTTCACTGAGGGTATTGCGGCTTTTGAAAATTCCAAAATATCATTGCAAGTATTATGACGTAAATGTGACGTGCGTGTTACATAATTCATAAAACTTCAATAGTATCTTTTAATATAATTTAAGTTATTCCGACGATGCTACATGATGCATTTAAGTTATAACGATAGGTACGTAGTCGCAACAAAACAGTGCTAAAATTGATAATAATTCACCGAGGAATACAATAATAATGTAACGAAAAACTGAGAATAAAAACATATGTAATAATCACCGTTAGTTCCAAAAATTATATCATTTCACGGGGCATTGGTTTCGTCAATTGGATTCAGTGGCGTCAGGGGACGTTATGCAGTTTCGTATAGGTGCACACAAATATTGTGATTGAATACGTTGGATATATTTGTCGAATTTTTGCCATACGTTTTTACGGTAAAAACAGTTACCGTCAAAATACTCAAATGGTAAGTTCGAATGAGTTCAAACTAACGATAGAATTAAAATATACGTTCATAAGTCTTTTTGGAATTGTTTTTTTTAGTCCATCAATCTGTATATGGTGTATTTATGATTACATGAATCACCTAAACATAAACAGAACTACGTACTAAAAACACGTTCACCGTTAATAGGATTGTGTTTATAAACGAGTTGAGAGGCAGTTCGTAACTATTTACATAAACCAAATTATAGAGTATTCCGTTCGGGGATTGGAACCAAACTGAGGGGAATACAAAACAATGTTCAGAAAACATAATCAAAATCGGAACCTTTTAACTTTGAAAAAATCCAATAGCAACCTTCTCAGTGCATCACGATATCAAAAATATTTCTAATTTCACCTTTGTAAACGTTTAAGGTTTGCTACTGTAACCTTTTCAACAATAAAACTCGTCGTAACCATAAATTATATATATATAAAAACAAAAAATCTATATTATTTTAATTTATACTCCTTCCTCGTCATAGAATCTTCTTAGTGGTCACTTTTCAAAATTTTTGAACGACATAAACGATATTTTGGCACTTAGCGGTGATAAAACGTAACGATTCTCAGCGCGTTTTTTGACGTAGAATATTATCGACTGAAATTTTCCGGCGGTTCCGGAGACAAAAAACAAAAGTTTAGATCGAACCCTCGAGCGTGCGTGCTCGAAATTTTTTTCGGGTTTAAACCGCAATACACATTAAAATATTATAGTTACGTGCTTTACGTGCCGTGTACATACACACACACACACACACACACAGATGATACTTGTCACGTAAAGGTTAACAATAATATAATAATATTTTTCCTTTACGGCCTTTCTAAGCGTGACAAACAGGCGGAAAAATAGTTTTCCAAAAAAAAAAAAACGCGTCATTATTGCGTGAAATGAACAATAAAAAAACACGCATAAATAACCGTGTTCCTCGACGTCCCCGCAATAACGTATTTTATTGCAAGACGAAAATCCTACGGGCACGTTGCGTGGTCTCCCCTCGTTATATATATGCGTATATATAGCCCGGCGACATAATAATTTTTGCCAAAAATTACAATACAGGGAGACCCATAAAAATAATACCAAAGGTGTAAATTTTTATGAGTTTACGACATTCGACCGACCCCTCGTTCCCCACGACGACATCGAAATAATATATTACCGTGCGCACGCGACTATTTTCTACGTGGATGGTACCGAAGAAAATTGCACGTGGAAGGAATAAATTTGTGAAACACTGAGTTTAGTAATAATATATTATTGTACGTACTTGCGAGTAATTTATGGATTAAAATTTACAATTTTTAAACATCAAAAAATAATACAACACGGTTAATGAGGAATAAAATATTGTACACGGTATACACGACTACTGGGTTTTATAAATTTTTCTTATTTTGTTTTACAAAAAAAAAAAAAAAATTATAACGTCTTGGCATTAATCAATGTTTAGATAATATTAATACTTCGCACGGACGATATTCAAAATAATTACTCACAATATTATTAGAATAGACGGTCGAATTTGTTTGAAATTTTCATCGCATATTCTGTACTGTATACTCGTTTTTAATAATGTGGAAAGTTTTTAGTTATGTTTTACTTGAATATTTTCTCGAGGAGTTTCGCGGAAAAACAAAAACGTTTCAACGGCTTTCAAAATTCGAACACCAAGTCAAATTTGAAAATCTATTTTGGAAATAAAGTACATCGTGCTCTTTTCAATCTTCTGGCACCGTATTCGTAAACAACGAAATATTATTTTTCCTTGTTACTATCCGAATCAAAAATAAGTTACCAAAACATGTTGTTTCGTGTTTGTTTTTTTTTTTTTTATTAGACACCTTAATAATAAAAAAAATTGTAATGTAAAAAATGTTAGCTAGTTCAGAAATTTACCTAAGTAAAATGGCAAAATATTTGTGCACATAACTTTATAATTATAGCGACTAAACTACTACATACTAAACTGTTTTCGTTATTTTATTTTAGTTTACTTAAATTCTATAGCAACCTATAACGTAACATTAGTAAACGTAGTATTGCATGGAAAAAAGAAAGAACGGGAGTACAATTAAAGTCCATTAGAAGTTGTTTGGCGTAGCGATTACTTTAAAAAAGTCGTCTTTTAGTCTGTATAAATTAATATTTCTACACAGGACATACCAGATAACTGACCTAGCTCATTTTTTAAACGATGTACGAGTATCACACTGTTTTCAAATGATAAATAATAAGTTTGAACTACAACTTCCCAAGTATTGGCCTAACCAAAAAGTGACACACTCCAAAACGTGATTGCTACGCTAAACAACTTCTCGCCCAACCTAAAACTTACTCCCTTCATTTTTTTTCTTCTTTTTTTTTTTTTTTTTTTTTTTTTATTTAATTCGATTCAAATATTTTCAACGAGTCGAAACCTATTATTTCGCTCGCGATTTAAATGCTCCTAAGGGTAAACCGGTGCGAAGCGTTAGATTGATGCCACACTGCACGTACAGTTCCACCACAAGTTTCCATCACGTCGTGAAGACCATTCTAAGGGTCGATCGAGGGAAAATCGACGCGAGCAATTTTGACGACACGCTGGTTAGGTATATAAATTCAGTGGACCACACAACTGTTTCGCACGTAAACGATGTCGTTTAACGAAAATAACTTAAATACCGTTCAAAATACGTCCATATAACATAGAGCATCAAGTCAAATTATATTTATAGCAAGAGGGTAGTGTGTAGTAAAATATTTATTGAATCTAATTTGGCTTTACTATATACCGACTGTACGTGACATGTACACGGATCACTCGAAAGGTTCTCTCGAGTATTGAAAATAATACGTAATATTTACAATATTAAACCTAATCAAATACAGACGATGCGTACTATCGCTTTTTTTTTGTGAAACGAACGTCAATATAAACATAAAACAAAATCTATAAATATTTCTAATATGTTTTTAATATATTTATTTTTAAATATATAGGTAAACAAACGAAAACGTATAGATTTATACACGAAAAGAAATCAAGGTAGGGAGTAAATTTGAGATCGGGTAAGAAGTTGTTTGACGTATCGATTAAGCTTTGAAGTGGGTCACTTCTTTGGGTAGGCCAATGTTTCAGAAGTTGTGGTTCAAGCTTATTATTTCGTACCTGATTAATCATTGCAGTCGAAAAAACTATTCTGAGTGAACATACGTCCAGTGCAAAAACCAAAATCAACAAAAATTATCAGCTATAGTACCCTAAAATACGACATTTTTGGTTATCGCTTCATCAAACAACTACTCGCCCAACCTCAAATTTCTTTCCTTAATTCTTTTCTTTTGTTTTATGTAATACGTAGTTAACTATGATAACTATATATTGTGATATTATAAAAGGTTATGCATAAAAAGATTGGAGCACTTCTTACGTGATTGTTAGAACCATCGGACCAATACTCGCCACTCCGTCGGGGTTTTTAGTTAAAATGTATGCGTTTTTGAATCCAAACTCGCTAAATATATAAAATTGAATGAAAATACTTCAAATCTAATTTAAATCATATTCCGTAACTTTTTTGCGATATAAGATGCATTGATCAGATCGCTCTTTCCACTCAAAAACACAAATAATCGAACTTAGTGGTGTTCCTATTTTCGTCATTTTTGCACTGACAGCTCAAAAAATAGTCAAAAAATGTCTCAAATAAAACATACTTAGAAACCATAATGTAAACTATTTATGCCTAAGATTGAAGCCACCTGCTACCCGTAAAATTGATTACGAATGTCAACATTTTTAAGCCGTTTTCCAAAAGTCGTCAAAAAATGTTTTGGCTTTTTGTACATAATCCGAAAACAAAAAGAAATTTCAAAAAAAACTTCAAGTAAGGTACGACCTCAGACCACTTTCCGACTTTTTTCGCGTTATATGACATTTTTCGATTGTATGCACCCTCTCAGTGTTCACAGAAAAAGTAAAAAAAACATAGTTGTAAAACAGTACATTCTTCGATGCGCTTCTATGTTTTCTATCGTTTTACTTTGTGTCCGGAAAATTGTAGGTTCTCAGCACAGTATATATGATTATAATTTTACAGTAACACCCGATAGTTATAATAAGTTATTTAATTTAATTTTTTTTACACTTTTCTGCGTGGAAACTTACCGAACAACACATCTGGAAAACTTGGCTGTTTTTGAAAAACAAAGTATAAAAATTTCAGACGCGTCGATATGATACGAACCGATAAATTTTTTGTTACGCGGAGAACCTAAAACGGTTTTATGTAAACACCGTGTTAATGGTCTAGCATAATAACCAGTCATTGTTCGTGCGCGACCACTACATGATGCGCGCGGTGCGATGATATTGTGTTGTATCGTTTCCAATTCAATAAATCGCCACCGAAGCGTGTTATGGCCCCATTCAATGTAATAATATCGTTATTATTATTATTATTAGGTATACATCGTTATTGCTATTATTATTATTATTATGATCAGCTCATAGTAATACGTCATATCGGCTAAAATAATTGCCCCCGTCGCTAGAAATTATTATCGTTACAACGTTTGTAAAAGACTGAATAGTTAAAGGGTTAAAAAAAAAAAAAAGAAAAAAAAATAACAACAATAAGTCACGAGACAAAACGATGAATAGAAATATTAATCGTTTAATTGAACGAGACAAATAATTATACCGTAATACATATGAGGGACTCGACAACATTTCACGTCAGTACGCTATTTTCACCACGTCGTTTTCAAAATAATAGTATTGCATTTTTTTTTTTTTTTTTTAATAAAAAAACAAATCGTATATTTTATCCGAATCCCAACTCTGTTTAGATTTTTTAAACTGATGATGAAACTAAAAGATTACGAGCGATTAAAACATAAGCTCTGCAAAAGCTTTTTCACGGAAACATTGACATTCCGTATTACAAAACTATTGTTAAAACAACCCTGTTTATTGGGTAGTGTGAAATCTATATACATTCATAATCTTGTTTTGTTTTTTTAGTAAAATTTTCACCGATAGAAAAACGCCATACGTTTCAAACACCAAAATTATTACGCGATAAGACAATTCTATGGCAAAACGACATTAAAAGTTGTTTAGTTAATTTTATACTAAGTTTGATAGCTATAGAAAAAATAGAATACTTTTTTTATTTTAAAGAAAATGTTCCAACAAAAGTGCTTCATTTCCTTTATATTAATCCAAATTATCTTAATCTATTTATTTCGATTCGGTTCCAGTGGACTAATACCTATTTTGAGATGGTGCAGCTTTTGTCAATCATTAGTTAAAATAATATGTTTTGCGCAGGGAAACTACATACACTACCAGCTATATACTGTATTTAATGTTCATCATATTAATTACATTTTCCTCCGTAACAACTAGGGAAATTATGACCGATATAAGCTTTGCAACACTGCAACTTAATACTACCCGACTTTTGACCGCGTTCGGTAATTCGATCGCCGTATACCCGTATATATTTAGTCAATTATTATTTTTTTTCGACAAATAATACGAAAATAGAATATGTAAACCTGACCTAACATAATCTACCCTAACTTTTTTTTTTACACTTAAATTAAAACTGGGGGTAGAACTGCCGTCGTCAGTCATTTTGCATCTTATGTCGTTTATTTTTATCAATAAACATGGTCACAAGATTCACTAAAAACATAGCAGTTGTCATAAAGGAACTTGTAATATCTTTTTTTTTTTTTCGTTTTGAAACACGGAACTGGGCGAGAACTTTACCAAACCAAACTCAACCTTTAATATTACTTTGTAATCGAGACTTGGGGTGGCATTGGCGTAAATCATTTGGACCCCCGCCCCCCCACTTTGTTGTTCGTTTATATACATATATATATATATGATCACTAATTTACAAAATGGAGCGTCGGTACATATAAGTAGGTACGTTATGAGGGCCTCTAGCGTTTCTGGAAAATTCGCGATCGTGAAAAATAAGTGCATGTACAATTAAGTTTGTGTCGTCGATCCAAACTTTTTTTTTTTTTTTAAGCACATTTTCAGCTCAGAGGCTTAGACAAAGTACTTCCCCTGAGCTGCCCGCGCCGATCAAATAAACCAATCAACAAAGTTAATCGTCGATACGTATCTTTAGTCCAAACCTAAGCTAATCTAACCCTTTCAACTTAACCCATAATCGGGTTTGCCAAACTACATAATACGCGTTGGCCAACACTACGAAACGCAGAGAATATCGCGCACCGGTCCAAGATCACACGCGTAATAATTCGTATCTGCGCGAGACGAGTTACAGCGGCTGTCACAGTGCCGGGAAGCTTTTATCCGCTCGCGCGTATGGAGATCGCTTGTCCTGCGGCGGTTGTAATCTTCGAATTTAAATCTCCCGTGATTTACGGACGCTTGTTAATCGCCCGATTAACGCGTCCGTACACCAACTCTGAGGACGAAATATGCCGAGCGGATCAAAACGCGAAATACGAAGCATTTACTGTAATAGGTACTTAAGTTTGAGGCTACACAACAAAACACGAATATCGCCGCGGCAGCTTTTCGTTGGCGAATTTTATAAGAGTGAGAACGGTGTCGAACGCAATGGTTTTTAGTCCGAAACGTACGAATAGCGGGAAATGTCCTCTCCGGCTTCTTTGCCTCGTATAGAATTAAAATATTTGTATAATTTTTGGTTCGAACGTACCACAGTAGCTACGTTTCGTTCCACAATAGCTCGAGTGTTATCTGAGCTGCGCTTACCATATATGGTTTTATTATGTCATTAAGTTTTCATGAAAGTTATGTATAAATAGATACGTGGAAATTATAAGATTTGCCTATAATATACAAAACTCCTTAAAAAAAACCCCCGATGAACCCACGCTCTCAAATTGTATAAGGAGAAAAAAAGCCGGGATTGTTCTAGGTCGCGTGGGTAGTTAAGCCACTACGCTTTGGGTGGGTCGCTGGTTTGGAAGTTGTGGTTCAAACGTATTATTTGATGTCTGAAAGTAATTATGATTCATTGCCTTCAAAAAAACGATTCTGAGCGAGCTTGAAACGTCCTGGTAAAAACCATATTTAACAAAAATATATACTTATAACATTATTAAAAAAAACTCAGAAACGCCTAGGAAATACATCCGTTTACCTCCGTCGATACACATTTTCTGCACATTTCACACAAACCTTTCGTATTTCTCTATATATTAAACGGCGGCAAGTCCATTTATCTTCCTATATTACGATCTCTCGTTACAAGTCGGATAAACGGCGAAAACGCGAACTCGGTGTCACGCTATTATTCATATAGTCGTACCTCGACAAACAAAAGTACATCACATCAAGGATTAGAGGTACCAAACATTTCGGCCGAAAATATGATATTTTACACAGAGTAAATTAATAAAATGTTTTCTTTATTAAAATTTATGAAACATGTTTCCAGTACAATTTCGTTTTACTTGAGAGGAGTGTATATGACCTCTTTGTCCCTTGAAATCATTGGCCTTACTGGAAAAACTCGTAAAACGGTTTGATTCGTTAATGGAAATATAAAGGCATCTTACAAAACACGTTGGATTTAGATTTTTCATATTTTATTATAATTACGAGTATTATATTTTAAAATAGGCCTACATTTATAATTTTTTTTCTATATACCGGCGGTCGGTGAAGATAAGAATAAAAGATGTTACGATAAATTTTAAAATTTGTAAAAAAAATTTACATCGGAGCTGGGCTAGTGACCACCCAACGTACTCTGAAGTTCTTTCTTTTTTCCATAACATGTAATTTAGGACCATTTTATTATTAGCCAAATAACATCCGTTATAAAAAAAGTCCTAGAGTGGCCAACGCGTGAAGGCTCCTCAACATTTAAACCATATTTGATGTAGTATTAATTCGTTTTTCTTTGATAAAAACATAAAAGGCATTTTTAGTAAGTATAGTGTATTATGTTGGACTGAAAATGCCTACAGAAATCATAACTCAAAACAATAATTAATCAACCGTTACTATTTGCTAAACAAGTTTTTTTCGGGTGCGAATGTTATTTTAATTTATAAAATGAATTCGTATTAATGTATTAAATCTGACGATCGTAATTTGTTACTCACGTAATTTATTTACACAAAGATTTATACATATATTTTTGGTTTGGTTCCGTGGTGTCTGACTATGACAAAGATGTTGTTCCTAAATATTTCCGGTTAAATTGACGACGACAAAAGTGATCCGATAACCGCGACAGAAAAATATGGAAGAAAAAAAACGTGAGCAAAGTCGCTGAGAATCACAAACATATTATGCTGTGTTACTCTGATACATGTATCCTATATTACAATCAAATAAAAGCGATTACAATTTTTGTTATAGAATAACATTTCGTAGGATTTAATACGTGCGAATTCAAAATGAAAAAAAAATTCATATTTTTAAAACATCCATACGGGAGAGAAAAACCCGTGGACAAAGAAAAATCCCGTTCCGGTCGGACGACCATAATCCGACTGCGTATGCAGTAATCCGATTTTTATTATGGAAAATTTTTTTTAACGGTATTTAGTGTATGTTTTACACTGCAAAACGGTCGGGCGTGCGGTTTTATACCGCATAAACGGCTATTTTATTTTATTTTTATCGTTAAGTCCTACGCAAGGCCAGCAAAATCTATAGAAACTATATTTTAACTAAAACCCGAATTGAACTGCAATCAATGTGTCTGTAGAATTATTCTTCCGTTTCGTTTGCAGCCGACGCGCGATGCACGAAAAACAGTATCGTAAAATTTTATGGATACGATTTTATTTTTGTTTTTAACAAACACAACCGGGTTTCGTTTCGTGTGTCGCTGTATAATAATATGAATAATTTAAACGAAAATTAACATTTGAAATTACTTTACGGTTTCGAGGTAAATATTAATGGTACAACAAACATACACGCGTGCACGGTGCATTTTTTATAGTATAAGAGTTATTAGTACAATATTTTGATTTTCGTGTTTACTTTTTATCCTTATTTACATAATATACGCACAGCGTTAATAATAACCGTATAATAATTTATGTAAAAACGTGTACAACAACACGTCAAAATCTATTATAGAATAACGAAAAGAGCGCGCGGATTTTTCCTACTGGCAGATTGTTTTATTGTACTACTACTATACTCGTATTGTTTACTTAAATGTCTGATTAGTATATTACAGATATCCCTTATTTGAAAACAAAAAAAAATGTTATATTCTTTTCAGTCTCACCCATTTAATTTATCAATTAATATGAAAAAATAAACTTCAACAGTTTTTGGGTCAATTAGATATGGGTTAAAAAGTGAGCCCGCGCCGACATTGTGAATGTTCAAATGTTCACATTTGTGAAAACCTTTATTTATTAGTTTCCATGTGTATATATTTTAGTTCTTGTAAACAAATCGGAAATGGTAAAGAAATTCTTGCCGTAAACATTTTAATACACCTAAAATTAATGCTACATTAGATCGATGTAAGTTAAGTGTACGACAATCTGTTTATGTAATTCAAACAACGGCAGAAGTTTTGGGTCACGACATTGAAAAATTTAGTAATAAAAAAAATCTTCAATACATCAATGCCACGATGCTTTACGTGTTGAACGCGCTTATATAATACAAACAGAGTTTCAAAGTAGTGCTCTTAAGTATTTAACTGTTCGTGGAAAAATACTACAAACCAATGTCAAAAACTCTGGCATTGATATACCCATTACCCATTGTTATAACCAGTAAAAACATAGACAATACGCTATGTTCGAATCATTACACATCTTGTAAGAAATAAAATAAAAGAATATGTATATGAATACAACATTTTATTTTATTAAATATATATACGTATATAAAATTATGATCATTTTTGTATTATTAAAAAATGATTCCTCAAAATGGTTCATATTATAATGTTGCTGATTAAAGAGTTATTAAACCGGTCTAGATTTCAAATTCAAGTCGGCACGGGTTAACCTTGATTGTTTGACCCAAAATTTTTTGTAGCTCACTTTTTAGTGTATTTACGCGGTGTGACGAAAAAAAAACTTCTTCTACAGGTTGATGTGTACACAAAATAATATATGCATAAAAAATTGATTTTACTTACGATTTTTGTCGCGATCGTAAAAATAAGAACCCGTACGTATTTCTTTCAGATTTCTAGAAGAGCTAAAGAAGAGACATTATTTATTACTATCGGATTCTACGCGCGTTAGTAACGCAGTCAAGCACCGGACCTTTTCAATAAACGAAAGGGATATCGTACAATAAGGAAAATGTAGTTTGTATAATAGAATAAAGCATTATATTATCCTCGGACTGCGCTAAACCGTACCCGAATCTCAGCGAAATAACTTATTTGGAATACAAAACGGTCTGTTGTGTACAACCGTTCGAACGAACGATTTGAACAAACTTTTGATCAATTTTTAATTATTGATCGACACGCTTTTCATTGAATATTGATGCGTCATTGAAGTTTGATAAAAAAATTAATGATTTCACGACCTTATTACGTACTAGTCTCCGACAAGTTTGTTTTGCGAAAAAAAAACATCCGATGAATAAAACATTTATCTAAACTTTGACGTCGATACAGTGGTTGCCGCAATTTTTGATCGACATTATATTATTTTGTTTCCAACATGTGAAAAATAGCACCTATTAAACCGTTTTATTTGTAAAGTTGTATTGCGTATAACAATATGTTTTATGTGTAGGAACGATTGAATAAAATTGTTTATACTACAGCAATACATTTTTATAAAATATCGATCAAAATTATGCAATCGTTTTCTCTACCGAAAAATGCGAAAACAAGTTTTACTAACCGCCATAAGTATAACATTTTTAAGTGACAGCTCGTATTTTTTTTTTTTTTTTTTTTTTTTAAACAGAATTAAAAATATACATGACGACACCGTTATCTGAATTCTACTGTTAAACTTAATTATTTACTTATACCTACCCGTTAACTTTACGGTTCAAATGAAAGTTGTAAGAATAAAAATTTGGAATGTATTTAACAATGTGATAGGTAGGTACTTGAATTCTAATTTAAACTGTTTTTTATTTATTTATACAAATTTTCAATTCCTTGGGGTATTAGTAAGTACAGTACATTAAACTTGTTGAAAATATCTGTAAATAAATAACTAACCACAGCGTTTTCATGTAATGGGAAATTAAATAAAAAATACCTTGTTTTTAACATCTATTTTAGCGCATACGTTTTTTTATTCGCTCAATCAGTTGTACTGATAGAGCTAGAGCATAAAAGATTTCGATTAAACTAAACTGAAAGTCTTCTTAAACGAATACTTCTAGTTAAAAATTAACTCGATATTTAACTTCAATAATTTCTTTTTTTTTTCTTTTTTTTTTTTAAATCCCTGTTATATTAACGTGATCTGATATTATTGAATAAACAAAATAAATACAAACATAAATTGATATTAAAGTATTGTGCCTGACATATTTTAATGATCCACATAATATTATAACCATAACAATCGGTTAGAAAATTTGTTTGAACAGTTAAATCATAAGTCACGAACATTTGTCTACCAGCCTTCGAATTTTATATTGTAATTTACGTTATTTTGAGGATTTTTATCATTTCATTTGAATTTAAATGAAAATATTGAAAGCGTATATCCAATGGGGAGCTCGTATTCACTAAAACGTTAAATGGTTCCCTCATAATCTACACATGAATTTTATAAATGGAAATACTTACTATATGGACTTAGATAACAAAACACAAGCGGTTACTTATACTTAAAGTTCGATACTAAATTGTGCTCATTCTTAGATGAATTCACTAGATAAAATTATCAAATGATAAAAATAAAGCATCAAAAAATTCAGTTTTTCAGTTAATACCGTTGGCAAGAAATTGGGAAAAATTGAATTCAGCAGAACGTAATCAATGAAAAGATACATTTTGATCACAGCGTTTTTAGGCGAACTTACAAACATATCAATTGGTCTTTGGCCACCATACTTGTGAGTATTTTTAAATTTGTGCATAATAGTTCTATGGGTTGCAAGCAATTTTTTTTTTTATATATGATAATTTTCTTAAGCAATTTTTAGTTTTGAAAAAAAAAGTTATGATAGTAATTTTTTTTTTTTTTTATAACGTAATCAATTTTTTGTTATCATAAGCCAATTTGTTTTTTCTTTTAATAATATGTAAACAATCAATATTATCTTATTTGTTCAGTTTTGTTAAATTATTATTTAGATTCGAACGATTTTGTGTACAACGTTATTCGTTAGTATAATTGACATTCCGATTTACGATGGATAAATTTAGTAAAATAATCTTAATTGTTTTGTTAATGTTATTTGTTTTTAAACGTGTATTATTATTTCAGAAATGTCCTTAAGTAAAATTATACATTCATAATCATAAAAAAGTTTATACTAATATGCTATACATAGAGCATATTTTTATATACTTGATGTTCTTGTTTTTTTTTTTTATTAGACCTATAAGAAGTTAATAATGATACTATTTAGAAAAAAAAAAAAATTTAATTTCGTGAATTATTTGAATAGATAACCATTTATTTATAATTTATAATTAATTTATTAATTTATAATTAAAAATTTTGTTTTTCAGTTGTTCAGGGTCGTGCTAATCGGGTGGAACGAGAGTGTCATGCCTCCGACCACATTGGTCAACTAAAACTTAAATAATAAATTCACCCAGCCTCGTTGATTTAAAGTTTATTTCCTGTTTACACCCGAGCCAAAAAATAAATATCGGTACAGTAGGGCTAAATCCTAAGCAAAGTAAACACCGTCTCAACCGTGGTTTGGTCTCCTTGCTGCGGATTTGATTAGTAATTTTTGCGCGTGTGCATGCAGTCGGCGGAGTCGTGACCGCGGCTTAACGGAGAGAGAGCGAGAGGAGTGTTTTTTTTCTTTTTCAACGAAAACAGTTGGCTAAACCCATTAAATGTTCCGCGATAAACATGAACGACTTTCATTAACTTCGAAACGTGCACGATTTCGTGGCGTTTGCGTGCGTTCGGAAAATGGCTTTCTTGTACTACTACCCATACAAATTCGCCCCGGGTCCAATCCACAGTGAACCGAACAACTGTTGCTCATCGCGTTTCAAACGTTTCTCGAAAAGTAAAATATAAAGTTTATTTTTGTCGAATCGCAAAAATGTGGTAAAAACGCGTTTCCCGGAGGCGAACCACTGTTACCGTAATCCATTTCCGCCGCAGCAGAACGCAATGGCCCTAATAATTATTTTTCGTTTCTTCGGATTGTATGATATGGTAGTGATACGACCGCGTAAAAGAATCCGTTGCGAAACCGTTTAAGAGGAAATTTTTTAAGACGCATCACAATCAATTTCGATATTTTCAAACCGATTACTGACGAGTGAACGTAGCCGTTTGAAATTTAATGTTTTCGATAAAGCGGGCTCCGACTGAAGAAAGACAAAGGGCATGTGAGGATGTGAATGATCATATGAAGGTATAGGACAAGGGTGCTACAGTTTGGAGGAAGACGAATGAGTAGAAAAATAAGAAGAAGAGTTATGTTTACACCGTTTACTTTTTGTATTTTTAATTTAAAATAATTACGAACCGTTCAAAGTATATGCCGATCATATATTAAATTCTCGTGAACTCGTTTTGTTTTGTTTGATTTAATTTGAATTTTTCGTGCTTGAACGTTAAGCGTGTTTTTGCTATCGACGTAGTATCTCAAGTACACACGAATAACTACGATCATCCATATTACGGCATCATAAATCGTTAAAAATGTCAAGTCATATATAAAACAAGCCGGATATTGGCCTGTGTATTTTACGGCAGAGATTGATAACGTTGCGTAAACCACGTGAAGAACGCAATAACTTTCATTTTGTTCTCGATTGATTACGGTCAAGTTATTGATCCCGGTATTTCGTAAATGTAAATGTGTCAAAAAACATAATATAGTTTCTCAAAACTAATATTAGGCTTTGAAATAAGTTTTCAAATTATTTTCTCATAAATATTCATGGTATAAATTTAAAAGATATTTGTTTTATTCATTTGAATTACTTCGGTTAAAAGTTATTTCTAATAAAAATATCATGCGTTATATTTTAAAATTTATACTTATACGTAAATACAATTTACAATCAAGACCAGCCTGCAAAGAAGTCAGCGTACAGTGTTATCTATAGCAAATAATCGTTGTCTTTAAAATATTTTGATATTTTACCAGTAAAACATTACCTTTTTTTAATAATACGATCTCAGTTTTTTTTTCAAATTTTACCTGGAATACCTAGTAATAAGGACATAATAATCCTTTGCTCTTTTTTTCCGTGTAAATTTGAAGTATTAATGACCACATAAATGCAAATTCGGTGAGATACCACATAATCTGAGTACCTACGATATGTTTTACCGGTGTGGCGGTGTTCAATATAACGTTGTTCGCAATTTTTTTTAATTTGTCGTATACCTATTACACAAACAGTAGCTGAAAGTGGTAATAGTTTCCATAACTTGGTCAAAATATTTACGTCTATGAATTGTTCGTGAATAGTTGTTATTAGACTGTTTTTGCATTAGGTCAAAAACATTTGTTCCGCGGTTATGTGCAAATAGTAGGTACAGTTATTTCCGAAATACCGTACGCGAGTGAATTTTGCAACGGTTAGTATCAGTGTTAAGAATTATCTTGATAAATAAGAAATGTAGATTTGTTTTCTAGATAATATGTACATAGATACTTTATTTTATCCAGTTAAGTATTAAACTACTTATATCTATTTTTTAACTTTGATTACATATTGTGGTATCTAGATAAACATTGTCATTAACACAAATAATATTTTATTTTATTTTACCTTTCCTAATGACAAGTGAAGTTTCAAGTTATTTGGAGAATTTTTTAAATATTTTTTGATTTTGAAACATAACTAAAATTTAAGAAAAATAAAACAAATGTACCATAACGGTCTTCCTCCACAACTTTTTTATAGGATTGTGTGTAAAGGTCGTAATAAGATAATATTTTTATTTTTTTTGACAATTACTATTTGAAAAAATTAGACAGTAAGAACATTGCATACCTACACAGTACACATATATCTAAATAAAAATGTACTTACCTTTTCTTTATAAAAGTCAAATATTCATCTTAATTAGTGTCAAAATAATTTTTTTTTTTTATATATATTAATCAACACTACTAAAAATAATTATTTAGAGTTTGTGTTAATAATATACAGTTTTATTTCAGGTTTTTATTTAACTGGGACAATGTGGTTCGTCATTGGCTAAACGAAAAAATGTAGTAGTAATAATAACTGAAAGAAAAAAACGAATGAAACAAATGATATTCCAGACACAAAAAAAGACAACCCTTTTTGTTTTGAAGGGTTTTTTCCCCTGTGCAATGAAATGAGTACTGTTTGTACAAGCTCATTGGTCAAAAAGGATATACGAAGAGATACGTTTTATAATTATCATTTTTTTTGCTCTTTTTTTTCCAAGATAACAATTTGCTCTTTCGAACAATTGACACATAATAACATAATAGTTTGTACAATATAATTATTATTGATCTGTTATCCAACAACCGACTGTTATTTATATCAAATCGTTGAAAATTATAATTAATGAATAATTTTGTTTTGAACGATTGGTTAGTAACATAAAAAAAAAAAAAAGTGGCGTTTAAATTACATTTCAGTCTAATTTTAATCTAGTTCTAGTATTAATAATTTTTAATGAAGAATAAAATTAAAGTTCATAGTTAAATATAATATTTTCAAATTACTACGTCCTACCTATTTCAAATATTTTAAAACACAATAACATAAGATAATCAAGGTAAATTTTTAGGACATAATAGGTACTAAAAATGAGAAAAAGAAATTTTTTTAAGGACTAACTTATGTTGAAGGAGTTTTAGAAAAAAATTTTTTTTTTTAGAAATCACAAATTTAAATATGTAAGTAAGTACCTCGAAGTATTCTAAATAACTTGAAATACTAGAAAATAAATAATTCAAAATGTATGTATGCATTTTAATCGTTTTCGACCATTTTTGAGCAAAATATAAATATTAAAATATAAAAATAAAAGATAAATAAAAACAAATAATGAAAGAACTTATAAACTGTTTAAGTTTCGTGATTTTCAGTTTTAAAACTCAAAACATTAAAAGATTAACTTGATAACATTTAAAATTGTGTTTTCGTAATTTTCTGAAGATCATTTATTTCGTTATGTTGATTCATTATTTTTGGCAACAACTCTTTAAAAAACCATTGAATTCACTGAAGTTTTTACGTATAAATGTAACCAGTAAAGGTAAAATATTTCGGATTTTTTTGAGCTAAAGTATAAGTTTTTAGTTTGTTGAGCATTCACCTCGCTAAATTCAATATTATATTGTATTACGCTATATTGTTTTTTTTGTAAGCAATTCATTACTGCATTAACTGTTAATAACTAAACACGTAAAAATCAAAATTCAATAAAAAATAATTTTACATGTATTCATATATTTAAAAAAAGAATGATTTCCATAAATTATTTTAATATTTACATAGGTAATTAATTAGTACGTTTTTCTTTTACAAACTCAACCCTATTATTTTTAACAGTCAATGAAAACATTATATTGAATAAACATTACAAAATATATTTTAAGTTTTAACTGTATAAATCTGTATAATTAATTTGTTTTTTAGACCAAGTTCATATTATTGAGTAAAATAACTGCTTTTTGGATACACGATAAGAATTTTTTTTAGTGAGTTTTTGATGTTATGGTGAAATTCATATTTATTATTCATTTCGCAAATCGACTTAAATTTCTAAACAAAATATAACAGATCGATATTTCAAACTATTTACTTAAAATTGTATAACTGATATCATTGATTGTAATAATATTGAGACACAACAGTTAATTTTCAATTTGTTTTAAATCATTTTATGAAACACAAAATAAACAACGTTAAGTATTCAGTTGGTAAGTAAACAAACTTATAAGAATTTTATTTTATTTGCGTATTAAGTATATATTTCCTTAATTTCACATTAATAGATACTATACTTGATTTACTTTAAAATATAAAAATTATTTAAAGAAATACGCGATTGCCTATAATGTGTTAATTGCAGTCAAATCTGCCATTCTCGCAAAATATTAAATTTAAATTTTATCGTTTAGTTAGACTAAACACGAAGTTTTTAATTATGTAATTGAAATAATTCACTTTTAATGTACATGAAACCCGGGACAATACTTCGACTTTTGATGCAAAGAGAAAATTTTTAATTGTTCTCTATCGCAGACCAGTTAGGTGTATACCAAATATTTATATTTTTATTAACATGTCGTAACATTTTAAAAGAATCGAGTTCACAGTTAGCACGAGTGAAACTCGAAAACTTTACACCCGAAAAGCTTTCTTTTACTCTCTCATAGTTTCACTTCTGCTTTTAAAGGAAAGTTCTACGTATTTCGGATTTCCGAGTTTTTAAAAGTTACGATCTACAAAAAACCGTAGCCAACATAAAAATATGAACCTTTTTGGGTCGACGATAATTCACTACTCGTAAAAAGTGTCATTTAACTGGTCACGAGACAGCAATACAGAGTACAGGTCTTCTGTCCGTAAAATAAATGTAAAAGAATCTGGTTTTTCATTATCTATCTATCATAGAGCTACTATATATATACTCCCATAAAGTTGTTTTTTTTAACCAACCACCACGAATAATTACTGATAGTGTTTAAAAATTACATGAAATATACAATTTTAAAATATTTCGAATTATTAAAATATTTTATTATTAAAAGAAAAAAATTGTCATAGACTGCAAGTGGAGTTTTCATGTAAAACTGAGAGTTACATCCTCATTAAATTGTAAATTCCAAATTCTTATATTGAGCTCATAAAAGTTAAAGATTTCTTTGAAATATTTTTGCGTTTGAACTTCATTTATCCAATGATAATATTACAGAATTTAATTAATTGAACAATTTTTAGAAGAGTTTTTTTCACAAAACAAATAATCCAATACAATTAAACACAATATCAGTCCATACAGATAAAAAATGTGTTCACTTACTTTTGAAATTATTTAAACTAGAATAATAAAAAGTATCGTATAGATTTTATTAAATTTTATCGTTTCTAAACTGAAAATCATAGGTTTTATGAAACAATAACTGCAAAAATGGACAAATTTCAATATTTATAAGGTCTATATTTCCATAAAAATTAGCAGAAAGTATTATCTTGTATTTTGAACGGATTGACTTGTGAAAATTGCATGTAGTTTCAAACGCACTTGAAATTGTTTTTAATTATCATTTTAAAACTTTCAAAAATGCTACAAATACAATACCGTCTCGGTGTTCCTATCTCAAGGAGTTTTACATACAAAGATAGCACGAATTTTACTAAAAAATATATGATGACTGAAAAAAAACATAGCTGTTGTGTAAACAGGTTTATTTAGTTTTATGTTAATTTAACAAGTTAGAAACAACTTATAGTAAAAATTTAAAACTACTACATATTAAACAATATTCTTAAATAATATTGGATATAACGCAAATAACCAACAATTTTTTTTATTGGAAAAGAATCTATCTGAAAAACAGTTTATTGGAAAAATCTGCTGCATTTACTGGTAACATAGCAAACATAATTTGGAAATTTAATGTAACACAAATTTGTAAAATAATTATTCAACACAAAATTTATGATAGTGTGAATAAAATTGTTAATCGCATTGAACTATTGAAGTCACATATTTTTACCATTTTTGCATTTTACATTAGAGTCGTAGATTATAAAATTTGGGATTTTTTTTTTTATATATATACCTACCTATACACTAATTTATAGGTATATTATACTTGTGGAACTTTGATGATTGTGTTACTATTCCCATTAAATGGGAACTCACATATTCAAATTGTTAATAAATTTTTTTCATCCACAAAAGTCAGAAAGCACGTATAAAATTACGGTGTAAATTTTTTAGTATCGTTTTTGATACTTTAAAATAAAAGAATAAAAAACATTAATTTATGAACAAAAAATAAATATTTGCTGTCAAAATAATAGTTAAATCAATCAATAACAATATTGAATCGATTGATAACTAACAGCATAGTCACAATCATTCAAAAGTGAATAAGATAACAGCAATATTTCACTATAAAATTTTAGACACCTTTCACTTGCAAATGACATTAGCAAATGACAATCAGTTAAGTATAAATGTTGAATTTTTTTTACAACATTAGTAACTATAAATCGCATTTTCAAAAAATAAAACTCCGAGGTTTTTTTAATTTTGTTCAATTTTATGTTTTTTTGAAAAATGAATTATATCAAACAGTTATTATTTAAATTTATCGAATCTTCGAGTTTTTTTTTTACGAAGATAATATTATAACGACGTTTTGACTAATCGGATTGAAAAAAAAACCTTTTACACGATTTCAATAGGCTTATATTACACTTGACAATTTTCTGTGCATGCGTACATAATGTTATTTGCACGCAATGTCGTTACGACGTGTTTTACGTACATTTTATTTAAAAAAAAAAAAATAATACGTTTTTTTAGTTGTTCTCATTCCCTCTCGAGGGAACACATACAAGCACAATAGCACAATGTACCGTAATGATATTACTGAATCGTCCGGTCGTCGAAATGTGTTTAAATTAAAATATATTGGCTATTCACGGAAATTCGTATTTTATTTTATTATTTATTATTATTTGAGGAAATTCTAACAAACGTAGAAACGAGGCCGATTGTCGTTTTTATAACAAAACCATTTAAAATGCATAAAGTACTTATGCTTTTTAAATTCTCAACATCTCAGGAAATATTTTGAACGACTTTATATGAAATTTAATATATTATAATATATATATTATATTCAATAATAATAATAATTAAATATATTCGTATTAGCTAGTTAGGTATATCTACTCGATGTAATTAATAAAAATGTTTCATCACCTATACACACGAAAAACGATTTAATTATGTCAAATATTATTGAGAACAAAAAACAAACAAAAGAAAAACAGAATTTAAAAGAATTTTTTTAAATATTATTGGACCTATTTGTTACATTTAAAAATAAATGAGCTTTCTACATACTTTATATTATTTTTTTGTGTGTGATAAATACGTTTTCAACATATCAATACATAAACCTACACTAACATTTTTATCTCACAATTAACTAACATATTTAATTCTGAATAAAAATGGTGTAAGGAACAATTTGAACCAATTCCAAACCTCCAAAAGTGGAAAAATAAAAAATTATGTTTGGACAAAATATCACGTATAGTCCTATTTTGTTCAACCAACTTCAATTGTATTAAACGATATGATATAAATATAGGGTGAGCCAGGTGATCTCGCGACCTTTTAGATTCTGAAAATAATCCAATAAAATTATCTAAAAGTTCTCCGAAAGAATTGAAATGTTCATACGTCAATGGGACGGGCAAAACAGACCTGTGAACCAAATCAAAACTGTTTTTGATAACATTCTAGAAATTTAAAGAATTTTGAAATTTAGATTTTCTGCGGTTATATATTGTTTTTATAAAACCGTCGACTATCAGTTTAAAGCATTGAAACTTCGATACGGGATAAACAAGTTTATAACATATTATTTTCCTACGTATGGTAGGAAATGTTCAATTCGTTTAATACAGTTTTCGTTTACAGACGTTATTATTATATATGACATTGTTATTTTTTCTTTTTTGTCACGGGTTTTTCGCCACGACTCAATTGAAAAGTTTAAACGCCATTATAACATTTCAATGAATCTCAGTTAAATTATTTAGAATTTTACATTAATACATGATTCGTCATTGCTTAAACAAATTTATAGTGTATAAATCGTAAATTGTTTTCAGATTGGACAACACACCAGATTGTCGTTTATGTAATTTTAGATTCCGAGCGCAGTGGGATAATGTATTGTTTTTACAATGATGTTTTTTATTTTCATCTGGCAAAAACTTTTTGGGTAGAAGAAATGCTCCGATTTTTAAAGCGTCGGTAACTTTATTCTGATAGATTTGTGCCGGTTTATTTTTTAAATTTTGCTTTTACGGCGAAAAGTTTGAAATTTTCACCTTTGTGTTTTCGCGTGATCCGATTTTTACGTTGAACACCACAAAAAAGTTGAGATTTCGACTTGAGATTAAATTTTCAATGGAACTTAATTTTGTTTTTTTGTGAAAACTTTGACGGCCCCGAGACGGTGCAATCGAAAAATGTCGTAGCACGAAAAATTGGAAAGTACCTACACAACATAGCGTACGTAATATTTCATAAAAAAAAAAAAAAAAGGAAGGAAGGAGAGAAAATTTGAGGTCGCTGAGAAGTTGTTTGGCGTAGAGATTACATAAAAAATTGTATTTTAGGTATAGTACGGGTGATTTAATAAAACTTTTTGTTAAATAAGTTCGACGTACAACCAGGACTATACAACTGGGTTCACTCAGAATCGTTTTTTTTTTTTTTTTTTTTAAGGCCAATCCGTTGCTTTCGGACATTAAATAATACGTTTCGACCATAAGTTCCATCCAACCAGTCCTGCCCTCCCGAAGCGTAGTCGCTTCGTACTACCCCTACGTTTTTTTTTTCATTTAAGACACGTTCCGACGACGAGGAGACTTTCGCCGCTTTGTCAACACGAACACCACAAAAAATAATAAATACCGTGTCCCCCGTCTGCTACGTTATCGCCTAATGTATATCTTTCCACGAGCGCCGCGCAAAACGTCAGCTTATAGTGTTTATATACGCTCGTGCATTTAGTAGGTACTTAACTCGTCGCGCGTAACATCCTCTCATTTTTTCACGTTTTGTATCCGTTTTCCACCCTTCTTCAGCCGTGTCTCTCTCATCCGAAACCGTTTTACGTCAAAAACCTTTCCGAGCATATCGCAGCCGTCGTCTTCGCTTCTCCGTCGTGTCAAACGCGCGATTTACTACCCTTAATGCAGGAGCGTGTCCGTGTTTCGGCGCGGGCGAACGCGATTCATTTGCATGGAATTTGGAATGGTCCATTTACAGCGCAATTTTCACGGTTTAGGGCCTAAAATACGCCCCTGCCGTAACGAGACGGTAAATAAAGCACGAATATAATATTATATCAAAAAAAAAACAATAAAAATTCGACCCCGAACATTATAACGTTATAGAACTCGTGCCCGAGCGCGAACGTTTTGACCGGATACGGAAACACGTCGCCGAGTCCGGACGTGGCGGCGACGACGACGACGACGACGACGACGAGGTGAAGTGTTTTCCCGTCGCGTAGTGTTTTTCCACCGGAACAAGAGGTAAAACGAGTGAATAATAATAATAATAATACATTGTGTGCGTGTAGAAAAAAAAGAAAAAAAATCAGCGAGACTTGAGCCGGGCGCGTGAGAACGCACTATATTAATATACCTGCGGTAGATACGAACGGATATTTTTTTTATATATATTTTCTTTTTTTTTTTCTGTACGAATTCGTGCTCACACCACCGTGGAAGAAATCGCCGATTTTCACGTTACATAAACGCGTAAATAGTCACGGACGATAATAGTATGGAAACGAACGGTGCGAGATAATATAATTTTATTTTTCAATGTGTTTCTCCGTACGCTCATATTCCTCTTCAAAATCGAAGCTCCACTTGTATTTTTTTTTTTTTTTTTTTACCCGCTGTCGTCTGTATAACACACAGATGCGTACACGCAAATAAAAAGAAAAGACACGTTTTCAAGACCAGACGTTAGAATAATATTATAGAACGAAAATTTGTTTTTTTTCTTCTGAACAGTTGCTTGTAAGTAGAGTACGTGCGTAGCTAACCCAAACGCACGTGTGAACTGCAGTCGTGTATTATTGTTGCCTAAAAGGCAGCAGCTCGAACGGAATTTCACTGGTTTCGACCGTTTTAAACTATACTTTTATTTATTCAGTTTTATTAAGTGTTTGGGATTTTATTCAGCGGTTTTATGTTATGTTTTATTGTTTCCATATTTAATGCGTGTTTATGAGCTACTATATGACGTATATAAATGGTTTTCTCGTCTGGAACAACTCTGATCGCACGCGCATACGTTATATCGTACGAGATTTTGCTAGAAAAACTCTTACGACTTCGTGTTGCATATTTTTTAATCAAAAGTTTTCATCTAGAGTTTTAACCAATTACGTACGCTGTATGGTTTTCATGCAAAACGATTAAAAAAAATTGAGCAATTTTTCTAAAAATTCGACCGTATGTTATGAATAAATAAATATAGTACCAAAATTTAAAAAAGTCTCATCGTCGCGTCCTACAAAATGTTCTCTTCCACAAGATGAAAAAATCACGTTTCAAAAAAAATTTAAAACCGAAGCCGTGAGATTTTTCTCCGCAAAACGGTTTTTCGGATAATACTGTACCGCGTAATCGTGCCCTTTGAGCTGTGGTCAACATTTTAACTAAAACCTTCCGTTTTGCTTATAAATACCGATCAAAAATGTTTTACATCAAGACACGTTACTTGATATCAAAAAAACCGTACGTTATTATATATACCTACTCTAATACATTTTAATACATTTTCAAAGATTTTTGAGGAACATTATTTATCGTTTACACAACCCTTTAATTAGTGTACAGTCCTATTAAGTAACTTAATATCAATGTAAACTTTTATGGCAAAAATTCTCAAATCACCATTATAATGGCGTGTACGAGCAAATAGTAATTACATTATAATACTCAAGTATAGTACTAACACGACTCAACAATTTTTTTTTTTTTTTTTGATTGAGACTCATACACTCACAAAATTATTAAATAGAATAATATTTAGGCGGCGCGTTTTAAAAAAATGTTGTAAGAGTTAACAACCATATTTTTTATAAAATCATTCAAGAAGTTTTAATTTTGAAACACTTACTGGATAAAAAAAATATACCCTGTACTATAGTGTATATATTTAAACACGCAACTTTAAATTTCCAATTAAAAATTTTTTTTCCAACTATGAATAATTATACTTGTTGAATAATTACAAAAAAAAGTTTATTTCTTATAGCTATCGTAATCCTGGTAAAAAAAAAAAAACACAAAAGAAAAAAATGACGTCATACATCCAGGAGAATTAAACGGTATTACACAAAAAGTCTCAGAATCGTATTAATTCAAAGTAGTCCATGAACTGTATATAATCAGTCAAACATTTTAACTTACTTTTGATTTTGTCCACCGGCCTTGAAACTTATTTCAAATACTGTTTCAGTTTAATATATTTGAATACACCATTTCATCATTTTTTTTATAGTATTCTGGAGAAGTCTTTCTCATAGCAATACTGATGTAAAAGTATAACGTATATTATCGCTTAATATAACTGGAGCACGTTATATGATAGTGTATTTCTAAGAAAAACAAACAAATAATGCATTTATTTGTATGAGCTATAATATTATGATATTGTGTAAAAATGGGTTTTTGAACTGTGCGATATGATATCTCTTTTAGATTTTGTGGTATTTCCATCGAAAAATGTGTACATTGTGTGAAATTGGATGTGGGTATAGATGATTTATTTCGAATACGGAGAATCTCGTTATTTATCGAAAAAAAACTGCAAAAAAGTGCATTAAACTACAAAATTAAAGATCAAAACCCATAACACGCTGATGGTTCTGTTGGGAATGGTTTTAAAAGATTACGTGGAAAACCCATTTGGTTTTTATACTTTGACGTGAAATGTGAAAAAAAAAACATTTACACCACTATAACATTTTGTCCGCCGAAAAAACCAAAATTTCTGGGAAGCGTGAGAAAATATTACGTTTTTATATGTATTTTCTATTATTCTATATTGAAAATAGACGTAATTGGTTTTAGTAGATGTTTGTTGTTCAAAATCTACAGAAAAATTTAAGCAGTGCCTACTATTGATACATTTTATGGTATCAATAAGGTTAAACCGCGGATTTCATATTTGTTATTTTTGTCGAATTATAAAATTCAATGTGAGGATTGCGATAAATGCTATATAGGCCAAACAAGAAGAAATATAGATATTAGGTTCAAAGAACATCTAAGAAACGTTAAAAACCAAGAAGACGACAAATCTCCTGTTGCAGAACATTTATTGAACACTAACCATAATATTAAATCAGTAAAACTTTTAAAAAATGTAAATAATTATAGAGAATTAAATATAAGAGAAGCAATAGAAATGTCAAAAAATAAAAGTAACTTGTTAAATTGGCACTTAAGTCCATTACAAAATTCATTATTAATGTTAATTTAATGTAAATCAATGGCATTAGCATGAACTTGCGGCGGGATCGGTCGATGACTCATGACCAGCTGCCGGTTTTTGGTGACGTCATCGGTTATAAACTGTGTATAAATACGGGTGTATATAGCGCCTAACGGTTAGTCGTTGATTCGCGCTGAAGATGACAACATAGTTGTTGAAATACGTATACGCAATAAAAAGTGTATCATTTTTGTGATTTCGGGTTTGTTAAATTTAGTATAAACAGTCACAAGTGCTCAAATTTTAATTTTAGCTCAAAACTAGTTTAGTATTATTTGTATAGTCGTTATAATAATTGATAAATAAACTGAATGTTAGAAAAGATATTGTTGCAGACAAGCCAGCATTGTATTCTCGAGTCTTTGTGAAAATATTTGAATTTTTACAACAAATAAAATAATTAACCATGTATAGTTACCATGTATTGTCGTGCATTATAGTTATTTGAATTTTAACTAGAAATACGATTTGAAGTTCATATTGCCCCCGCACGCAACAATGTCTTTTCTGACATTCAGTTTATTTATTATAACGGTTTTTATAGATATAATACCCACTATAAACTTGTTTTGACCGGTTGATATTATTTAACGCAGTCGGGGGGTTTTTTTTTTTTGAAACCTTATAACTTTTTTTTCTTTGTTAAAAACGTAGTTTTTGGACATTTTTTTTTAAATTTTTATATTTCAAACCCGTGCGGTTAGACCACGACATTGTAATCCCGGTCTCGGCGTCGTTTCTGACCCGGAGGAATCAAAAACTTAACTTAACTGCACACCACATCGCGGTCGTCGTCGTCGTCGTCGTTTCGCGTCTGCACTGCAGCGACGTGACCGCGCGCGCGAGAGCCGGGTAAATTAACCGGACGAAACGGATTAGAAACAGGGACAAAAACGTAAACGCGTGTTCGGCATTAAACATCGCGTCACGATAATATTGTTAGGTGAAAGGATTTCGTTAGAGAGCACCCGCCGGCTAACGTAAATATCATACCGGAGACGGGCATTTTTTTTTTTTTGCTATTATTTTTTTTTTGTTTCACGAACGGTGTAAAAAAAGCGAAAAAAAAAATGACTAAAAAATAAAAATCGTAACATAGGTATACTGCGCCATGACCACGGTGTCGGTATAAATTAAATATGCACACACACACATTTTCGTTTTGTTTTTTCAGCTACCCGCTGCGCACGGTCGCTCAATAAAAATACGAACGACTATTATTGTAATCATTATTGTTGTACGCGGTGACGCCAATACGTATTATATACATTTATCTACATTGAATCGGAAAAAAGGTCAAACCTTATCCACCGCGTTATTCATTTTAACACGGATGCGGTTCCAACTGCGGCATCTAGAAGTTCGAAATATCCGATTATAACAGAAGAAAAAAAAATATTTTGATTCTGACGGGTCAACAACGCATTTTTTTTTATTTTTTTATTGAGGCGCAGACAAAATGTTAAAAAATGTCCAACGCGCATAGTCCGCGCGATTATTTTTTATTTATTTGACTCATTTCTTAGCGTTTGAGCGTGTCATTCGTGAACCGAAAACGCTTTCAATCGTCGTTCTCACTATAAAAACGTCGATACGGTTGTCGCCGACCACTCGCCAATTAAAATTCGTCCATATTGTAGATCAAAATTCTCGTAACGTATATTACATATATTTTCCAAATGTTCAAACTTAAAAATAGTTCATTGGACTATAATACAGTTTCCCTTTCTCTCTCAAAACGATAGTAATTTTGAAAATTCATTAAAATTTTTAGCTTTAAAATATAAACGTAAAAAGTTAGTCCACGGAAACAGTTTGAATATCTTATTTCCAGAAACTCTTTAAACGTATACGCAGTGTAACTACTGCAAAAAAAAAGTATGCCGTTCATTCAAAATAAAGATTGTCGCCACGGATAGAGGGTTGATTTAAGGGTAAGTATACGCACGCACAAGTCGTTAATACGCGCAGTGTCGCCTTCGATCGCTACTGTTACTATTATTCGGACCAACGAAAATCAGTTTACAGAAAAACTTTCACGCCTCTTTGACAAACGATTTATTATTAATAATCGTTGAACGAGAATATTCTGTAGGTCGGACGGAAACAAAACGAAAAACAAAAATGAACATTTTAGCTTTTAACATTATAAGATTTTAAAATAATATCGGACACAACAACGGACCTGCAATTTTCGTAAAAAAAAAAAAAATCCCATTATTCTACAGGGCGTAAGAGTGAGTCCGGTGAGACATGTTTGTTGTACTAATAAAAACGTACCAGCTTCGATACCCCACGAAAAAACACCGTAGTAGATACCAAATATCACTGCAAGGTACTCCGACTTCAGCGCACGACTTCTCGGAAAGTTTTTCTTTTTGTATTGTTGTTGTTATTATTATTACTACTTATTATTATTTTTTTTTTTTATGTATATATAAAGCTTATATGTATGTATGTATATATATATATTTGTTGTTCCGACATCGTAATACTGCCGCCGAGGGAAAAGTAAACTTTGAGACTCACGACTCGGCCTTAATTGAGTTAAATGGTCGCGTTTTTTTCACCCCTCATCGCATTCCTGAACTCGTACGTGGATCTCTATAATGTCCTCGTTCTCTTTTACCGTCCCCTCTTCGAGTTTCATTCATTTTCCTTTTATTCAACACGTGCATACACTATACATAGCCCACTGCCTGCAGCAGGAATCACATCCAGTGGATAATAATAATAATTTCACTTCCGTTTTTCGCGCGTAAAAAATTCCAGATGGTAAAAAAAAAAAAAAACGTACAGTTGTATAGAAATAATACACAACGCTGGGTGACAAGAACTTGGTTTTGAAACAAAAAGTTGTATTAAATACATCCCAGGCCATCATATAGTACGTCCCTCGTCTGGATCACTTTCAACTAAACTTTCTAAACTATCAATGGAGACATAAATTACATTTTTTCGCCTAACATATTAATTGATCGTACAGTATACATTTCGAAAATTGGATTTTCGGTACACGATCAAACGAATATTTTCCTTTTTTTTTTTTTCATTTTCAAACGGTATAAAATAATTTAACGAACGTTTGGAAAATAAATGCGTGACATTAAATAGCATTTAATATTATTTAATATATTTTTGATATTATAAAGGTTTACATTTAGGTACGCACAAACAGAAAATTAACATTTCGAGTATTTTGTCAAAACACCGAAATAAACTGTACACCTATACAGTGATAAATGTTCATATAGGTTAAGTTTTGCAATCATTATAAAATATTTTGTCAATTTTGAAAAAAAAATTAACCACTCATGTATTGTTATTGGTTCCAATCAGAGTATTTACGTTGCAAAGTAGTACACGAGTTTGGCATTCGAATTTAGCTATCTACTAAACTATGACAACAAATAAAATATAAACAGGAGTATCCTGTATAGTGTGTACGTGACTTGAGAAGAAACGCAAAGTATCGTACCGATAACCGAGCAAAAATGGAAACAATCTCGGAGATAATAATATTGTGTACGTTTAAAGAAGTAAAAAAAAAAAGAACGTAAAACATTTTAAAAACTCTCCTATCTATTCTAATTGGCTACTGCGGAGATCTCTAATCTGAAAACGAAGAATATTCCGTTTCGGAAACGCGATTAACACACAGACATTTTTATTCCGTCCCGGATTTGTGATGTACGTATAAATAAACCTGCGTTGGCAGAGTATCGTGATAACGACAATTTGAGAGGAGAAAATGTGTAAATAATACCATGACACTAGGCTGCTATACTTAGGCTGCTAAGTACAAAAATTACTTCAGATGAGTGATATAATAATTTTGATTAAAAATATTCCAAACTAAATAATAATAAAAACAATAAAGCGTTAATAATAAATGAATAGTAAAAAAAAAAAACTTGCACATCACCTTTGTGTTAACGTGTTTATTCATAGAAGGCCACAGATAACCCAACTGATGTTTAAACCACAATACACAATATTAAAATAACACTATCATGATTTATTGATCAATACTTTTTACATCCAACCAAATCAAAGTTTCGTACTACCTTCTTAAACAAATAATTGTATAAGGAGCAAAATATTTTGTCACGAAACATTATAGATAATAGTATACGTCTTATATTTTATACTACATAACATATATCATAGCGCGAAACATGGAATATCATATTATTGTTCATTAATATATTAGTTTAATGAAATATGAATCTTTAAAGAATTAAAAAATGAAAATAATTTGTGTAATTTCATATAAAAAATTTTAAAGTTCTATACTTGGCTCAAAAGTTTTCAAAATTTTTAAAACTTGTATCAGACTTGTATCTTACTCGTGTTAATATTACGTGTTAAACTATTGAGCTTATTTCGATCATTATTTTGAATGTTATGGCGGAAAAACTACCTAAATCAATTATGACGGTAAAAACACGTTTGACATAAAAACAATTTTTAACATTTTTTCCTAAACCCTTATTTAGTTTTTTTACTGTAACTTTTTCAAATTGTTTACGCTTAAATCTATGATCCCTCCAAATACCATAAATGACGAAACATAGCTTCCGATACTGGGTGTAAAGATCGGACTTATTTCTGAAGAAGTTATAATATCGTGGTTTCATAATGATAAAAATTAAAAATTAAAAAAAACACACTTCGCGTGAAAACCAATGGAGGTACATTTTTCGCTATACGCCCAAAGTCTAAAATAGTACTTATATTTATGGTGTAAATGCAGAATTTCCTCGAGTAAAAAAGTATTGAAAATCGTTTTCGAATCCAAGAATTAGTTTCGTCGAATATTTGTATTTGAATTTACGTTTTTATTCCGAACACTTCGCACGCGAGACTGCGGGTTGGTAAATGCTGGTAGGTACCGCAAGCACATTATAACACAATTAGACTAATAGCGTTCAAAGCCTGGAGTGGATTTGGGTCCGGTGTAAGTTATCTCGGAATAAATACCGATTTTCAGGGCTACTAATACGTTCGTGGCGATGTTATTATCGTTATGCGGATAACATTGTCCCTGATGCGGCTTTCAAGGGATATCCTCCGTCGACATCGCGCGTCTTCGGGGCGGTGGGAATAAAGTTTTTCCAAAATAAGTTTCATACGTTTTTTTGTGTATTTATATTATATCCTCGGTGTATAAACTGCGAGGAAAAAAAACATATTAGAAAGAGCATAAAGTTCCATAAGTTAGATGTTACAGCGGTTATCTCGAAAAGTATTGAAAGTAAAAAAAAAATATGAAATTATTTTGTTTCACACGATCTACAATAATATTACCGTTTCAAATTTTTTGATTTCAAAATCAAGTACCGCGTTTTTTCATATGTGCCGTGTACGCATAATTTTTAATTAACTCTGGTGGTCGAAAAACAATTTTCCATAAAAAAAAACGCTACGAGTTATAGAGGTTAAAGATTCTAAAATGTATATGTACTTCAAGATAGTAACAGTCTGGAGTTTTCTTATCTTACAATGCACTAATTAGTATATAACTACCGAGTAATTGGGTAAACATTATTATCTGCAAACTAAAATAATAGGACATACTTTTTAGAAACTTTAAACCACTCTAATTTGTAGGGTTTTCTATGGAAAATTGTTTTTTGACCACCAAAATTCGTTAAAAAATTATGCGTACTCAACACACACAAAAAAAACATCAGTTGCTACTTGAGTTTCAAAAGTTGTTTTAAAGAACTCAAATACCAATGTAAATAAAGCTACTTTGATTTGTAATAGTTCTTGTAGATCAGAAAAAAAAACAACTTTTGTACAGATACTTTCTTTTTATTTTCAATACTTTCCGAGACAATTTCTGTTAAATACATTTTGGAACACTCTGTATACAGCAAAATAATATATAGGGGAGGGGTGAATGATGCTAGGGATTCCTTATGTCCCGTGTTTTGTTCAAGCGTCCTGCGGGTGTCCCGAAAAAACTTTCAAAACAACACCCGTATTTTTATCACTCACCCTGTAAATTATTTCATACGTTTCAAAATTAAAATTTTTTTTATACATTTTAAATTAGAAGAATACCCAGCAGTAAAATCAAATAATATATATTTGTATTTGATGTACTAAAATGCAACAAAACTGAAATGTATTGTACTTAATATGTTGTCCTCATTCGAATTATAATTGTTATAACACCAATTGTATCACAATTTTACAAAGGTTTCCCACAATTTAACGAAAAATCTAACTGCGCATTTATCTTAGTAAGATTTTGGATTAAGAAACAAAAGATTATGCTTTATTAAGCTTATCTATGATTGTCGAGTACAATGAGTTAAATACTTTATTTTGCAGCAAAATGATTCAACTAATCTAGACAGGTATATATGGTTGGCTGCTCTAAGACTGCGTTCTATATTACAAAGAGAAGAACATAATTAAACACAACGAACGTCTTGGTCAACGACATTTTCCCCGGTTAAATTCTATATTACCACTGCAACATTAAGTGTGGGTCAACACAGACTTTTTTCCAAGAACAATGATGAAACACCGAGTTAGAACGTGCAATCTTAAGACGATGTTTGCACCGACAAAAGTGTATTTTCGTGATTATATTTTTATGATTAAACACGGTTTAAAACTAAATAATACGTAAAACAACCACGTCTTAAGATTGGTGAAAATGTTGTATTGAGATATTTTAGAAAAATATATTGTAAGTTGTAAATAAAATAATTTTTCCCTGAATAAAACTTAACAATGAATCTGTTTTGTTAGAAATGTAAAAGGCTTGTACGATAAAACAAAAATAAATTAAAAGTAAAATGAGTTTTAAAAAAAAAATTATCACATAAGTCTGCCTGAAACAAAGTAGATATCACTATATATTTTTATGTCATAGTAAAGAAGTACGTGAAATCTTTTTCCTTTGAGAAACTATTAACACACTGTAAGACAATAAAAATTGCGGATAATCTTCAAATTACTTTAACTGCGTCAGTACTATGTTTGGTACGTTTGTAACGATACCATTTCAAATCGTACACATTTGTTAAAATTTCGCACCGAAATCGCTATTCAAATGCGTAATTGTTTATCTTTGATTTTGAGTGCTTTTTTCTAGCTTTACACTTTGGTGTCAAATAACTCTAGTTGTTCTACTGCTACGAGAAACCCCGTGGTTGGAAACGTAGTTTGTCTCAATGCATAAATGAAAATTCATGTAAGACTTGAACAATATCAGCTACTGTTTACTATAATAATTTGACCGCTTTCAACAACCACAAATAACATTTACGACCATTTCACAACTAAATAATATTATGTATATTATTAAGCGTCACGTGAATAAATAAATTCGCAATTTTAATTCTGCAATGACGTAATTTTTGTTATTAACCTATTTAAAAAAAAATGAAGTTCTCTAGTCGACTGTACTTTTTTTTTTTTTTTTTTTATTGTATGTTCGTTACGTGATTACTCAGCGAATCACCAAACGATTTTAATAATTATTTTTTTGTTTGATGGACAATACTTCAGAAATGATTCTATTAAAATTGTGAGTGCTTATTATTATTAAATATATATTATTATACATAAAAATCATGATAACATCGTTTTTACCCTCTATAGCAATACAGCTTTTACCGCTTTTTACAAGTTAATACGGTTTGGTGTAATTCTAACATATGAACTATAGTTCAAATTATATTTTAATATGTATATTGTATATTTTTTTAAATTTTACTAGATTATTTTATGTAGGACTTATTAACTACGTACTTACCTAACCTATATATTTGTGCGCCTACCTACCTAAAATTATGTCTAATTTTTTTATAATATATGACTTATGTAGTTGGTTTTGGCCTGCAACACTGCGTTATTTATTCATAAATTTCAATTTCGTCCTACACTTAGTGTTATTTGATAATATAAAAAGAATTTTTTTTTTTTTTTTACTCAAATGTTTTGTAATTTTAACTCAATAACAAATCGTCAAGAACCGCTAATAAATTATTATTTGTTGTATTTAATTTTTAAGTTCATACGTTTATAAACACTCATTTTTCGTCCGGCGTGTAATTCGAATAATTTAAAAGCCAATATATTAAATTTAAAAAACATATTGTTTGATTGCAATTATAGTCATATATATACATGTCAAATATGACCATGGTGAGCTCGATTTAAAAATTTAATTTATTTTTATTCCGTTTTTTAGAGCACATAAACTGTTCTACAATGATCGCATAATTTGTTTTAGAACTGTTCTTTTACCTATAACCATTCAAAATATAATATTTACTAGATTAGTATACGAGTTTTTTTTTTTTTTTTTTAATTAAAACACGTAAGAAAATCAATAGTTTTCTCCTTGCCCTAGTGTAATTTTAAAATCATTCTTGCCGTTGCGCAATCATTCGAGAATACTAATTGAACTAAAATACCGCGGTTATTCGGCGTCATTTTATTCGTTATTATTATTATTATTATTATAATCATTCATAAGACATTCGAACAGCTTTAAAAACATTTCTGTACTCTTTCCCCCGTCGTTTATTGCACGGCTCGTCGTCGCCGCGCGAACCGGGAAGTAATTAATTCAATTTTTAGTCTGCCTCGTTCGTCGTATCCTCTCTTTAAACTCATTTTCCTCGCGGTAACCTCCGCCGACACTCAGCCTTTGGGGCTGTATAATAACGGCAGACGGCAATAGCGCTCGAACGATTTCCTTCGCTCAAAACGCAACGCAGACGACGATCGTAATTTTATACCGTTTTCTGCGGTGAAAAACGAAGACGTTTTAAACCCACGGTGCAGTTAGAACAGCGAAAGAATTATTAAGATTTCGATTTGTTTTATGAGACGAAATAAATCGTTTTGGTTTTGAACTCGGGGTAGGTATATCGGTATCCGATTATGCGAATATTTTTGATTCGCACAATTACAGTTGGCAAACTTTCAGTTTTGGACCGTTTTTTGAATTTTCAACATAATGGAGTTGAAGCTACACGATATTATTATTTTTTTCAAACTAATCAGACATTATTGCGCGTGGGTTAGTTTGAATAAATATAATTACACAATGATAAAATAAAATTCAGACAAAACTCAAGAATAACATTTCTTGGCTTTTGTCGTAAAGTTTTTAAAACGGAATACTGCACGAACAAATTTAAAACCATCATTATTTCAATACTATATGTTATCTACGTCATAATAATTATTTTTTTTACAAACTCTCGCTATTCTTGTACTTTTTTAAACAGTCAATCTAGAGCGAATAAAAACAATACATTAATAGTATTGATTAAAAATGTTTAAAAACTTACTATAACGTTTTCGAGATCATATTATTATTATAAACTGTCATTATGGTCGACTAAAATCGATAAAACATTTTATATTTTGAAATAAAAACAACCAGAAGATAATTCATAACAAGCGATTAAAGTTCAAGTCTATGAAGTTTATAACTAGTTCATATTTATTTTGAACTCATGCATAGAGTCAAAATTTTTCAAATAACTCGTCAAATAATAAAAATCCACGATTATTATAATTTCTAGAATTTATTCTTACGTCAATGTATAGTTCGATGGATCGGCACGCTGCACGCAATTTGTACAATTTTGCAGCCCACACATTGAGGTTGAAAATTTTTTTTAAGAAATGCCACACAAAGGGATATTAAAAATGTAACGTAGACACTCATTGTGTAATATTGTCTATTATTTTAATTTAATACTGCTAAGTACCTACAACGAACGTATAAAAGTCATCAAGGGAAAAATTTGAAAAAACGGTAAAAATTACGACAAACGTGTTTTAAACAATTAATTTAAATTTTTTTGTAATCATTCGATTGCTTACAGATTTAACAAACACCGTCTGATTAGACATTCCACACTAGCGAGCCTTTTAAACCAGTGGCCAACTGCAAACTCCGTCGAGCTTCCCGCCAACACTCAAAATGTCTGTCTTTTTATTCTTTTTACAAAAATATGATGTAGGTGTTCATTTTTCGGCGGGACGAAATATTGTAATTTAGTGAGATTTGTACACCGTTCCACGTACTGTACGATGTATGGTATATTAGTATATATAGCTGTAAAGTTTTCTGAAAAGTAATGGTATACTTATTGAAACGCTCGGCAAGTAAACGATTTTGCGAGAAACCCTTCTCACGACTATTAGGGTCTGGAAGTCCCGCCTAGATCGTAACGGTAAAAAAATCCAACGATTTTTCACGCAGCCGGTGATTTCGAAAAAAAAAAAACATCTGAAAAGCGCAGAAGTCGATTTTTCACGTAAGGGCGGTATTCGGACGGAACTTGAGTAATAAGATCGATAAATAACGTAAAATCTATGAATGGGTACTGCAATTGGTATAATATTTCGAGACCGTTAAGTACGCTAATTCGGTAATAATTTTCCTCGCGTTTTCGTCCCGAGCAGTGGCGTATTTCAGTGAGGGGCACAAGGGGCCACCATCGGCTCTCCCCACGAACCGTATTTTTGCTTTTTGAGTTTTATTTCATATGCGACATTACAATCGAACCTTGATACCTAATTAATTATTTTTTTGTTTTTCTCATCATTATATTTATATTAGTCCATAATTTATGTAAAACTTATGACGTTATTTTGAAACAATAAATGTGTGTTATACTGTTATACATTTTAAAAACGCTCCAAACGAGTTGATATTTCCAGAGTTTGTTTAGAAACTGACTAGCGTTGTAACTTCGAACGACAGCTTTTTTTCAGTTGGCATAAATACCGAATTTCCAAATACATCAGAATCGTTTTTCGTAGGTAATGATACGTAAAGTCGAAACTTGGACGCCTGTTTGGGGGCATATTGTAGGTACTGTTAGTCAGGGGCGTTTATTAAGGATATTTGTTTAGGCAAATCTTATCACTAATCGTTAAAAAAATTTCCGTCTCTCTTTATTGGTAAAGATGATGAGAACGATAGCATTTTGTAGGGCTTGAAGTCTTCTGTAAAATTACCATAAAATCGGGCAATTTTTCAAAAAAATTCAATACAATTAAATGAACCAAAATTTAGTCTACACTCGTCGTCGCACACTGTTAATTATGATACGTCCACTTTCTACTAGACGATAGAAATTCGATGTTATGAATTATTCAAAATTTAAGCCTCGAGTACAAGCTGTTCTCGCAAAACAATTTTTCGGGAATTTTACAGTGAGCAAATTGTTTAAGTAGATCGCGTGTCATACGTGTAAGACTTAAAGACTGTAAGTCGTATTTATTTTTTCAAACATCGGGCGCACTGACCTTTAACTCGGTTACGAGTATTGTAACACGCGGGCAGTATTCATTATTATTTTATTTTTTTGATAAATTTGACATTTTATTTCTGTCGAGAAAGTCAAAAAGCAGCTCTTGTATATCATCCTTTTATCGAACGTCAGCCGATAGGAAGCCGTTTAAAATTTTATTTCGTGATGAAGCGGTTGCCGTCTGCCGTCGGACGTTCACGCCTCTATGGTAAGGGGGTGCGAGCGTTAAAAGGTCGGAGCGCAGCAGCCGGAAAATAATTATTGCCACCAGTTTATAACAGCTTTTACTTCGGCTTTTACTCGGGCTTTTCATACGGCTTTTACCCGATCACGACGATCGTTCCCCCGTGGGATGGGGGACGGTAGGGAAGAAGGTTCTGAAGTTCCGATTCCGTTTCGGAAAAGTTGCGACACGCAATTAGTCTGCGGACCCCTAGAGTCGACGCGCGGCCGTCACATAGAATGCCGCTCGGCATATTTATACTTATTTAAAGATTTTTTCTTTTTTTTCTTTTGCGATCTGCAGGTCCCGCGTAATCATTTAGAAGTTGCGGCTTTACCTAACGCTCGTCAGGACGATGAACTGAAGACGTGTAAAATAATATAATGAGAATCGTTTTGAATACTTTACACGTATTTTCAGTTCCAAAAAAGCGGAATAGCGTTATACGCGAAGATGTGTTCATGTCGTGTACCATATTGTTATTCGGTTATCGATATTCTGAGTGTAGCAAAGAAAGTATTTTTTTTTTTTTTTTTTTACCACTATGAAATCACGATCACTTCGTCGATAATGCTCCGATCTTCACACTCGATTCCGGTTTTTGAAGGATTATAGATTCAAGCGAAAAAAAAAAAGTTACAAAATAAAAAACTTAGCAAAAGTATGGAAAAAATGTGAAAAAAGCCGGAATTACTCTAGGTCACGTGGGTTTGATGCTGTAGGTCACTAATTTGGAATTTTTAATAAGAAATTGTACATCATAATTTGTAAGCAATTGTAAATTGCTTGTAAAAATAACAATTCTGAGTAAACTCGGTTAAACTATAAAAACTGTGCCGTAACAATAGAATTTTTATTGGGCTTTAGGTGGACGCTAGAATTAAAAGTGGTGAAATCAGTTTGAAATTGTCATAATTTTTTAGAATCTTAATTTAACTTTTATGAGAAAATAGTTTTAAAACCGAGAAAACTCAACGAATAATATCAAATACTACGGAGTAATTGAACGTTCTATATATATAGAGTCTTCCTAAAAACGGTCCAAAAATTCCTATTCCGTGTACCAGACATTTACCTTTACAATCATTACATTTTGATAACATTTTGTACTAATTATATTTTGTACATCTAATAATATATGCTTTAGTACCATAAGCAGCAAAAATTTAAAATTTAAAAATAATTTTAAAGATTAACTTAGCTTAGTCAACATTTTTGACAAGTAACTAGTAACTTTAATAGTTACTTTTTTTGTTCAGGAACTTATCGTATTAACTTCTGTAACGTAATTGAAGAAAGTAACTGCTACTAAATTCGAGTGACTTGCTCAGCTTTGTCAATCATAGATTTGAGTCTATACTTTACAAATGACCGAAAGGCTATATAGTTTCTGACCATCGTTAACAAGATATTTACAACGTCTTCACTTCAAAAACATTTTTAACTGTCTCCTCAATCGCACACATCAATTTGGTCGAGATAAGAACCTTTTATAAGAATCAAAATGTATACTGTCAATGACCCATAGGATAAAGTAGTTCATAAACAACGTGCGAATCGAAACAAAAACCGTTTGATTGAATTTCGTTTTGTTATTACGATATTGCGAATAGAACGAGTGTATAACATCCACTATTATAAGTTTAATAGCATCGTATAATGCATTTTAGAACTTCAATTAAGTTTAAATAGACCACAAAAAATTCCTATTGTTATCGAATGTGCTTCAAAATACTCACAAACCATGTTTTATGCTTAAAATGCGTTATATGCACACTATTTTACATATTTTTCTTCGTACCACAAAACGTATCGTCGTACCACGTGCATAAAAAGGCCTACTGTGTATGCATAATATATTATTTTAACAGCTCGTAGGTTTATATCTTTTATTCGGTATGATGAAAATGCTATAATGTATGTATAAAAATGAAAAAAAAACTATAACGATTGTACTTAAAAAAAAAAACGACGGGCGAAGGCTAATGGAAGCAGTAAATATAAGATAAAAAAAAATATCTTAAGGCGATTATTGAATGTTTTATGCGTCTACGTAAAAAATAATAATGTTGTTGAAATAAAAAAATTAAATACACAAGACAAAATATAAAATGGAGATAGAATGTATTTATAAAATTGTAAATTATTATTATTCGTCCGAAATCAATATCGAAATGGCTAGCTCTAGCTCCGCTTGAGAGAGCCGATCGTTTTAAGAAAGATGAAAAATAACAGTTCGCGAACAATCCTATATAACACCTTTTAATTAATTTCTCCGTAATAATTGACCCGTTTCAAACAAATTTGATTGATTATTTTTTCGGATAATTCATGTTTAGTTCTACATAATACGAGGATAAATTAGGAATAAGTACCTATTATATACTGTTTTTAATTAGGAACAGGCGTTATTTGTACACATTTATTTTGAAAAAAACAAAAATAAATGCCGTTTGTCTCCGCGAAACGTTAAAAAAATTTATATATAAATTTAAATTATTTTTACACGTCTTCGAAAACAAAACGTACATCTTACAAGAATCATAAACAATAATTACGTTATAGTAATTTTATAATTTATAACAGATTAAGACACTGACTTATTGATTGAAACATCTGAAAATACGTATTTTTTAACCAATATATTTAAATCAATAAATATAGCCGGCTACGAGTCCATATAATTAAAAGTTAAATTAGACTGTAATTTTATTCAAAATAACAAAATATACTATTTGATATTATATTTTAATAGTCATGTTTCGTTTAGTACTGAAACATTTTAAATTGGTATAAAAAATATACAAAAAAATATAAAAGCAGTATTTTACTAGTAAAAATAAGAAAATCAATATGTGTATGATTATGAAATGTAATCTATTATAATGTGTAATGTTCTTTAAAAATAGATAACGAGATTAGTTAATTTAAAATGTTTATAACAAAGAACCTTTTATCAAGTTAAACTTGTAGGTTACTTAAAAATAGTCAATTTAAAGTTTTTTAACTATAATATTTATTGAAATTACTCTCCTAAAAACAAAAAAAAAAAACTTAAAATAATTTTGATTTATAATTTTTTTTTCAAATAATTTTAAAAACAATTTTTGCCCAAAAAACTTTTAAGAAACTAAATATACATTTTTTACTGCACGTTTGACGTAGTAAAATTATAAAAAAAACACAAGACAAATAAAACCTATGCTCAAAAGTTATACAAGATCCAACAACGGGCTGAATCCTGATATCGAATCCAAAACCGTTGAAAATTCAAAAACTATTTTTTTTTTTTTTTTTGTTAACTGTAAACAAATCGGATGGTGTTTATAAAATTTAGGTGCACCAAATGACCAGTTATAGTGATGAATTAATTTATTTTTTCCTATAATGGCTTATAGGACAAAGTCAACAAGTTTGTATAAACTATAATATAGAATATAGATCGTGATGTAATAAATGTAATAATTTAAAACCTTAAAATTATGTTCAAGTTGGTTTGCATATTTTTTTATGTATTTCTTAATAAAATTTATAGTAATTGTAGCTATACGTATAATCAATCAACTGTCTACACGATACCTCCCAAAAATGAAAAAACATTTGTGTGTATAATATTGTAACACGGCGCTATAGATATGCAATACAGCTACATCCATGCAATCGAACCATGACACAAGTATGTTTACAACTTTTTACCAGCTAAAAAATAAGATATGTAAATTATTCTTTAGTTTAGCCTCCGTTCAATTAGAAATATCTAGTTATACGTATAATTGAATAATTATCATTGCAATATGATGACCATTTACTCAAGAATGTTCAGTCTCAAACAAAAAACCACTCGATAGAACAAATTTTAATTTAGTTTGTAACACCGAAATCGTAACGATTGGAATCGGGTATAACGTTACTTTCAAAGTGATGACAAAACATATTTTGTTTTAAGCATTTGAAATTTCCTTTTATTTAATTTTTCACATTGTACCAAAATCAAATGGAAATTGTATAAAAACTACATAATATGATGCGTGCACATTTAAAACACCACATAACTTTTTTCATCATGTAATTTATAAAAAAATTATACGATTATAATTTTAAAAATAAAATGCCGAATTCTAAGTAATAATTTAATATCTATTTTAGCAGAAAAAAAAACAAGCATTAAAAATCAAATATGTTTTTACTAAATACAAGTCATTAAATAAAATTGTAAATAAATTTTACTTTTTATACATTTTGTATTGTACACTTACATTAGATTTGTTCATTCTTGAAACGTATAATAAATAAGAAGGTATTAACTGTTTCCTTTTAGTTACTCATTTGAACTTTATTTGGTTAACTATCTGACATAAAAGTGTCGTTTGACTAAAATTATTTTGACAGTTAAAAAATATTGAGACAAACACAAAATTGTAATATATCAGGTAAAAATTTTATATTTCTAATGCTTGAAATTAATTTGAAAACTTTTGTAGTACACTTTGAGCACTCTTTTAATAAGTATTTTTTCTAAATAACGTTTCTTCAATGTTCTAAACGAAACTGTTTAAACGGTTCAAGTCAGTGAATCCCGTTTACAGTTACGAAATCGTGCTAAACAATTACGAACAATTTTTAATTAATTTTTTTTTTTTTTTCTTAACGTTTCACATCCCAATTTACACTTTTGATTTTTGTTTGTTTGAACTACATCTACAAAACGTTTGACTATCGAATAGGAAACGACACAGATGGTACACGACTGCAAGTCAATATTGTATTATTGAATAGCACGCACGTGGCTGAAATAAAACGGGTCGATGGACAAAATCGCAAATAACTTCCGCGCGCGCGTTTGCAGAAGAGTTCTGTTCACTCTAAAATAATTATTATGATTCTTTTTTGTGCGCTGTCAAGGAAAATTTAATGAATTTTTTCGTACATTTTGAGCGTAGCGCAAAATTTATTCATTTTACAATGGTGGATTTTGTTTTTTTTCTGAAAACACTTTTCAAAGTATTTAGTGAAAACGTTTTGGTCTCAGCATACATATTACATATTATAATATTGTCTCGTATATGATACGTTATCGGTAATTTGATCGAAACTTTATTTGAAATTTTGAATTTTTAGACAATTTACTTTTTTAGTACCCCAACCAGTAGTTTTAAGTGATTTAATTTAAGAACAGGACTTTAATTAACACAATTTGAACGCATTGCTTATAGTTAATTTCCTTATCGTTGTACGTCTATAAAATTATTAAATATAAATTCGAATGCATTAATTACGAGCACATCGAAATTGTTCTTAAAACAAATTGAATTAATAAAGAGTTTCGAATTATTTTACAATACAAAAACAAATGGCCTAATGAAAACCCAAATAATATAATATAAACTAACTGGCAATAAAAAAATTATTTTGTGTAACGATGTTTCCGAATTGTGAGCGTCAATGTATTGGTTACACCATTGTTAGCTCCTCTCTCATCAAATATTATCACAACCTTTCCATTCGTCCGTTTTTCCTTTTTATTTAATTTTTGTTTTTCTACTCTTTTTAACGTTACAAACACAAATTGTCGTCCGATAGTAATACAGTTTCAAGCATGCAAAGAAAATAGAAAAAAAAACATTTATGTACGTTTAAAACAAATAATCCTACAAGCGTGGCTTTCACATGAGGCACGTAATGGGTGTAATAACAATACTAGGTACGTGATTGTATTTTAAAAAACCTACCGATAAACTGCTGAAGTATTTTGTAAGAAATCACCGACCCTAAACAACCGCAATATGATTACTAATCAAATAATACGGGACAATATTGTATTAATTCAAAGAATTTGCCGTCTTACCCAAAAGATATCGTTTTATTATACTTCTATGTTTTTAAAACAATTTGAAAAGTGGTGAAAATACTCAATGACAATGCAAGCCCATTCCGTTCTATTGATGCGTACCAAAATTATTTGATCACGTATTCATCTTGAATGAGAAAAGAAAAAATGCATAAAACACTAAAGACTACAGAATGAACCAAACTCGTGAATGACTCATTAAATTAAAATATAATACAAATCGATAATACATACCTATTACAAAGACAAAAAAATATTAATACTGGTTTCTATTCTAACGAGCGCGTTCAGAGAAGTTTAAACAAATTGTTATCGCAAAAATATCACAGTTAGTGAACAAAAACATTTAATTGTTTTTATGATTCTATAGGATGTTCTCAAATCTGTACAAAATTCGTATCATTCGCTCAACTTTCAAACCAGGAGGAAAATAAACACTACATTTTAATGTTATAATGAGCAAACCTCTTCTTATCTGTATGACTATAGTATAGGTAAAAAACACATAGTATTTTATCATAAATATAAATAATTCTAAAGTAATATATTCACTTCAGAAATTAAAAAGACATAATACTGACACATACTGTATTCATAAATATTTAATAAACATACAGACATAAAAGAATTTTCCAATTTTAGATAAACAAAGCCTGCCTAACAAGAAAGCCTTTCAAAATAATCGATGAAAATAACATAATTGGTTGAATCATGAAATTAAACATTGCTGATCTTTTTCAAATAGTATATTTACACGTACTAATTTTATTTTTTTATTTATGATTTAATATTATTCGTGTACAAATGAACGAGTTTTACATTATATGTGCAAATAAAACAATAAACAAACAAATATATTGTAAATAATTTAATTACTTACTATTTTTATTATTATTAAACATTTTATGTACCTAATCACTTAAAATATACGTTGTAATTAGTACCTATAACTTTTCGAGTACATATCCTGAAGAATATTATGTGAACTAGATTTTAAACATTATGACAAAAAAAAATGACGTCATCAATCATTTTAAGGCTTGTCTAGTTTTTCTTTTTTATCCTGAGGGTACACTACAACCGTAAAGTTTGATGTTGGTTATTTTTACCTTTCTTACTATTTCAGTATAGATATCATGTCATTGAGATAATATCTCTATCACATATTATACTCACTGGTTTCTTGATTCATCTATGATAGAATATTGGCTTTTTCCAAACTTACAAAAATATGTTTTGTAGAAGCACAAATCATAAGAATAGAACAAACATTTCTCTGTTCACTTTGAAATCGATAAAGTACAGATGTAGGGGGTTATTTTCAACGGCTTTTAAACGGATTTAATCCGTATGAAAAATGTTTTTTGAAAGTCACAACCGAATTAGTTCAAGAAGATTTTATTAAATTTTTTTTTTTTACAACTTTGAAATCAGTTTACTAAAACATCAGATATGTTACCAACGGTTTACATTTTATAAACTACAAACGTGATATAATACAATTTCATTACTGTACAGTGTACACTCACGAACAATTATCGAACGCTTTAATGTGCTGATGATTTCGATTTGATCACTTTAAAACAAACCTAAATACTTGGTCAATCCATGGTACGTTGATTTTCAACATTATTGTATAATAAAACATTTCCATGATTTAATTTAATGCGATTTATTTCGGATCATATACAATTTAAAATGATTATTTATATATCAAAGCTATTCCATACAAACAAACATTATATTATTTTGAACGATATTTGATGCGCCAAAACATTGATTTTATTTCATTTTTTTGCAATTTCTTTACCGCGCAGCTATTAAACCAATAGATACCGATAAGTTCCATATTATATATTTATTTAAATATAGACCTGTATAATTTTTCACTTATTTTTATTTCAATTGATTATAAATCGGTGATATTACGTTAAACGTTATAAGACTTGTAGCATAACATATTAAGGACAAAAAGTCGTGATAAAAGCAAAATTTAAAAATCACAGCATTTCATTAAGTTTATTACAATAAAAAAAAACTCTTAAAAAAAAGTACTGTTTTACACGCGTGTAATGTGGTCTTGAACCCAACAGGAAGCTTTAATTAATGATACGGTTCAAAAAGATTACAAACGTTTCGTAATCGTATCACGCATAAAAAATGCATGCACCTACCTCGCGTAGGGGAATACTTAAGTGACGCGTTACATCAAAATATATTGAGATACAAAGAAAACGTTCATTTTTTTTAACTATCGTTTCTTCAATAATGAGGTTGAAAAAAAAACGAGTAAATTACGATTTAAACGTTATTGAGTTCGATCAAATCGGTTTGATATTGAGATGAACAAATAATATCATTTTATGTAATATTTAGATAAACCTAGGTATAATTAGTTTCCCATAGTAAATTTAAATTCAAAATACGGATATAAATATTGTTATGAATCAATAATTTATGTAGACTTACTGTTAAGTACCTAATAAAAATAACAAACATACCTATATTGGTAAAACCTTGGTTTAGAATAATAGAACGTAGATGTTCCCGATGAAATTAATTAGTAAAAATTCTATTACCCTACAACATAACCAACATCTTGTAATATTTTTGTAAATTAATCTTCAAAGTTGTTTTATTCTCATTTTTATTCGAATATTTGTTGAGAGCATTTAATTAATAGGTAATATTATAATGATTTTTAAGACGAAACTCTTTCAATAAAATACATCTTGGATAATATTTCATCCCAGGTCATATTTCAAACGTAAAATTTCTGTATAAAATACAACCGACCCAACATAAACATCCCTTACAACCGTATTTATTCAAACTGAAAACATTACAAATTCATTTTTATGCTAAAAAAAAAAAAAAATAACAAATAAAAACATTTCCCCGAGCTATTACATCAGAAATACGCCTACTTGTATCCAACAAAAATATAACTGTGTTAAATAAATGACTTATAAAACGTTTTTGACTATACTGACTAAAATATTATCTTTAAAAAAATATCACAAAAAATTCATACAGAATACTTGAAACGTCTGCGTAGGATGTTTTTTTTAGTAATAACTATTTATTATTTTTGAAAAACTTATTGAGAACAAGAAAATATTTAACAATTCTAATACAAGTAAAAATTAATAGACATTTAAATAAATGTTGAAAATATCAGATTGATTCAAATCAGGACAAAAAAAAAAAAAAAAAATTCGTTTCCATTTTTTGTTTTTTCAAAATGAATATAATTTATTGCAAAATGTATTTTTTTAACCATTCAAAATTATTCTGAATACAACTTGACTGATATTTGTTTGGTTAAAAATGAATTTTATGTCATAAAATGCGTATTTTTTGCAATGCAAATCAGTACACTAGGACTAAATTAAGAATTATAAGACAAATTTACATGGCACTTTGTAATTCGATTCTATTTTACGGCATAACATGTTGAGAAGGCACCAACAGAACAGATATCAAAACATTGCATATTACACAAAAATTGATTGTAAAAGTAGCATACTCTCTACCATTAATATACCCATCAGAGGAATTATTCAAACTCACTAATACATTATCTGTTTATAAATTATACATTTGGCAAATTTTAGTTAAATCTATACTGAACCATACTCTCAATGCTACAAAAATAATAGACAGAACAGGAAAATACATTTAACCGTCATACACTTTATTAACTAGTTCTAGAAATTCTCCTAATTGCATGGTGAAAACTATTTTCAACAATCTCAATAACGAAGTAAAGAGTCTAATAAAAAGTTTATGTGAAAGTAATTCTAATAATACCAATGATATAATTAATATAATTAGCAAAAATCAAATAAAAATGCAATAAATAAAATAGTTAGCGATCTTGATGACAATGTGTGTATCAATAAAATCATAAAAACTCAATGTGTCTAAACATAGTTTCGTATTATATATTAATATGTACCTATTATATGTAATGCTGATTTAAATTTCTGTTTCTAATTTTTTTTCTTTTTTTTTTCTTATCATTTTATGTCATTTTATTATATGATATTTTTATTTGTATAAGTATTTACTTTAAACGAATTGTTATATCGTTGAACTCCGTATACCAAATACGAGCATAGCTCAGTTGGTATTCGTATGAGCTATTATTAATTTATTTTATTGTTATTATTTAATTCTAATTGTTTTTGGCTGAAATAAATAAATAAATAAATAAATTACACGATGATAAGTGATAACATTCAGACTTATTATTTCTCCATTTATTTTAATTGTAATTTTTATTAATACAATTTTTACTTATCGTTAAATGTATAGTTTTTTATTTAAAGATAAAAATGTTTTTACGACCGTACATAAATTGCCCTCATTAATCAAATATTATTACAAAATGATTGAAATATTCGGAATACTAATTTCATTATAACTATAATCAATCACTTTTATTTTTTTATTTTTTTGTATTATTACAAGTATTTTCAATAAGAGTTTATAATCATCTGAATATTATTATTCGAAATAATTTGTTACTATTTGCCTCATTTTGGCTTGATTAATTTTTTGACAATTATAACTATTTATCCTATAGCCGTTAATTCTGCCCAAAAATAATGATACTAAAAAAAAAAAAAGTTTTTATTATATATTTAATGATAATATTTCATTTTAATTGCTATTTTACATGTTATCTAAATAAAAAAATACTTTTTGCCAATTACAATAGAAAACTGCCAAAATCGGTTAAAAACTGGAAAATATTTTATGCTGAGTTTTGCATTAAATTTATGATCATTTATCAATTATTTATATTCCTACATATTAAATTCATACAATATTTTTAAAAATTAACAAAATATAGGTATTATGTACCAATAGATTAGTTCTAGAGGCAAGATTTCTGAGAGCGATTATGTAGACTAAGTAGGTACTACAAGCGTCGTATATTATTTAATGTATTAATTTTTTTTTTTGATTTTGAACAATCTTAACAAATTTTAAAAAAGTGTTGAATCCATATTACTCGTATAATAATGTCATATTTCTAGTGATGTCAATCAAAACATGTTTGTTCGTTCATTTCTTTGCATTAACTAAATGATTCTTATTTATGTGCCTACCAACACGTTTCCAGTAAGTTTAGTAAAATAAATATTATTTGATAACTAAATCAGATTATAATAAAACAAAATAATTAATCTAACGATCTCCAAATAGTGCTATCCGTTATTTGTCTTTATAAAACAAAATTTATAACACATTAAAATGAATAAGTACATAAAATATACCTAAATAATAAAAAACGATTAAAAACAAAATTTTATTTAATAAACTGTTTTTTGGTCTACTATTACTAGGTATACATTTATCTAAATTGATAATCACTCATCTTTTATTATATTTAGATAAAACATGTTTCATCTAAATCGTTTCTAAGATAATATAATATCTTCTTATCTAAGTTAAGTTATTTTTGCAAGTAGGTAGTTTAATTTTTGTCTGTATCTACCTAATTTTTTTTTATTTATTTCCAATTTCAATAAATGATTTGTATTAGAAAAAATAATTAAACGGGACAACAAAATGAGTAAATTTGAGATCGGGTGAGAAGTTGTTTGGCGGTAATACTACGCTTTGAAGTGGGTCACTTCTTTGGGTAGGTGAATGTTTGGGATGTTGAAAACATGGTAACTATTGTAAACATTATTAAGTGTGTTTCGATAACGAGTTTTCCAATAAGCCATTTACAGCCAACGTCCTACATAATATTGTCGTACTTATCAAATTTACTTACTGATTAATGTGCTTTACGTATAGATTATTCATATTCAATAAACGCTCTTCTACCTTTAAAAAATAAACATGTCTTGAGGGGATTGGAAATGTCAATTATTTTTTCTGTATCTGTCACACGCAAATTGTAGAAATCTGGAATTCAGACGATCTTTATTTCCAACGTACCGATCGATCTAGCGTTGCGATATTGCGTTGGGTATAAGAATTCTGAAAACTAATTTCAGTTTTCCATGACGTCTACTTTTGATCTTCTTTCCCACATATTTTATTTTTTTGCTTTAAGTACTCGTATTCCAAAAATCAGAAATTTTGTTTTTTTTTTTTTAATTCGGTTATACTCAGAAAATGTTTGGGATGAAGTCGAAACGTGGGATGTCTCAAAAGAAGACGTCACGACAAAAAATTTTAATCGGTTTTCAGAGTTCTTGTCGCATCACTGGACCGATAATAATTGGTAATGAAAACCGTAACTAAATTCCTATTATTTGTGCGTAATAAACAGGGAAAAAAGTCAACACTGCTGACCACAATAATTAAAGAAAAAATAACCATACCTATAAATTATATTATGATCTATACATAAATAATACATAAATCTGTTTATTTATCTAGTTAAAAATGAATCTTTATCAATAAATTCGAGTATTATTTTCACCCAGATGAAATCTTACTAAGTTATCTTGTCTAACACTGCACATAACCGTGTAAAATGTTGACAATAACGAACCAACTAAAATAATTATTTGAATATTGTAACTAAAATAAACAGAGGAGCTACTTTTTCTATGGCGTGACATAATCCGGAAATACGCTGTGAAATACACTCGATACAGTTCTTAACGAAATCTGATGAGAGCTCCTAAACAGGAAACGGTTTCTTTTCAAACCGCTCGTCAGCTCGGCACTATACCTAAATCGGTCGCTCTCAAGGGTTTTTTCTTTACTACGAAATCGTCAAATCGTTACGGTTTCGCTTAGGGGAAAAATCAAAATCGAATTCGAGATCTGACCTGTTTTTCGCGATCCCTGCATAGTCGGCGACACGGCAACACGGCGTCCGTTATAGTTTCGGGTCGGTGTCACCAAATCCTTGCAATTCAAATCAGGTCTCCATGGTCTCGTCCAGAGTATATGAATCGTGTCGATTGCCAGAAGCGGTTTTTTTTTTTTTCAATTTATATATGGTGGTAATACTCTTTTTTAACTATTTTTTTTTTTTTTTTTTATATACATAAATATGAGAATATTTTTTTTTTTTTTCTTAGACAATTTTCGTAAGAGCGTTAAACAGAAATATTTTTCCCGACCACCGGAGAAACACGTGCGACGATCGCGATTGCCGTAACCGAAGCGTATCCGCGACACGCGAAGATCGTCGGCGGGGCACTACTAAAGCCGCGATTCGCGCGCGACGTGACTGCGGTTCGGGCGAGTTCGCGTGCCGCCGGCGGTACGCGCGAAGGCGAATGAACAACGCACCCTCTCACCGTGCCTACCCTGCGGGGTTGGTGACAACCGCGAATTAATATCCCGCACGTGTATCGAAACTACCCCCGCAGTCTACACGTTAAGAGGGTACCTACCGACCCGACGGTTATTTTTTTGTTTAAACGTTTATTAAAATCGCTTTGACCTGTGTGTGTTATATATTATATGCGGCTTGTAGAAGCAGGTGTTAAGTGAAACTCTAAAACGTAAAAAAATTCTGAGGAAAACTATCAACAACTATTATTTTGACAAACAAGATGTACAAAATAAAACAAAAAACATATTTTTAATTGTTGTAGGTACTCAAAAGGCAAGACGAAATCTGTTATCTGTATAGTTAACTGTCTGTATATACATACTTTTGAAAATGTACGCTCAAGTCAAATTAAGATGACTACTATTGTTTTATTTAACTATAGTATACATATAAATTAAAATCTATAATAAGTAACAACTTTCCAAAGTTTTTTTTATTTGAAATCACTCATGCTAGTTACTGCATCAGTTCGGCCCATTGTGTAAACCAATAAACCGTTTTGTTGTAAATTTCACCTTTATTGGCATTTCAAAAGCCTGTTAGTGCTAAAACATAGTAATTTTTCTTAGCAATTATCTCCCCGGAATTCGTTCTAATGTGATTTTGACAAAAAAAATATCGTACGTTTTTAATTCTAGTTTTTTTGTGTGTTCTTTCCTCGATAGGGATGCGTACAATTTCCAAAAATATTATCGTAATTGTAACTAGAATGATTTTGTAACTAATTGTATAAATTTACACTGAAAACTAATAAAATTTTATAGGTTTAGCGCTAAAGAATTACAAAATATAGGTAAGGTTTATAACGAGCTATTTTTTTTTTTATTATTGTTCGTTACTTATGAAGTATAGTTGGTATATACTAGTGTAACTTCAAATATTTCAAGACTATTAAGCTATGCATTTATTTTTTAATACTTAGATAGGTCTACTAATAAACGATTACAAATCTAATTGCAATTTTAAATACTTAAAGCGTATAAATTAAAGTGTATACATAATGGTAAGGTTAAATGTTATATAAAATTGATTTTACATAAAATATTAAAATATAGCTCAATATTGTTTGAGTTCTGTACACACACATATGCCTATAGGTACTAAAAGCAAACACCAATAAATGGTTTTATAGTTAATATGATTTTCAAGTTAAACGAAATGAATGAAAAATTAAAATTCAATTTAATCCTTTGTATAAACAATACAACGACCATAAAAAAAATAATAATCATAATAATCCCGGACTTTAATAACAAATGTAAGGACGTTTTATCGTGTTTTTATTGTATGTTTATTGTGCAATAAAAGGAAACTTATTCAACAAGGAATTGGGATTTTATTTAATTTACAAACCTATTCTGCACGCATGCTGCAATAAACACGATGTTATAATACATATAAGCTCAAAATATTATGAGAGTAAATATTTAAACATAATCTATACGTACCATTCAAAAAATAATAAATAGGAACCAGCTAAAAACTTTATCAAATCAAAATGATGATTAATTATTATGAAATTGATTAGAAAAAATTAAAAAGCAACCAAAAGCTAATATTTTTTGTTAAATTTAGTTTTTACCTGGACGTATTGAAAACTGAGCTCACTTAGAATCGTTTTATCAAATGCAATGATTTATCCAAAGATTTTAACTAGTTAAAAAGTTATAGTTAGACGGGCCATACAGTTAATTATGACTTAACTTTTTAACTTAACTGTTTAATAATTTTTCTTTTTAACTTATAAACTTATTGAGTTAGAAATGTTATTGCTATAACTCGACTTTTTAAAGTTAATTATTATTGTCACAAAGTTAAATTGTTTTGTGGGTTATCTTAACAATTTGTATGTAACTATATTTAGTTTATTGTAATCAACATGTTTGTTTAAAGGGAGTAAAATTATAAAATTTATTTTGTAGTTCGAGTAATGAAAAATAATCGGAAAAAAAGGAATTGATGCTGCCTATAAATGGCTGGTTACAATCGACTGCAACAACCATACGTTTTGTTTGAACAGTGTTATATGTACCCTTAGTAAATAAAAACATCAACTTTTTTTTAATTAAGTTAGGATTATTTTATCTTCCATTTTAAATTTTAACTGATTTTTTTTCTTTGTTAACTTTAAACTTTTAACTGAAGACACTTTAATTGAATTGACAATCACGGTAATTTTTATTTTGATAACTTTCCCTACATTGGAAATTCCATTGCTTTTAGATATTTAATAATAAGTTTCAGCCACTACTTCCGAAACATATTGGACAACCCAAAAAAGTGACCCAATACAAAGCGTAATTGCTACGCCGAAATTTTTTCTTCCGACCTCAAATTTACTCTCTTTTGTTCTCTGTGTCGCAAGATATCATGGCACAAAAAAATTTGAACCACAACTTCCGAGTCGTTTACATACCCAAAAAGTGATCGTCTCCAAAGCATAGTCGCTACTCCGAAACCACCTCCTACTTCCCAGTAGTAACTTCCTTTCTTTCTTTCCGTAATCAGTATTAACTGCTTTTCTTAAAATTTATTTTCTCTCTTTTTTAAGTGCGTTTTTCTTTTGAATAAACATATTAATTTTTATTTTAAGATAAAAGTTGCTCTTTTTTAAGTATAACGATCGTTTTTAAGACGCGTTTATTTCGAAACTTGTACGGTTTATCTGATTTTTATAACAGCGTAAAACACTAGCGTTATACTAGAGTGTCTTATTTTTTTTTTATTTTATTCGAAAACAGTTCTGATCGCTTTTTGAAAACTAGGTCTAAAACTATCCGACTACTTATTTTTTAAGGTAACGCTTAAAACAGTCGTGTGGACTTCATTAGAACGCGGAAACTTGTTGGATGCTTAGGGGTCGTCTTCGTCGTTGAAAATTAGTCGTTTTATCGTGTTTACGTATCATTAAACCAAAAGTCAGACTTACGGGGTCCCGGGTTAAGGTGTTGGGGCCAGTGAAATGAAAAGCAACGCCCGTCAACCACCGTAACACGCAAGCGCTTAACCTTTATGCGTTGTATGCGATGATTATGTTTTAATGTTTTTAAACACTGACCTATAATAACATGAACACGCTATCAAAAGGTTGATGTGACGAAACCCGTATCCTCTTTCCTATTTACGTTGCATAAAATATTTAAGAAAAACAGAAAAAAAACGTTTTTCCGACAACCGTCGATCGTTGTCTCTAAACACTTTTAACGCTATACTTCAAACCTCCCTTCCGGTACGGTCTAGTTTGCGCAGAACGCTAAAAACATATAACCGACCCTTTATTTTTTTGCTTAAATGGTTGGTACGTACAGTTGATACTACTAGGCTTATGATGGTTCAATATTTATATTCAAAAAGTTAAAAATATTTTAAAACATTTCCATTTATTTTTTAGTCAGTTACTACAGTTTAAAAATCGAAATTTTGCATATTAAGTTCTTTATCCCACTAGTTTTAGTTTTTCGGTTAGAAGTCAGTGGCTTTAAATGTACAATCTATACGTACCTATTGCTTGATATTGACCGTCGTCCAATTTTTTTAAATTAGATTTTTTTTAAGTTACAAGAGTTTAAATTGACCTCGTTGTTGAAAATTGAATTTCGTGTTTATTTTTTTTATAATTATCAAAACTCTAAAAAAAATACTCAATGTCAGTGTACTGCAGGTATTACTGTTCTGAATCGTAATCATTTTTCAAAACAAAAATTAGTAAAATATTGTTTCATTTATGAAGAAACTAAGATTCCCTACTAAGATAGCCTATTGCTATAGAAATAAAGTATAGAACTCGTTTTGGCGGAATTCAATAGTTACTCTATCGGATATCCCATTCCCCTTAAAATACACTCACAGCCGAGTTGACCAAATTTGTGAAATTTTGTCAGGGGCATCGATTCAAATTTTAAATAAAGATGCGAACATCCGATGCGGGCCAATTGATTATTTTTTCCGGGACACTAAGCTAAAATTTGCTCCAATGTATTAATATCTCCTAAAATATTTTTAAAAAAACGTCTTATTCTCCGACATTTTTGCCTTTTTGGACTCTTACCCAAACTTTTAATCCTTATAGTTGGGCCTGCCTTAGAATCCGCAAATCGTTCACTTAGAGATTTTCTTTTATTTACAAATTTACCTAAGCACATAGTACAAATTATATAAATGTTCGTAATGTCTATTCATTGGATTGTGTTCATTGTTGTACACAGGAAAAGATAACTAAAAGTGGGTAATATCCATTTTATTAAATTTATTCTAATTGTTAACACCAATTTCTTGAAGTCGGGCGAAGAATGCAGGAAAAAAGGGTTCCCAAAATACGCATTTTGTCCCCCAAAAATGGCGTCCCTGTTTGTAATCTCGCGGGAAATGGTCGAGAACGAGATGCGCGGATAAAGGGACGGCTAGGGTCCAATTTCCGGTGGTTTTACTAATTTTGCGTTGTTGCAGAAACCGTGCCGAATCCCAGTTGTTCCGAGGAAACACGTGCTCAACCGAAAACGAAACGCGATTTTGATAGTTGAATAAAACTCGGAAAATTACCAGTTTAATTTCGAAATAATATCTCGGACGCTGTAAGCTAGTCTTTACTAATCGTCGATCTGTCTCCGTCTACTAAACGAGAAAAAGTGGAAACGTTTCTTTAAATTCGAACAAGCCGACAGCTGTTGTAAAACGTTTTAAAATTATTTTTATAGGCCTGTCGTTCTGTATTTAAGACCTATAGAACGCAGGTCTGGCGAGTTACGTCATTAGGCACGTCCAAATGCATGGCACGAAAAAAAATATTACAACAGATTTGGATTCGAAATGAAATGTTTTGTATCGGCAATTTTTTAATTTTCGATTTTTTTTTTTTTTTCATCAATTTATAAATTACCTACTCAACAAAAAAAGATAAAAACAACAAAAATGATGCAAACAGTTTTCATAAACGTAAAAAAGGAGTATAAGGACACAGACAATGTTGTTGAGTTTTTTAATCCATTTTTAAAATGTATAACGGTTCATTTTACTGCCACGGAACTATAGCCAAAGTATTTAAAGTGCGTGTGATTTAATACAAAATAGGCTTAGATAGACAATTTAATAGATAGCAAGATTGTTGGGGTCGTGGGTGAAAAACGCATAGTAATATTTTTTTTTTTACAATTTAACTATGCAGGGGATGTAAATTTTCAAACTTTGTGACTATGAGGTTGCCCAATTTATTCTCTCATTAACATCAAATGCCTGGACAGGAGGAGGACGGATGGATGTCATTTAAACCGTGATCGTATTACGCACCAGTCAGTGGAATAATCAAATTAAAATTTTTATCTAGCAAATTATATACTTGTTATTTTTTTGTTCTAGATTTTTAAATAAATCAAAAACACCTTTATACTTTTGATAGATCAAAAGATCTACCCGTCTTCTTTGAGCAAACTAACCTTGTCAAAATATCAGATAACTTATTGCGTGAATTATGGTTACATAAAACATATACGTATTCATTGTTGAAACCGAGGTTGCGCGATTCCAAACTGTAAAAAAATATTAATTCGTTCAAAATTCAATCTTACAAATTTTATCGTCGCGGATAACTTTTCTGCGACAAAAGTGAAAACGAAGTATGCTCCACACTGAATTCCATCGGTGATATTATTATAGCGTTGCGTGCTCGGCAAGATGAGCGACCTAAAAGCAAACAAATCACACTGGCAAAAACTATCGCCACACCCAAGACGCACCTAATGTCAAGACCAGATATTGCGGCGTGGGCACTCCAAACGGGAACCACGACCACGTGGTAATTACGGATTATACGTGATTTCCGTTTCTTACTGTTTTGTTGAATAATAATGGGAACTTCACAGGCCTACATATATTGCAATATCCATTGCGTAGTATATACGTCTGAGTTTCGACAAACGGTGGCGAACAGTGCTTCAATTATTAAATGTCGATAGTCGTCGATTCAATCGGCTTTAATTTTTTTGTAATCGAGTTCTTTCATCGATTAAAAGAAAACGTTTCAAAGTAGGGCGCTCGCGATGAGACTTCTTAAAATTTCGGTATCATTCATTTGTATTCATATGCATTTGAATACTTAAAAAATGAACAATTGAGAACGATATTTTTGGTATTAAAAGCGTTCGGTGGATCGTATTTTTTTCCAACTTTGCCATATTCAATAAAATAAAATATTGATTGGAAACCTCGGTAAGCACAATCATTCTAACGTCCCTACCCTCTATCATGGAACGTCAAGTTTTACGAGAAAACTTTAAACGTAAATCCTTAGATTCCATTTCAATTAAACCTAATTATACGCACAGAACTTATGAAAGACAACATTTCTACATTATGCCATATAGAAGCTGTAATACGGTTTGGAAAGCTACGTATACTGAAAGAAGAGAATATTATCCACCGTATCTTAAATCATTTAATGAAACAATTACTCAACTTAACGAGAAAAAATGAAAATAGTTTAATGTGTAATGGTGAAAAATTTATTCACACACCTGAAAATCAACTGTTTGTATGTTTAATTACAGTGAAAAATATAGAATTTATGACAACTTGTACTGATTTTTTTGCCGACGGTAGGTACATTTGAATATGCATCAAAACATTATACACAACTTTACACAATTTACCTTTTCAGAAAGAACCATTTAGTACCTGTAATTTACTTTTTTTTATACAACAAATTAAAACAAACGTAGATTAACATGTGTAATTTTGTTACTAATTTTTGTTAATTTAGGTACATGTTAATCTACGTTTGTTTTAATTTGTTGTATAAAAAAAAGTAAATTAAAAATACTAAATGGTCTTTTTTTTATATTTTATTTAAATACCAGTTTACTAAGGTTTACATTTTCCTAGCTTTAAAGTGTATGATCTTATCCCATGTGCAGAATATATCGATATTAAAATAAACAATATGACGACGTTGCACGTAAATTCTTTCTCAATTATATTGGTTTTGTGGGTCAGGGGCAAGTTCTTTGTGAATTTTAAACTTTCTCAATTTATTCGCCCAAAAAGGTCAAACCTTTTTAATCATAAATTACCGAAAAAAATGACTAGTTTTATGATAATTTTACAGGAGACTTATAAAAAGAAAATTCTCAAAAAATTAGAAAATCCTCAAAAACATTCTCACGAAGATTATTACCGGAGAGGATTTTTGGATTTGTTTTATAAAACATTTAAATATATCCTTTGAGTTCTAGACTCTGGTTTAACGGTCACTGAATTGAACATCGATTATCTTTCCCACTTTAATTATTTTAAAACATTTAGTTCAAACCGACACAAAATATTACTAGGTAATAAAATTTTTTAATCATCTGAATACTAAAATTATTTAGCTATAAATAAATTGGTGAAAAATTGGTTTAAGAAAAAATTACCGAATATTTTCCAATCTTGATAATATTCTCCAAAAAAATTATTTCCGTAAATTATATATTATTGGGATAGTAGGTATAATATATTAATTTTTTTTAAAAAAGTTTTTCCTTAATGGCGTAAACATGAGAATGTTTTACCGTGTAGTTAATGTTGTTGAATTTTGGAGCTCAGATTTTTACCCCACACTGTTCTATTGTCCTATAGTGAAAATTAATACTTTGTACACGTCAAACACAACCCGTCCATCTGATGTTTTTATTACATCTTTTTTTTTCTCTCTGTTGTTTATTATTTTTCAATTAACGTTAACTTTTGGATAAACGAAGCGAGAATATTATTAAACCCGATTTACGGTTAGAAGAGAACAAAAAACAACCACCCGTTATAAATTATAATAACGTTAGTAACTCATCCAACCTAATAAAAATCACTGGATTTGAACAATTTATTTTACAAATAATGATGAATGACGTGTTATTTTCACCACGTTTACAATTTCTTTTTGACAGTAACAAACATAATATGTTTATACTACAAAATGAATTAATTAATGAATTAACTAAGTAATTATTCATCTAGATTTTATTTTGATTAAATGTGTTCAACGTACGTTTGTAATTTTAAAAAACAAAATTATTAAGATTATAATTATATGATTATAATTGGAATATATTTTATTTTTTATGATTTTACAAAAACAATCGCTTTTAAAATTCTCTATGCCTATTCAATCACTTTGTTTTTCACTCATTAATCATCATCATCATTGACTATATACGTATTATATTCTTTTCAATTAGTACTTTATTCCTAAATATGTCCGATATATTTTATACCCAAAAATGTTCATCATACCTACCACAAAACATTATTTATATGAAAAAAAAAATAAAAAACTCAAAAAAAAAAAACAAAAGTATTTATACCAAGTATAATACCAAAGTCCAAAACCAAATTTATACGACTTATATAGAGCTAAATAGTTGTTCAATCACGGTTTTTGGTCAATTGTTTTCGATCAAAATATAATGAAAATATAGTATATTGAAACAGTTTGTCTTACTTTCCAAAAGCATATTTATTTAACTCTTTAATCACTAGAAAACTTTTCACACAAAAACCTGTCGTTACTCGTTACACTTATTTTCATAATTTTATAAATACATTTAATAAGCTGAATTTTGTTGCATGTTACTTATACAAGATCAGACTAAAATTAAAAAACAAACATTTATGTAATAAGTAATTTTTTACTTTTAAAGTCTCACGTCCAAATTAAATCATCTAAAATTAAAAATTTTAAATATTTTCGTATAATTGTAATCAATATTTCTTGGCCATACTGGTCATAGCTCTAAATGAATTTTTGAATCTTCTGTAGATATCATAGCACGAATAATACATCAGTAATTTGAGATAATGGTGTTATAAATCTTAAAAAAAAATAAAACCTCAAAAAAAAAAAAGATTTGGTGGTACATTAAGTACAAAAATGTTTGACGAAAATTGGTTAGAATACGGTGCGTCCGTATAGATGAGGATTGAGAACAAAAATATAGATAGAACGACCTGATAATAAAATACACCCCCTCGTGAGTTATTTTAATTTTTAACGGATTTTTTATTTCAGGCTTGCCTTTTCAAGCACAACGTCCCACACTATACTCTAATTTGCGGTACAACACAGACTGCGCAGCTCTAAAATGCGTAATTTTTGTGGTATTAACGTTTTATTAAATTATTTATTTACTAATTAGAATTTCTGGTAGAGGATTTAGATTCTACTGAAATTCTGTAAAAAAAAAAAAAATACTTTGTTTTATTGTGTACAGTTATCAAGTGTGAATAAGAAGGAATTTTACTCCTAAATGTTTGATGATAACCCCTCACCCCCCACACATATACCTATGTAAAGCATAGTACGTAAGTATGACTAAAAATTTCCAGTATTTTTTTGAAAAAAAATCCCTACTTCGGTGAACGACCGCGATTGGGTTTTGGCAGCGGAAATTTTTTGACGCATTTGTAACAGCAGAAAAATCGAACGTCAAACCCGTGTGTCTGTGACGGATTAACCGCATATATGTATAGACGAGAGCCTTGGGCTATACTGCTGCTGTTGCTCCAGGTTTTCTTCCCGCGCGGGGAGATATCCCTCGGGACCCGCTGCTCGGCGAACAATAATGTAATCCGACGGCGTGTGAACCGACATCGGGAAATAATCTTTTTATGTGCTGTTCGGGCCCTTCGGAATATTTCCGAAATCGTTGTGTCGTCTTTTAAAACTCGAGAATCACGAGTCCGGAAATCGTTTAGTCCTCCTCCGGTAGCCTTGTTTCGGTTAAAAGGTGCAGCAGGTGTTGTTGGAGGAAGAGTCGCTATTTTTTTCGTCTCGTTTCGAATACATTTGAATCCGCCGAAACTATGGTAAAAAATCAAGTTTGATATATTTTGGATTTACAAATATTTCAAAATTTACGTTGATAAATGAGTACCAACCTATATATATATAGGTATTGAATATTTGTTTTCACTTCTCGTATAAGCCTATTATTTTTTTCTAGGTTATTGTCCATTGCAGTGGTTCCCAACCGGGGTAACATGGATCCAGATAGGGGTGACACGAAATTCTCTTAGAAAAGAATAATAATATGGAAGTTTTTTGATTGGGAGACGTATAGTGTTGGACTCTTATAGATAAGGGTGACATGAATCCAAAAAGGTTGAGAACCACTGGTCTATTGAGTAATAGTCCAGTCAAATTAGATCAAAAAACGAATAAAAATAAATAATAATAAAAATAGATCAAAAAAAAAATAAGAAGAAAAGTTATAAGAAAAACAGTGATAGGGTTAATTTCACCCCTTTCAGTAGAGGTGGAGAGCTACGCATTAGGCTTCATATAGGCTTCATGACTATTAGTTTGTTCATTGGGAAGGTGTATTTTAAGTGTGTGGTTCCATAATTCAGTTGGGGCATATTTTTTCAGGACTTTTTCCTAATTTCACTAGACTACAAATTATGATTTTAAAAACAGAGCTTCTTTATTTTCTCTTTCACTTTTTGTATTATAATATATGAAAACGAGGTTACGGCTTCATATATTTGTGCTTACAAATTCAACCAAAAAAATATTCCTGGATCCGTGATTGTCGAGAGATTTATGTTATTTAGAATGTAAAAATAATAATTAAAAAGAATAAAATTATTTTTATGTGTACGGCATCGGCTGTCGGCAGAAATAATGTGACGCAAAGTTCACATTATCACTTTTCACTGGGTAATATATTTCATATGTATTGCATATGTACCTCAAAATATAGTAATTTTCACATTTTTACATTATTACTATTGCGTTACACGTTAGACAAAAACAATATCGTTATGAAACCGGGTTTCTTCTGGTAAAAAAAACTAAAATGTATGATAATATGTTCCAGATTATAGTTAACATGATGAAATAATAATATTATAATGAACCCGAAGTCTACACAAATATTCTTTATAAATGTAAATGTATGTAATTAAGTAGTATTGTCATTACCAGTGATTTTTACAAATTATAACAAAATACGTCTGTTCTGTTAAATGATTTTTCGTTTATTCGAGCGATAACGGGATATAAATGGAATTAATTGGTAAAACGGGAGAAAAAGCGTCCCATTTAAGGTTTTTCTAGAAAATGGAACATTCCCTTTTCAAACGGGACGCGTGGTCACCCTCACTGTACGTAATACGTCGTTAAATATTGCTGTAACGATCATCGGAAGCTATCTAAAAATATCTCAGGGGTGCTTCAGATTTTTATTTGACCACCTCACCGGTCATCACCGTTACTTTGAAAGGAATTTGTCTTAAATTATCTTTAGAAAATTTAGGGCGTAATTGAGCAACCCCCTAAAAAACGATAAATCACCGGGGAAAAACATTGAGCCATTATGTAGTGTAAACATCATACATCAAAATATCTAATATCCTAGCTGTGTATACGCATTAGTTTTCATTCGACTGAAATGCTCTCGAAAACCATATTATTACGCAAGTATGAACTCTATACATCACGAATGGTGTACCAATAAAGGGTAAAAGTTGATGGGATTTCGTTATATATATATTGCAACAGTATAGTGGCACATGATACAATAGGGATCCGCTGAACTTGTTATGAAATACAGAGACATAAATGAATTAATGAGATATAGTATTTCGGCAGTGCACTATTGTTAATACACTCGTATTTCGATCGGCAAACTTGACGTACGTGTTAACGACAATGCCGGTGTTTCGAAGTTACGCTTCGTATGTGATATTGTATTCATAAATTACCTGTGCCGAGTACAATAAAGTATGATAATAATCCCAGCAGCGAAACAAGCGAAAACGTTTCCGATTCAAATAATACCTACGACAATATCATAAAATATTAGGAAAGCACGTGTAAAATACGTATGTTAAATTCATAAAACATAAGAGTTTAGATAAATTTTAATAATTTTAGTTAACATTGTGTTAAAAAGTTTAGAAATGAAAAACGGTGAAAAATAACTACTCCGTAGTCATAATTGTTGAAAATTAGAACAATTTTGTGAAACACCGCGTATAAAATAATGAATTATTATCATATAATTACTAAATTTCATACATTATACATTACGTTGTACATGATTATGGTGAATTTTTTTTTTAAACATTTTTTGATATTTTGATTATTTTTTGAGTTACGTATATCTGACAAAAACGACAAAAATTGGAACATCACCAAATTCGATTATTTGTGTTTTTGAGTGGAAGGAGCGATCTGATCAATGTGCTGTGTATGACAAAAAAGTGAGGGAATTTATTTAAAATGTAATTTGAATTTTTTTAATTAATTTAAAATTTTTCTGTAATTTTCGGAAAATCTTATGTCAAAATAAATCAGCGATATATACCCAGCCAAAGAGCTTAAATTTCGTTCATTTTTCAAACAGAAAACCGATTATTTTTTTACATTACTAATGAAAACTTTTTTAATGTTTGTATCATTAATTCATATGACGTTTAAAATAAGTACCTAAAATATAACATCACAAAATAAACATCAACAATACGTTATAACTTATAACCAACAAGAATTCTTCTTGTATTTAAATATTAGGAGTCAATAGACAACATAAGACGTCTAGGTATGTATATTGTGCACTACGTAAAGTTATGTAAATCTCTCTTCAGGGGTTTGACTGAGTTGTTCCATCATTTTGCAAATAATTAATTTTTTTAACGTCAATCGGCTTACAGCAAAAACTAATATATAAATAGTTTATATTTTATAGAATTAAAACTGAACGAGGAAAACTTGATAATCTCGATTTGGCCATTCGTCCCGGATTTGCCGGGACGTTACCAGTTTAGAAATCTACGTCCCGGCGTCCCGAAGAAATTTCTCCGGACACAGTTTTGTCCCGGATTTGAAGTTTTGTATTACAATGTCCCGGATTTCAATACTAATCACATAAATTTGTTTCCTTTCCTCAGTTTTATTTCAAAAATTTAAACACAAATAATCAACTATTATCCCGTTAGGTTAGATTTTATAATAATAAAAAATCACGTCATATTTTAGTAAACAGTTTGCAAACGTCCGTTCGTAATAATTATCGTTGGTGCGTTGACGTTCGGACAATTATTATTGTCTCCGGTCTTGACTGCAGGCAATCAACCGCGTCAGACGCTTTCTTGTCAATTTTTGTTTAGCAATTATTAATCATACAAAACTCAACAAATTTAATTCACTGTAGCAAAAGCGAGTAAAAGTTAGTAGTTGTTGTACAAATGGTAACAATAGTTTTAATGTCCCGGATTTATTAAAATCCGATCTGGCCACCCTACTAAAACTACGTTTGAATAATTACTCGGTCGGCAGTCATAAATTGTGAAATGTAATTTTTAAGCTGAAATGTAACCTTCCGACAACTTTCATACTTTACAAGCAATTCTCTAGCACGTCTATAAATTTTCATAAAAGAACTGTGAGAAGAAGATATTTTCATTAGTCTAATTTATTTATTTTACCTTGAAAACTCCTCAGTAATTACTAGTTATGAGTATTCATCACTCTCTTCAGTCGACATAATGACTAATAGTAGGTACTAAAACTGCATTGTGAAACATATTATTTGTGCAGAAAGTTATGATAAAATTGTATATATTATGACGATTTATTTCTTTTAGAAAACACTGCGTATTTTAAAATTAATTAAACTCCTATTTATAAGTATCTTTACACTATCTTTATACTATCTGTATAATTTACGAAAATCATTGTTAAAAATAGTTTAAATTATTTTAACGTGTATTGTTTATTAACATGACTTTTTTCATTATTAAATGTATTATTAATTGAGCGAGTAGGTATGCAGAAAAAAGTTAGTGGTTACAATATCCCATCCTCCCTACAAATCATACGGTTTTCAAAATGTATGAAGAAAATAATTTGAATCAAATAACTCCCATCATATCACGTTTTATAAAACTGCCTTAAGTTTTGTACACTTGAAAAACTTGAATTCTATTAAAAAATGAATACTAAAATATTTAAAGTATTTTCATTGAAATAATGAGAAAACTAAATTTTCTGAAAAAGTTGAATAAATAATTTTTTTGATGAAAATGGAGCGAAACGTATGTACGAATTCCACAATTTTTACGAAACGCACTGTATTCAAAGTATACACCTTAATGCACTATTTTCCATAATAGTAGGGTGAGAATGAAACCAGGATAGAATTTAATATAAAATACGCATAACAGCTATCGTTCAAAATGTTTATAAAAACATCGATTTTTAACAAAGTAAAAATGGAAATATAGAAATAATATATGCGCCATGCAATGTGGACCTGCTGCAGACATAGCCAAAATATAAAAAATTGCTTTTAAAATCATATATACCTGCAAATTATACCTATATTTATACACACAAGTATCCGAACATTTCGCACGCATCAACACGTATCAGTCAATATATAATATTATAATATTCATTTGATGTATATAAAGTCAAAGTAAAGTTAAAAAGTTGATTATTTTTAGACTCTTTAACTAAACTAGTTGATTGTTTTTGTTTTTAACTTGTTAGTTCATTCCGTTGAAAATGCAATCGCGTTCTATGATTCATTTTGCAGTTATAGTAATAATGTGTATATACCTATAGATGCGCAATAACCATTTAATGTTTTGTTTGAACAGTGTTGTAATAATAATATTATATTAAGGGTTTGTGAAAATAAAAAATACAACTTCTTTTTTAACCGATTTAAGTTTTTATTTTATTTTCTATCTTATGACTTATAAAATTATTTTTTTTGTTTCATTGTAACTTATCCCACGTCGATATAAATATCTATTAATATTATAGACACTCGTCGTACGACATGCACATACGTAGAGATATTGTGTTAATCGAGGGCATCATAATAATACGTGCTCAGTCGATTGTTTGTAGAACAATATCCATTTTAGTTGTATTAGTTTGTTCGCCGTATTGGAGCAAAATGAGCTGCGCGCGTTATATCTAAGCAATTCGTGTTTCCATCGTACGAGCTTCTTGATGATGATGGAGTGCTCAGCTGTAGGTCCTTTGTCGAACTAACCAAACTCGAATAAGCCCCCATTTGTAGCCGGTACAATAACGAAACACGAGTGCACAGATACGATGTATAAATACGAATCCGATAAACTACAGTATTATATCCACTATTCAGCGTTTTGCGACGGCGTGTTTACCAAATCGACAACATAGACCTGACGGCAGGGCCTAAATGTGAAGGTAGATTTCTCGACGCACATTGTTTAACAACTTCATCGATTTCGAAAAAAAAAAACGATGCAAAACTTCAAATAAAACTAGCTGTTCCGTAAGCCGAATCGTTTCAACCAATGTTGCTGTACCGTGTTAATGACATTACATATCCACCTTCGCCACACAATACTAATCGACGATAAGGTTAAACTTTATTCTCTCAAAAACTACTCGATCGATTTCAACGAATTAGATGATAATAATATAAAACTTAAAGTAAACAGATTTATTTTTTTCAGAAAACAGAAGTCAAATCGGTTCAACCGTTTTTCCTCTGTCGAATCAACAAAATTACATACTCGCCACCATACAACGCAACAATTCGGTGATAACTTCGAAGTTGATTTTTTCAAAAACTACCTGACCAATTTTGGTATAAATTACATAATGCATGACTTCAAATATGTAGATTTAATTTTCCGAAAACAGAAATCAATGTGGTCTAACCGATTTTAAGAAATCGTGGCTACACAAAATGTCCAAACATACATAATGTATACACATCGGTATAAAATGTGTACATTATACAAACATGTAAACTGAGGTGAATTTGGGATTTGTAACTCATGATTGGCGAAAGTACAAAGAATGGTCCAAAAGGCCTGTCACTGAATCGAATACAATGTTGGTATATTTTTTCTATAGAAATCTACCTAAAAAAAAAAAACGATTAAATAGACGATTCTTCACTTCTAAACAATATTAGGTATACCTTTTTAAAACAATTAACCATAACATTCGAAACCAAATATAAATCACATTTTTTGCAAAACTAAACATCACGACGTACTCGTGCAATAACTTTATATAATTAATTACTTTAATTTTCTATCTTCTTCTCTCCGTAATTGATTAATATGTCTTAACGTTATATTTAATGTTACTTTTTATTTTAGATTGTTAACAGCTAAAATATACATTTTTTCGAACTACACACTTCATATTACATTATGATTTTTTCATAAGAATTTTCATTAGGTACTATACATGAGAGTTACTCCCTCAAAACAATTAATTTAATGTATATTATAACCATTAAATACTAGGTATGGTTGATTCGTTTTCATTTAAATTCCAAGTGTAGCAAAGAATGAAATACTTTTACAAAATTGTTTTTTCTGTGATCGGCTGGAAGGGTAGGTAATAGGTGTATAGGTAGGTAGTAAAAATGCTTCAATTTCAATGACGGAGGGGCCAAAATATTGAAAAGTAGAAAGATATGGCCGCACTTAATATTAAAAAATTTATTAAAATGTTTATTGTTAAAAAAAATAAAAAATATACCTACTAAGAATTTCAAATATTATAAGGAACATTTTCAAACACTTTTTACCACCACAACTATTTTTGAGCGCGGTAAACTATGACTTTCGAATATTTGTGACATTTTGGATAGGTAATACGATTTATACAAATATTTTGATCGAAAATTTTAAAAAAATTTTAAAAAAAACAATACCTATACCACAAATTAATAGGTACACACTTTTTAGAGCAATACCATACTACACACTTATAACTTTTTGTATTAGGTACACAAACTGACGTGTCTGCGGAACTGCACACAATTTCAGTCCCACTATTTGATTAAATAAAATACGTTAAGAATTTTTCATACTATATTTATACTCTGTATATTTGTATAAATTGGGCTAACGTCCGTTAAACAAAATGAACAAAAATAAGTACTTACACACACGCACACATTACGAGCTGTTTTTTTTTTTTTTTCGACAACATCGCACAAATCGTTCTCAGTCTTTCAGAATTTCTCGTTCGACTTATTTTAATGTGTTCGGAAACAATAGCAATAATATTATATCACATCGGATCGCGTAAATAATAAAAAGAACACTCGGCGCTCGCACTGGGAAAGTTTTTACGGAGACCGTTTAGTCTGCATACCTCGCCCGAAGTCTGAAAGGTTCAAAGACTTTACGTAATATAAAATAAGCAAAAATATCGAAATCGAAGCATATAATTATACTATCACTCAATATGTTGTTAAATTGCACTCGAAACGAACGTTTAGAAGTTCTTTTGCTGAACGAGTATTATAAGAGATCTTTATTATTTTTTTTATTTTTTTCATAAGACTTTTTGTTAGACTCAACGTCTCAAAGTCAAACTTAACGGTTTTCATTATTATTTTATTTGATAATATTACTATAATCTATTAGATTCTGAGCGTAACGAAGAATGTATATTGTTTTTACAAGGATTTTTTTTTTTTCTGTAAACACTTTGACGGTCAGAGGGAACGGCCAATGCAAAATTCCATAGCACTAAAGAGATTGGCAAATTAGATGGTAATTTATCCGTGATATTGCTGAATTTTTTTGTTAAATATTGTTTTTTTTTTTCCAGGACGTATAGACAACCACCAACCGAGCTCGCTCAGAGTTTCAACCACAAATTTCAAAACATTGTCCTACCCAAAGAAGTGACCCTCAGTCCAAAGCGTAGTTGCTCCACCAAACAACTTCTCGCCCGACCTCGAATCTATTTCTTTGATGGAAATAACTTATAAGCCAACTGTATAGTTAAATTTTTTGTGTCGAGAAAGTTAACTGATTTGGCCCCGGTCTCTGTTCCTAATTATTCGTCTACATATAACGAAACTTAAGTAATATATGCTACGATTGTCTTTAAATTAATCAACAGAATTTATAATTTTATAAGAACTTAATAATTTTATTAATGTACAGTCAAATAATACCCAACTATAATTTTCATAAAACGAATAATTATATTGAAAACCAGTGATTCGAACATTTTTGAACCGAATTAAATATTGTCAAACTTTAATTAATTTACCCTATCGAGTTTTTTTAATCGATCGGTGGTATGAATTTCGTTTGAAACTTCGTTATTCAAATTACTTTTGTGTAATTAAATGTTTTGTTCACCGCACGAATTCAATTTTTCAATTCATTATGAATTCAACGGGGATAACTCTGTCCCTCACTTGCAACATACCTATATATACGTAACGTAATATATTCAAACAATGTGCCTAATAAACTTTAAAACTACTTTAAATAAACTGAACGCGTAAATCCTCTTGGGAATATAAGTCCCTTCAATTCCTTGATGTGATCCTCGAATCTATTCAACTCGAGTGCCCAAGGGCTTAAAACTATTGGGTTAGATAGATAGACCTATACACCATAGTGTGAGCTCGTGTAATAGTCAATATAAAATCATAATATTCTGCCTATGTATACAATAACGTATATAGCCTTACGTGTGCCAAAAATTGTTTTACAATCGTTTTCTATTCTTTCAAATTACGATTCACGTATAAAATGGCCTTTAAAACTATAGAAAATAAATACTTGTTTTGTATATTTTTAAATAATAATTTACCACTATAGGTAATAACACCGATGTTCAAAACAGTAAATATTGTTGAGAGTTTTCTGAGCAAATAAAAATATATTATTAATTGAGTTTTAACTCACCTTAAAACAACATCGACAAACACTTATTTGTTCTAAAATTGAATGACCAACAACTAACAAGAAGTTTTTACGATTTTTTCTTATAGTTTACCTATATTAAGCGCATTCAATCCTACAAATTATCAGAAAAATTAAAATGACTTTGAAATTTGTTTGTTCATAGAATAAATAATAAATTCTTCGTGACAAGGACTGGCAGTGTTTTTATTCAACCGGTAAATAATAATAATTTGACACCGATGTTTACTATATTTTGATATCTAATCAGCAACAATTGTTTAAAATATCAAGGGATATTGAAAATGATCATGAACCGATTGTGCACGCGATTGTTTAGAATTATTCAACAATTATTATTTTCAATTTCTTAACGTCTAGATTAAATTTTTGTTGGATTCACTATCGTCACTTTGTCTGTCTGCAGATTGTGACAGAAAATTACTAAAATAGTTCATACAATATATTATGTTGTTTTTAAAAAAGGTTTTCAAAAAATTATTTTAACACACATGTTGCTACTTAAAACTTAACGGTTACTTTTAAGACTATAGACAGAACATTAAAACCTGTATAGGTATTTTTTCAGTATTAAAATTTAACAGGTATACCGAATGCTCGTCAGTCCATCACATACAGCATATATGATAAAAATACAAAAACTTCTTCTATTAAGTTATTATTTCATCACAAGATTTGGGTACCTACCTACCTCACCAAGCATATTTTTTTACGTTTTATATTTCTTTGAATAGCACCGTTTGATCATTATTGTTTTGACTATGGTTGCGGAGTATTTAAGTTTTTATTTTTTAATTATTATTTGTATGTCACTGTTTTTCATTTCTCATTCAAAACTCTACTCAAAACGTCTACAAAATTTTTGGTCTACTGCAGGTATAATGACTCAACTCATATCACACCATCAACTGTGTATAAGGTAACAATAATACTGCAGTGGCGTGTTTAGCATTTTCTCTCGGAAGCAAATGACAAGAATTTTAGGTTGTTCAAATGTTGGCCTATGGCTTTGACCCCTGCTCCCTCAACCAGTTATATAACAATTGTACAAATATCTTTCACAAACAAGAATTTATAAACGCTGAATTATTATTTGTCATTTTTGGCAGTTTTGCCTCACAAAATTTAATGAGATACGTATTAAAAATCCCCGTTGTCATTATTTATTTTACAGAAAAATATTTTGAATAATTTTTGTTGATAAAATATGATGACTAAAACTCATTTATAAAATGTACAAATATCTACAGGCTCAGTGGTAAACTGTGCGGGTCGTACTTGTGACTTCTAAAATAATGTTTGGGTTGCAAAGGCATACTTTTTCCACCCCAGAAATTTCATCAAAATCATTTTTCACGGTAATACCGATGTATAACACCTTTTCTATTCTTTTTTATTTAATAATAATAATTTGTGTAATATTTTAGAGTTGAAACTTCAACACAAAACAGTTACGTGAAAAAAAAATCGAGTTATGACGTGTTACAAAGAGGAAAACTTATTTTTAGCGATCCCTATAAATGGTCCCAACTTACTTTACTATACACAAGCTACACCTATACATTATCTTATGTTATGGAGTATTATGTAAAAAAAAAAAAGCCATGATGGAATGCGGATCTGTGATCGTATGATTTGAACCCGTAAAAACGCCCCTGATTACAAATAATGATGTACCCGATCGTAAAGCGATGGTAAATTTGCACATTGCGTGGATGTGTGAATGACTTCTTCTTCTTCTTCTTCTTCTTCTTCTTATTCTTCTTTTTCTTCTTTGCCTTTCTCCCAGTTATTTGGGGTCGGCCACTTTCGTCCTATTCCTCCATTTATCACAATCATTCACATCCCTTACACACACATTAAGAACACTCGTATCTTTTTCATTTGTTTTAACCTATCTCTTATTTGGTCTTTCTCTACGTATACCTACCTCTTTTTCTTTCAACATTATTATTCATAACTGCTCTTACTGCTTCAGTGTCTTTTTCCAAATCACATGTCCAAACAATATCAGCCTATTTTCCCTCATCTAATGTCATATCATCATAATAATGATTATTTAAGAAAATGATTTTAAACTGTGTGAAATCAGCAGATCAGTTTGCGTGCACGCACGTTCATGCGTTCGTATCAATGTAATATATAAGCGCTCAAGCACATAAACACGCGAAAATAATACACATGACCGACATTGTAAATACTTGTTCAGCACGCTGTTCCATATATATTATAGTCTATAATTTCAAAATAATATATCAAATCCCCCCGTCTCTGTAACAGCGTGTTCGACTACATTGTAAATATGAATTTATGGCAAAGCCCGAACCTATACTGATTATATGCATCGTCATACAAATATTATAAAATAATCATATTGTTTCCATTGACTAGATATAATGTAGGTATACTATAATACCGGTTCTAAAATGTATCCAATTCTCAAGTAGGTAGCTGTTGAATTTCCTGATCACTTAACACTTTTAAAATATTTTCAAAATCTCGGAATCATTATAAATCATCGGCCAGTTTTTTTTTAAAAGTATCCGTTTTATACTTGAAGTGTTGTACAATATCTAAGGCTTAGAATGTCATATTTAAATCGTTCTACGCAGTATAGTCGTTATTTTAAAACCAATTCATCGATATAATTCACACCGTTAAGTGGATTTTTGTAATTTCTTTTAAAGTGAAGTAAAAATAAAACTCTAATAAAGAACGAATTTTGGACGTCACATGATAACATCGATTTCCGCTTACTATGCGTTCGACTATTTTCTGATGCATGTATAATTTTCACTGTTTATGTTCACACCCAGGTTCTTTTCTACTTTTTTAAATATAAGATTATCTACTAAGTTGTTGATTAGGCTGATCTTAACGTATGAATCTTAACAGTGGACACAAATTGTCCCACACTCCCATTCTTTTGCTGGCAGCTGCTGATAGGTTGGGCATTGTAACATCTTGTCTGGAATTTTCCAAAATGACAATATCATCTGCATACGCCAATATTATTTCTTTATTTGCCAACTAATCTACTTGATGACTATGATTTAGTTCTCTTCAGTGGCGAACACAGGGAGGGTTAGGGGTTTAAACCCATTCCACAGCTTTCTTCCTATCTCAATTTTTTTAGATTCGTTTCAAAACCAAATAAATAAAAGCACTTGAAAGAAAGAGATTGAAGATGAGTAGAAGTAAAACAGTGTACATAAAGTATAATTTTGGAGGAAGAAACTAGGTGCTTGACAATACGAGAAGAGTGATAGCAATACTTGGTGACGTAATACAAGGAGTAGAGAACTTCGAGAGTACAAAAAAACGGAGACTTTATGAGAGACGTGAAACATAGAATTAAGTGTGGTTAGATGAATTGGAGGGACGCGTCAAGTGATAAAAGAATTCCAACAAGGCTAAAAGGTAAGTTTTACAGGAGTATGGTGCGACCAACCATGTTGTATGGTTCGGAGTGTTGGATGGTTGTCAGTAAAATAAAACAGAGTATGAGTGAAACGGAAACGAGAATGCTTAGATGGACGAGTAGAATGGCGAGAAAAGATATCGAATAAGAAACGAATATGTAAGAGGTAGTATTGGTGTTACATCGATAGTGGACAAGATGAGGGAAAATAGGCTGAGATGGTTTGGACGCATGATGAGAAGAGGAAAAACTGGAGCAGTAGGAGCAGTTATGAAAATGAACGTTAAAGGGAAAAGATGTAGACCAAAAAAGATGAAAACGATTGAAAACGATATAAGGGTTGAAAATGCGTGTGTAGGGGATGTGAATGATTATAGGTGGCCAACCTCAAATAGTTGGGGAAAAGATGAAAAAGATGAAAAATATATTTTTAAACCTCCTCCCCCCCCCCCCCCCCCCCACCGAAATTGTTTCTTTTCTTGCGCTCACCGCTTGGCTCTTATCACGCCTTTTCAAGCCCTAAACTATTTATAACAAGCTCAAAATTTGTTCCATTGTCACGGGGCCCATTGAAAAAGCGAGGCCCATAGCCGCCATTGGCTCGTACTTCGCCTAACCGGTAATCCGACTGCACTCGGAATAAGCGATCGTTCGCGTTTGACGATGCTACTGACACTGCAGTAACGTTGTGAAATTGCTCGTTGGCAGATTACCGTATACTATTATCATAATATATCCGCTGGCACTGAAGGGTATTACTACAAACAGTTCGGTTTTACAATGTATCGTATAAATATATAATATATATTTATATTATATGTTACATACAACGCAGCGTTTGACGTACAACACGAGCATGTATAATACGACATGATATACGTATATACAATATTATTTTCGCGTTTTATTTCTGCAGCCGGTTTTCCGGCCGCGGTCTCTGCGCGCCCCTAGTTTCACCTGGATATTTTCCCTACCGATATAATATAATCGACCGCCTGTCAGATATAATTTATATACTCGACTCGTTTTCGTAAATAAACGTCCGGATCGGCCGGCCCCGGGATGAACGGAAACAAATTATTATTTTCCGTGTTACGTGGTGTATTATAAGGCGTGAGGCCGCGTTCGCGAACTTGACAGCGACTGAATCTTTCATAATATGCGCTTACACGTTACGTACAGGGTGTCTTCCGCAGCGGCGTGACGAACACTCCTCAAAAACGCTCAGAGGCGATCAAATTTAAACGTCACACATGTACCATATTCTGATCTCATATTCTATGTTTCTGTATATTTTTTTTAAATATTCGTACGGACCGACATTTAAAGTGCTATATATTAGAATACGTCTTGTTTGTTATTATTCTCTTTTTTATCGATTGTTCGTATAAAACAGTATCTGTGCATCGTGGAAAAAGATTTTACTTTTGTCCCTCCAAACTTCCGAATCTATATACACTACGCTCATATGAGAGACACTTCGACGCCCCCGTGTGGGATCATTTTTTAGAAACGATAACGTGGTATTATTATTATACGTTTATGAGTACAGAATCATAATATGTTTAGTTGTTTATTATCATGATAACAGATTCATCAAAAGTATTAGTGTTTTCAATTGCTGTTGTAAAAAGCATAAATTGTATATTATGACACGAGGTGATCATACATCGTAATAAAGATGATTTTACGGGCTTAAGCCCGTAACTACATTTAAGGTAAAAACTTGAAAAAAAAGATAATGACCAATTAATATCTGCGAGAGAAAAACACATTAACCGTGTTTTTTAGTTGGACCGGTGAAAAAAAATTAGGAGATATTAAACATCTGACGTAAACGTTTATAAATTATACGTCATTAAACATGTCGTAAAAATATTTAACTAACTCTGATTCGCCTTAAATTATCAAAAAATAATGGTAAATTTGTCGAACACGATTATACATAGCGCGAAATAAGTAAATTTTACATTTTTGTAAAGTATTTTAATCCCGTTTGTCGTAACATTAAGATAATTTTATAAAAATGTGTTCGTTTTTTTTTTATTCTATCGGTTAGGTACTGTTTAAAATGGCGATTATTTTTTTGTAATTTTTCTACTCGTATAAATATGATCTGTTGTTCTTGAAATTCTTACGAAAAAACTTGAAACGTTCTTCGTCTCGTTATTTTTTCTATGTTCAACGAATACATAATATGTTGTATTTATGGACTTTTAAAAATCGCATTTTGTCCCGCACCCGTTTCTTCTAATCGAGTCCGCATTTCGTCTGTATAACAGCCGGAAACGCGAAAAGGCGAAAACGGCCGCGGAAAAGCTTTTAGACGCGCCCGTCAAGTGGTCAACGTAACGAGATTACCACACCGAGCTATTATAGTTTCCCACTTATGTCCAACGCGGCGACGACGACGACGACGACCCGTGCGAGCGCGTGAGGTGCGAACGGGGATCGAAAACAACGGCGAGAATCGCTGTCGAAGCTACTTACCCCGAGGGGAGAATGAGAAGACCACGCGACCCGCCGCCGCCTCTTGGATCCAAAAAAAAAAAAAAACGATATCCAAAATCACCTGTTCCGAACTATGGGCGCTCGAAACGTTCAGTGGGCTTAAGAAAAACTATCATACAAATGGAACCGACTTCAACGACTATAGAAATCATTACTTAGCGATTTATACAGTGTTTGAAGTCGAATGAAATATTTTAAACTGCTTCACTTTGTGCTAAAACATCGCACGAAATCGTGAAACACTAGATTTCTTTTTTTTTTAACTACGGCCGGCAAGCACTGAACTCGGCAGATTACGTTTCCCAAAACGATTCGATTGGTATTTTAATATATATAGTGACTTTTTTTTTCAATCATTATTCGTTTTTGAATTAATTTTTTACACAATGTTTTTATAACGTTGAGTTTAAAAGTTTCGTATAAAGATGTTTTCAACCCGAGATGACGCTTAATTTGACGAGCATTTTTTGATTTGATTTTTTTTTTTTTAAATAATGATCTAAAATCCAAATTTTCACAGTGTCTATCTATAATTTTGTAAAACCGACATTTTTTAATTTTGAATCTCTAAACATTAGTACCAACAATCTAAACATGTTTTATACGATGTTAAGAAGTTTCAAAAATGAAAAAAATTATTATCGACGTTTTTACATTGAAATTGTTTCGTTGTACACACTTTTTGGAAAAAAACTCATTTAAAATTAACAAACTAATCGAAATTCATACGAATTATTGGTTGAATGACGTTGAATCGGGATAAAAATTTCAAAAAGTTTTATCTCTTTATGAGTTAAACATAAAACTTTTTAAATTTATAAGTATGTAGCTCTCAGTTCAATCAATATAATAGATGCTATTGAATTCAAATTTTCAACCCACCAAAATTAGTGACCAACTTCACAATAAATAGTGTACCTAACCTGACCCATGGACTCGTTTTTTTTTTTCTATCATGAAATATTTCATTCATATGCAATATTTCATACAAATATTTTACACTCAGTAAAATCTTCAAACCCTAGTGAATTGTGAAATCGTTTATTTCTACAATTATTGTTTCATAAAGTCATCAATTTTCCGTACAGGGTCTTGAAACTTGAGTGGCAGAGGCGCTGGAAGAGCCCTCCCGAAGCGGCGTGGACCCGGAGGGTACTGCCAAACGTTGGGCGTTGGGTTGGGGCGGCGGTCGTCATGACCTACGCACGAACATCCAGGACCTCTCATGCGGTCCCGACCTCAGCATCCTTCCTGATGACGCGGGTCAGCGGGCTCGCGTCATGGCAGCAGCCATATGCATCAACGCCACGCCTTTGTGACGATGGTAGAGGCCATCATCCTCCGAACGGAGGATGACAACCGGGCGAGAAAGAGGCCTAGACGCGCACCATGACCGCTTGCGAGAGGTCAACGCCCTCTCTCTAGAAAGGAGAAGTAGGCCAGTGATGTGAGCCAATGTCACTTCACTGGCCTTAGGACGGTGGCGTCGGGGAAGTAATGGGAAACTCGTAACCCCGACGCCGCTGGATCAAATGGAAAAAAAAAAAAAAAGGGTCTTGAAACATACTATCTTAACGGCATATTTTTCTACGTATGAAATGTATATTATAAATGTGCAAAATATAATATATTATCAGAATCTAAAAACAAAAACGCCGGGATCAGTCGAAGTCGCCAGGGTAGTTTGACGGAGTAGCGACTACGTTTTGGATGGGTCACTGGTTTGGAATTAACGGTCCAAACGTACTGTTCAATATTCTAAGCTCAGTTATCTAGTACACGTTCTAGTAAAAACTAAGTTTAATAATTAAATAGGACTGAAAACTGCGAAAGTCGTATCCACGTTTAAAAAAAATATTAATTTAATTAACGTGTGAAAATTTTAATGCACCTACCGATTCTAGTCGCATTGGTTTTAGTATAAATTTGTATGTTTTCGCAAAGTGTGTAAAAATCAAAACTTTGTTTGGAATAAAATATAGTTTAAAGCCAAAATCTCAACTTGTTTTTGTAGGTACTCAAAGGTAAGCAAAATTTAAAAAAATCTAAGATCAAAATATCACCGCAGTCAATAAGCCTATCGGAAAAGTTACTGATTTTAAAAGTTGGAACATTCCTTCCAAACAAAAATTTTATCACAAATCTTAAAACGCCGAATTTCCCAATTTTTTTGGAGTCTTGGGTATAGCACAAAAAGTAGGTAACATTTAAAAAAAAAACTTGAACCAAATAGTACCACCGGTGTCCTTATAAACTTTTTAGGAAAGTTACTGACTTTGAAAATCGGAGCATTACTTCTATACTAAAAGTTGTTGACATGAAAAAAAACCGTTGCAAAAACAATACTCGCTCGTCGCTCAGATTCTAAAAGGTACTATCCTACCTAATAATTAACGAAAATCAACACTTATTTCATAACGATTTATACGAGTACCTATCGGACTACTAATTTTATGGGGAGAAAAGTGTGAGGCGAAGGAGAAATAATTGTAATACGTTTTTATTTTTTACCCACCAGCTCTACCCAGGGGTTAATCAAAAAGTTTTGGAAAATTGTATGTTTAACTAGAAAACTTTTTTACACAGACCGCATTATGTCCATATAGGTGTATTATACAGATAATACGGAATAGTTTTTGTACAGACCAAAGTTTTCAATTTCGATCGAAAAAACCGCTCAGAATCTAATAAATATACTGTGTTACGGCATGAAAAAAAAAAAAAAGAAATTAAATCAACGATATCCGAAACGGACTACTTCCGAGTTCGACGCCGAGTCGCGCCTCTACTCTCGGGATATTCGATATTATGTATTGCACGTCAAAGTCCCCAGCGAGACTCCGCGGACGGTATATTTATTATCCACTCGAAACCGACTGACCGCGACGACGAAATGAAATTACGAAGGTTTTACTTGTGTGTTTTGCAAAAGATTTTTTTCTCTTTTGCGAGTACGCAGGTAGGTATATAATAGACGTTATATCCTGTACTGCCGTTCGAGGTTTCAATCAAAAGGAATCCTTCTGCAAGCTTCCGTTGGACGTACACTTTTCCCAGAAGACGAAATAGTATGGAAATTCGACGCGAACCCCTGAACTACTGTAGTGTGTAGAAAACATGCAAAAAGAATTGTGCGAACAGCGATCTGGTGCAGGATATAGTGCGACTATAAAATGGTTTTGTGTTATCTCTCTCTCTTGTTTAGATTCTGAGCGCTGTATTTTGCAACGATGTATTTTTTTTTTTTTTCTCAACGCACTTTTTCGGGTATGCTCCGATTTTGTTTAAAGTTTTTAAGTAAGTGTAACTTTTCTGATGTACCTAGGTCTATGGACTCCGCAGTGACCCTTTGAGTGGTCTCAAATTTGAAGGTTTAAAAGCCATATATACATGGGAAGTATGTCAAAATAAATTGACTTCAAGTTCATATTTGGTAGCACATGCAAGGCCGCATACCGTTGAAAAGCCATTTGCATGCTACCAGGGCCAGATTGGCGTGTAAAGGTCCACCCAGAAAAACTCATAAGAGGCCCAAATACTGCGTCTAGTATTCAAAAAGCCACTCGCAGATTTCATCACTTATTTTTTCATAATACAGCAAATGTTCAAGATATTTACGCAACATTTGCAATTTCCTCTACAATGTGTTTTTAAAAACAATTTGTTACTTTTAACCATACTACTTAAGTTTGTACCTAATTAAGAATTATAATAAATACAATGCAATACACATAATAAGTTTACCATTGCTTAGCAAATTTGAAGGAAAGGTTGAGGGGAAAAGGAGCCGTGAAAGAACGCCAAAGCGCTGGATAAACCAGATAAAAACCATCACGGGCTACCCCCTGGAGGACACCATTAGGTTGGTTGAAAACCACAAGCGCTGGAAGGAGATTGTTGCCAATATCAATTGAAGGGTCACCTAAATTCCGTTTTTGGAATATGGACTTAAGAAGAAGACGTAGAGAAAAAAAATATTTCTTAAATTGCCATGATTATTGTTGAATAGTTATAATACACACGAATAAAATTGCTGTTTTTACACTTTTATTAGATAATATTAGTCAATTTTACTTGAAATAATTATAAATTTAAAAACAAATCAATTTTTATAAATACAATTCAACACATAAAAATTAAATATTTATAGATAGGATCAACCTTATGGCTTAAAACATATTCAAAGGCACAATTAAACTACATTCTCACTTAACATTTTATTTCAGTCTATTATAAACTTAAGTTTAACTTAACACACAAGTCAAACTGATAATTTTAGATAATATCAATTAAAATTTTTTAAAGATCCTATTTGTTTGTGTAAACATAATTCATTACATAAAAATTTAATATGTACACATAAGAACAATCTTATAACATAAAACATTAGTGATGCTACAAACCCAAATTTAAGAGGTCAAACCGAACCCAAACCAAACTTTTTAAAATTTTATTATAATTTATTAAGTAGGTAACTCTACAACATAATTTTAAGTCTAGGTAAAGAAAGATTCCATATTTTTCCAATTCTTTGTACCGTTTTTCGACAAATTAGTTTCAATTTTTTTTTTTTTTTTTGGTTTGATATTTAAACCAAGGAATTTTATATTGCCAATTTTAAGTTAGATTTTCAATCCGAACCGACCACCCTGGGTTCGGTTTGGTTCGGTTCATAACATTACTTTAAAACATTTCTTAAGTCTTATTTAACTCTAAATTGAACTAAATTCTCACTCAACATTTTATTTAAGATGGTGAAATCATTGTTGTTTCCGAGCCACACAATAAATTCTTTACTATCTTGATCCGTTTTAAAACATACTTGATATCTTTCTCATCAGTTTGATTAAATGATAATAGTCCAAACGTCCATATTACAGCTAACAAAAGTCTATCAAAACTATAACAAAAATATTTGTTAAAAATAATTTACAATGTAATTTAATACAACAATTTTATTTGCATTTTTAAAGTACCTCATTACTTTTTGAGCCCATAAAACAATAATAAGACATGAAGATCCTGGTATTCCCAAATTTGACAAAAATCTATCATACTGACGTGATTTGAATGAACAGCGATTTCCATTTGTTAAGTGATAGTAAATAATCTGGAATCAAATTAATAAATAAAAATAAAAATTTATGTCATATTCATACCTGTTATAAACACAATTATAAAGCAATTTTCTTTGGAGTAGGCTATTGGTTGGTCACTGGACAATGTAGTTTAATGTATATATTATGTGCGAATCCTACTTATGAGTTCTGAATATTATAATTCTGAATTTGCTCAGTGAGTCAAATATTAAACAAGTTGTAAATTTTAAAGTTCTATTACATTTATCAGTATTAAGTTTTTTAAGCCTTTTTAAGCTCAAAAATTATCAAAACTATTTAAAAATTTTATAACGTCTAAACCAGAGGTTCCCAAACTTTTTATTGTACGACCAATTTTGAAAATTTTTTAAAATATGGCGACCCACAATATCAATTAATGAACTTTTTTTTTTTTTTTTTTGATTATATTTTTGTATTATTTAAAAAAATAGCGCGACCCACCAAAAGTATAATCGCGACCCACTTTTGGGTCGCGACCCACAGTTTGGGAACCTCTGGTCTAAACTTTATTTCATCTATATATATGTAAAAATTTTAACATATAAACATTTTTGGAGAAATTATAGCCAAAATCACACACAGTACAAAAACAAAAAAATTATCGTGTAAAAACATTGACAAACAAAAATTGTATCAATTGATTTTAACATTTTTCAACTACGTATAAGTATAAATAGGTGGCTTAAATTGTAATGAAGTTTTGAAATTATTAACAGAAGATTAAAAGTTTTATTAAACAATAACTGCAAACATAGATAAATTCTAGTGATGTTACGAACCCAAATTTTTTATGTCAAACCGAACCTAAATCAAACTTTTTAAAATTTAAAAGAGCCCAAATCAAACCAAACTATGAATTTTTTATTCAAACCCAAACCAAACCGAACTATTCAATTAAAGTATTGAACCCAAACCAAACTTTATAAAAAAAAACAATATTATAATATAAATGACCATTTATGCCAAGCAATGTCTATGATTTATTAAATAGGTATCTTAAACAAAGTTTTAAATCCAAGTAAAGAAGCATTCCACATTTTTCCATTTCTTCTTATTGTTTTTTGACAAATTAAGTTCAAATTTATTTTTACTTGGTTTAATATTCAAACTATTTTGTGTTTAGTTCGGTTCAAATATTTCCAATTTTGAGTTTGATTTTTGGTTCTGTTTGAAAATTGAACAATTTGTAACATCACTAATTCCAAAGCTTTGTACGTGAATTATTCAAAAAATTTCAAAATTGCTTCAAATTTTACACCCATGATACAAATGCATTAAACCATTAAAAAATTATTCCTTACTGCATTCCGAGTCTAAAATCTGTTAAGTATACCAAAATTACAAAAGTACTTTGTTTGTTTTCAGCAGAATACATTAAAATTTTTAAAAGTAAAATTATAAAAAACTATTAATAATATTTAAATGTTTGGTTAGTTAACATAACAGCAATTAAAAAAATGTTTATTTGCATATAAACATTGCAACAAAAGTATGAATACTTAACTTAAATTAATAAGTGTAATTTAATAAGTAATTGAATTTTCAAAAATTGTAATTTACTCAAACTAGAGAATTAAATTTAATTTAAAAAATACTTAAGGACAGGTGAGAATGATACAATTCTATTATGTTCTATATGAAATTTAACTCTTTTGTTCTTATTCCACAGTATGTAAGAATATCTATAAGAATGTGTTAATTGTACAATGTAGTGCCTTATAAATTTAAATCAATATAGGTAATGGCAGATTTTTTTTTTTACAGTGATTTAGAAAAATTAATTTTAATATATTAACTAAAGAAACTGAGACACCCAGCATGCTGCACGCTTTGCAAAATACTAATAAACCATTTGAGCAAAATCTGAAAATCATATTCCTAGTAAAACTGAACAGCATACCTATAATATTATGATTATTAACTGAATATTATGAATTCAGGATATAATTATATAATTATTAACTGATGTATAATAATTTAGCTATAAGTGTATAACAGCTGACAAAGTAGAATTATATAACTATTGTCGAATGTAAGGCATTTACTCGAATTTAACGGTAACTGGTATTAGGTTACTATTATACAAGAATCGTGATGTGTTACACTGCGGGATATTAACTTGAACATAAGTTAACACTAAAAAACAGTGACACGACCATTTTTTTTGAGTGGGGTTCAATTAATTTGAAATATGAATTACATTATAAGTATAATAATAAATAGGTATCTGGAAAGGAAAGTAATAATATTGTATGTCAGTATGTATCAAATGCTGTGTGTCTTACCGATTTGATTCCAGTTATTTCTGTAATATCAATTGCTACCATTATCACCAACAACATAATCCACATGGAACAATGCAAATAGAAATGAACATTATCAGCATAATTATTTATATGCAAATCCCATAAACATAATTCAGGAACTGCCTGCCAAAAGATAATAATTCCCTGAAAAAAAAAAAAAAAATTTTAGTCCACATAAATTTTAAAAATATATTTTTGATTATAATTACATTCAAAATAAATGACAGGAGCACAATTTTAATAAATTTGAAGTAACACTCTGGCAATCCACAAAAGTCACCAACTCTTTGAATGATACATCCAAGTAATGAAGGCAAACATAAATAGCAAGACGCTAATATCCAGTTCAAAATAATTCTGTAATATATACCTGAAAAATTGATTTGTAAAAATAATGAGTCATAGAAACATAAGTTGAGACCTGAAGTATGTCATATCTCATGTTGTAACAAATACAATGAAACAATATTGAGGAATTGAGCACAGTACCAGCTGTATTATAATAGGTACCAAACCAATAAAAACAAAATTTCAATATACCAAATGTTAACAAAAGAGGCTTCCAAATAACTAAGTACCATTATTTTTCACAATATTTTACAATTTTTGTCTATCAATATGTATGATATATAAAAATCTTGTGTCACACTGTTTGTCCAGGATGAACACCAAAATTACTTAAAAGATCTTTAATGGAGTGGAGTGGAGTGGTCATATATTGTTTTGTTTTGATTTCTTCTGATAAGAAAACTAACAATTTAGTTTATTTGTATGTTCTACAGTTTTCAAATCAAAAATAAACTTATTTTCTCATACATTTTTAAATTATTTCTCTCATAAAAAAAAAAAATAATAATAAAACAAAAAATACGATATACATAGGTATGCTAAATCTATACAATATACAACAACTTAGTTTACTGACTTTTTAAAATTATTTTATTAAGTCTTGACCAACTAAATCCTGGCCAATATCCGGGTCGGGAACGCTGTCTGTTGTATAAAGTTAATGATTGAATTATTTTTGTAACAATAACAATTTCAAGCTTTTAGCATGTTCTAATTTTATAGTCATTATTATTATAGTCTAATGAGGTCATGCTATCAATTTCAGTGAGAACACAGACATTATTAAAATTAACTACAACTTCATAATAATTTAATATTTTACATCCATACGCAAGTAACGTATAAATGTGGAGGGAGGTATGTATAACTAAAAATTGCTTAGGTACAACAAAACACTATTTTTGGTAAAGTGTTAATAATTAAAGATGAGAATTTTTGTTCAGCATTTGTAATATTTATCCATCCCTATATCAACCCTCTAATAGGTTGTTTTAGAAGCCAAGACCAAAAACTTAATTTACTGCAACAATTTTTGAAACGTTTTAACCAGCCGTAAGAAAACATAATATCTTGTTGGAGTTTAATGAAATTTGAAACCGTAAACTAAAATTTAATAGATTTATGAAACAGTTATTAACAGATTAACCGCTATGTGTACCATTTTTGGTACATGGTTGATTTGCCATTCTTGCTAACCCAAAAAGTAGCGAACATTCCTTATTTGCTACAGACTTAAAACTTCTAGAAAAAGTTTGATATTTTTACTTTAGTTTATTTTGTGATTATATAATGTGTTTTTATATCGAAATTAATGATTTTCAATCGTGTTCCAAATATGGTACACGTAGCCCCCTGGGAAAGTCAGAACTAAATATAATTCGATAATTAATTATAATTTTGTTAGTTAGGTAGTATTGTTGAATAGTAACTGTAAATAACACTAAAAAAGACCACTCGTTGAGTGCGTTTTCATAACTGATAATGATTTTGTATAATAAATTGTAAAATATTATTGTTGGGAAAAAGTATATTTTTAGACTTGTATACAAATAATTGAATTGTTATCTGTTATTCAATCATTTTTCTGTTCCTCGATAGTTGTTAGTTGTCGTATACGCGCGTACGTGATCGTGAGTGTTTTATAATATTGCGTGTGTAATAAAAACAAAATGAATCTATATACCACACCATACTTTAGTCAAGGATAAAAAAAGGGCTAGATGCTATGGATGCTACAAGCAATGTTGCCGTGAAGAAGGTAAAACATTAAACTATAGAATATTATTGGGGCGATGTATATTTCTACTATTTTGATTTTATTTTGTTATAGGCACAATAAATGCAAGAAAAAAAAACAAAACGTGTGCACACAAAATGTGAAGTATGTGAACGATTTTATTGTCTACTATGCTTTTCAACAGACCATAATATTAAAATAAAATAATTATAAATTATATTTCTAATCATAATACATATTAAAGAATGTACCTATAATATAATTAAATTATAATTATATTATTATTACAATACATAAATTATTTAAAATTAAAATTGTTTTTTTTTATTTTTTTTACCAAAAAAAAAAATGAATTTATAAGATATCAATGGGCTGGTCGAAAATTTGTTTGTCTGGTGGACTACGAAATATTTTTCTGTGTTAAAATCGTATTTACATGTACCATAGTAGGTACACTTAACACTTTTTGGCAAAGACTCTCGTGTACCAATACTGATACACAAAAACTTATCGGCAAAACAACAAGTGTACCAAAAATGGTACACGTAGCGCTTACCGCAAAGTAATGTTTAATAACGTAGTAAAAAAGTTGTTAATAAGGATTGACAAATAGGTACAAAGATATTTAAGTTTGGTCAATCCCTCAAAACGTTATTTTTAATATTATAAAATATATTTTTCTAGGAATTGTATTTGGCTTGCGTAACAAGTCGCATTTTTTAATGTTCACTTACGATAATCCGGTGGCGAATCGTCCGCGGACAAAGCGCTGGAACTGCCGAGGAAACGGCCAAACAGCATAACGGACAACGTGGAAACGAATATTCCTCCGGCTAACAGCGCTAACACGGCAACACACGAGGACAGTCGCGTGATTCGGCCGTTGTCTCCGCCGAATGCCATCGTGCCGACCCAAATACTATGAATTATTCATAATATTTGCCCGTATATTATACACTCAGAGTTCAAATTTTGGACTGTAAATAAAAAATTTAAAAATTGCGATATTATGCCACAGAGGACAGAGTACGGTAGAGTGGCCAGATCGAATTTTAATAAATCCGGGACACTAAAACTATTGTTACCATTTGTACAATGTACTACTAACTTTTACTCGCTTTTGCTACAGTGAATTAAATTTGTTGAGTTTTGTATGATTAATAAGTGCTAAAAAAAAAAAAATTGACACGAAAGCGTCTGACGCGGTTGATTGCCAGCAGTCTCAAAATGAGAGACAATAACAATTGTCCGGACGTAAACGCATTAACGATAATTATTACGAACGGACGTTCGCAAACTGTTTACTAAAATACGACGTGATTTTTTATTATTATAATACCTGACCTAACGGGATAATAGTTGATTATTTGTGTTTAAATTTTTGAAATAAAACTGAGGAAAGGAAACAAATTTATGCGATTAGTAATGAAATCCGGGACATTGTAATACAATACTTCAAATCCCGGAAAAAACCGTGTCCCGAGAAATTTTTTCGGGACACCGGGACGTAGATCCTTAAACTGGTAACGTCCCGGCAAACCGGGACGAATGGCCACCCTAGAGTACGGGAGAGTATAGAAGCGATTTATGTCCAACTAATAATAATATTTACTTTTCTATGATTCCATGTTCTTAGAGTCGAATATCCGTTCGCTCCACGGTTCACGGACAACTTCAAAATACTGAAAGTTACAAACAATACAAACAGATAACAGATTGCCGGTTGATGTACAGCTGGAGAGTGCAGCCACAGGCTATACAAAATTAAGAATTAACAACATGCCCGACATGGGCTCTTTGTGGAAACATTTTTTTTTTTTTTTACGCATTTTTTGTGACCTTTGAAGTTAGAAATCAGCGAATCGCGATTTCTGGGCATAAAAGATAATAGATGGGACATCGTTGGTTCTCAAATTGTTATCTATGTTTATAGGAGTAAGCAATATGTTGGGATCAATATGTATCTATCTATAATAGATAATCTATAATATTATACACCTTGGTTGGGATATTGTGCTAAATCACGACCAGTGTAGCCACCAAAACAAAATTAAGTACTGCAAGCAGTACCGGCTTGCTTTTCGATCAAAGACATGATAAAGAATATTCTGTGAACTACTGCGTAGCGACGCAAAATAATTGCGAACCTTTTGAGAGCTGCAATTGACCACAGAATACCTCCTAACCGATATTTTTCATGTTTTGTCCCGGACTACTCCGGCAGTCCGGCTTGTCGTGAAATTTTTCTTTAGTTTTTGTGAGTTTACAGGCTAACATTGATGCTTACATATTCTTGTCTGTGACGCTGTCCCTCGGCACGTTTTTCGCAGCTATTTTATATCGGCACGTATAGTGTTGTAACTGTCAAACGGTGTTCGACATCTCGGTCTGAACTTGCCAGTGTCGTTTGAACTTTGAAAGTCACATGTGGAACAATATGTCGGAGTCCGACCATTCCGAGTATGTATATAAACCGTCGCGTAAAATAATAGCATGTTTTTATGAACTCGATAAGAATAAAAGTCCAAGCCCGGATTTAAACGTATGTTGCCCGTGGCTGTGAACCAGTTAGGGGTTGTCCATAAAGGATGTCACGCTTTTTCCGGCAATTTTTGGCCCCCCCCCCCCTTGTCACAAATTTTTAGGTTAAAATGGTCCAAATTTTACCTAATGGTCACGTTTTGCGAACCCCCCCCCCCCCTAAGGCGTGACGTCCTTTGTGGACAGCCCCTTAGTTATGTTTCGAGAAAACATTTTGCCACATTGTTATTTGTTGTTTATTAAACTTATTATTTCGTGAAAAATGTTGACTGCGGGAAAACGATTTTTCTAAAATACTAAACACAGGTGGTAGGTATATCTTGCCGTATTGTAGGACCACTAATGTGCCATGCAACCCCCTCCCCCACACGCGTCCCAGTTGCTAGCTGTTATGTTTGGACCCCACATATTAATAACTAAAATAATAATAATAATAATAAAGGAAACCTTTTCCACAATAACTTAATATCATTGTTATTGTTTAAAATTTACACGGATACCTAATTATTGACGTTGAAACAAAGAAATTTAGATTTATCATTTTTTGCAGTTTAATATAGGGTGAAAAGAGACGTGTACTTATTGATTATTATCAGCAAGACATTTAGGTTAAATACTCTTAAATAAAGAAGTGTAAAAATTGCATTAACAAAAATTTCTGATGTTAGAAAATCATCTTGTTATAATAGAAATGAACAACAAATTAAAATGATATGCTTACGTGATTATTTTTGTGTAACTTACCGTATTTGTCTAATAAATAATATTTTCTAAATCATCTATATGTAAAAGTGAATCTAGTGTAAAATTATATGTATTAAACAATGTAGTGTTGTACACATTATAACAGTTTGCGCCGGTTTTGAATCGTGTCCAGCTTGTAATGAATGTAAAATTAAGAAAAGAAATTCAAATACATGTCTAATTGCCGTTTTTCATTGCGCAAAACAATTTTTAAAATCTAAAACTAGGTCTTTAAAATTTAAGCAAGGTATAGGGCAATGATTTGTTCGATATTTAGTTAAAAAGTGTAGGTAATTATTATTTTTTAAAACATTATACACCTGTTGGGGGGGGGGGGTGTTTGTTGTTGTCTAAAATAACGTATTTTTTGGTTCAGGTTTGATTAATTTTTGGGAACTAAGCCTCCCCTACACTTACGTTCATGAAATACTACCGCCCTCCCGTCTTTTTTTTGTTTTTTTTTTGCTGGATCCTCCCCTGCTATGAACTATAATATTTGTTAAAAATTAAAGAATACAATATCTAGAATAATTTTAGTGCCAGTAGAAAAACATTCCTATTTTATGTATACATAAAACCATATACTATTGAATGTTAATTTGTAATCAACGCATGTACCTATGTATATGTATGTTTGTACCTTATATTTCTATAATATCATCTAATATGTTACATTTATTATTGCAGGGATGAAAATGAAGGGTAAACTATTTCACCATTATTTATGTTCATTACTCGGATAACCAAAATTGATCATATTTATCAACAGTTTGAAAAGATACATGATAATCAACAAGATAATTATAATTATCAGTACTATTTATTTTAAAACCTGTAGTATTATAAAACTATGCATAAATATAATACCAAATTGTGAATATGTGTGTTAATATGTTAGTTAAAATCATTCTGCAACAAAATTAGGGTTTAGCACGTCTTATTTTTTTCATAAATTATGTCAAGCAATATTATGTTTCTTTTTAGATTCTACGTATGTATTGTTTTTACATTGATTTTTGTTTCCTATAAACACTGATAGCCAGAGAGTGCGTTAGTTCTCAAAATGTTAAAGCACAAAAAAGTCGAGAGAGGAAGTAGATAGTAGATAGTACCATACTTGAAACTTTTTTTTTTAAATTTTGTTTTGTTTTTGAGTTGTGGCCGAAACCAAAGAAAAAAATTAGACCATTTTCGGAAAACTTCTTGTAATTTTAACATTTGTAATCACTTATACAAATAGCAAGTGACTCTGATATTTAAGTTAAAATAAATAAAAACTACAAAAAAGTTTAGATTTTGGTTATAAAACATATTTTATTTGAAACAATTTTTGATATTTTGATTATTTTATTTGTTATTATCTGGTGAAAATGACAAACATCAAATTTGAATATTTGTGTTTTTAAGTGGAAAGAGCATAATTGATGAATGAGCTTTATAGCACAAAAAATTTTTTAATTTAATTCAAATTGGATGTTAATTGAAATGATTTTCAAAATTGTATGTATATTTAGCAAGTTTTAATCCAAAAACACAAATTTAGACTAAAAAATCCAATGGCACGGCAAGTATTAGTCCGATAAGATTGAAACCAAATGCTATTTTTTGAGTTCCTAGTTGTTAAATAATTGGTCATATCATTCAAATATTATGCAATTAATGTTTCCAAAAAAATTTTGTAACAAACAATTACGTAAGTAGTGCACCGATTTTCTCATGCAGTACCTTAACGTAACACAATACACGTTCTACTACAAAAAAAGAAAAGAATGAAGGAAAGAAAGAAAGGGACTAAATTTGAGGTTGAGTAAAAAATTATTTGGCGTAGCAATTACTTTAAAAAGTTATTTTCAGGTGATATAGTTAGTTTAACATAGCTGATAAGTTTTGTTAAATTTGGTTTTTATGAGGACATGTAGATAACTTAGCTTGCTCAGAATTGTGTTTTTAAATGTAATGACTTTTCATTGCTTTCATAACATAATAAGTTTAAACCACGACTTCTGAAACATTGGCTTACCCAAATAAGCAATCCACTCCAAAGCATAATTGCAATGCCTAACAAATTCTCACCCGACCTTAAATGTACTCCCGTTCTTTCCTTTCTTTCTTTTTATAATTACAATTATAATATCATCATTGTTATCAATTGTATTTAGGTAGGTGTATAGTTCAACAATATTGTGTATTACTTGCTTAACTAACAGCAAGTTACTAACTATTTTTTTATTCAAATTTGAAATGATAGATTTTAATCTATTTACTTTGTTCTTATACTTATCTTATTACAACTGGGTATTATTTAGCTCCAATTGTTTTAATATGTAACTAGATATTTAGGTAATAAATAATAATTATTACAACTAAAGATGGAATATCAGCCTCAACATGTTTGTCCTTTTACAATTCTAATATTATGCTTACCTTAATTGTACAATACTAAAAATATTTCTTGATTTTTATTATTTATTTCTAGTTTTTTAATGAGTTTGTTATTAATTACTCCAAGTATAATAATTAATATTTATTAACTAATCTGTTTATTATTGGTCAACAGATTTAATCAAAATCAATATGAAGAATATCCTACTCCTAGATTTGTTGTTACAAGAAGAAGAAGAGATTATTCTGAATTAATTGGATCTTATGTAAATGTCACAAACGTCTTACATGATTCGGATTCTGAATCATTTTTTGATGAAGAGGTAGAAGATTCTAGTGGGGGTAGTAAGTATAAAATATTTTAATAACTCATCATATGAGCTTATGTTTTAAATACAAACTCTGTACCTATTAATAAATTATAAAATAATTTGAATTGTTTTATGTATTTAGCACAACTGGACACATTTGGGCCATCAGAAATTTATGATCAGAATTTAACTCCAGCACATAAGGTAATTCAATTCTCTTAAATTTTGTAAAACTAAACTAATGAAAATATTACTAATAATACTTCAATTAAACTAATTATTATTACCTCTAACAAGACTTAAAAAACTAATTTTATTTCATGTAAGGCTTTTTGAACTAAATCATTTGTGTACAATTCAATAAATGTTTATTTAAAGACTGTCTTTGTTTATTAAACTGATATATGTGAAAATATATTTCAACACAAAATTTCCATAACACTAACTGTAATATTTAAATTCTTAAATAAAAATATATTTGTGTGTACTTATATCATAAGTTTCATATCAATTGAACACTCATTTCACATCAATATTAATCTTTCATGCTATCAATAATTTATGTTTAAAGCACGGTTAAAACCTATCATAGTTTTTACCATGTTCAAACATTTTGATACGTCATGTTCAAAGTTGCACGGTTTGGATGACTTGACTTGTTCAAGTAGTACTCGACACCTGTCATTGTTGCAACATAATGTGGTAACTCTGATAGGTGCAAACCGGGCTTTAGTACAAATTTATAGTTCCACACTGTCTAGAAACTTGGAAAAATCTATGGGTAATTCACGATTGATAATCTTGTACACCACATTTCTAATTTCCTTCCAGAATTCTACTAAATTTTGTACACTGAATTCCCTTCACTAATAACCCCCCAGAAAAATCAAAAATTTAATCTTGTTGACAAAATCTGAACCTAATTATAGAATTATTAAATGTTTTTAGTAGAACTAAGATTTGAATGCTTAAAAAAAACCATTAAAAAAAAAAAAAAATACAGCTTTTTATAAAACATAGAAAATTACAAAGACTAAATAATAATTTTCAGTTTTACTTACAGTCTAAAATTATTAGTACAATTAAGTAATTGGTAATTTTTTTACAAACAGAAATTAGTAAACAACCAATTAAAATGTAAGTTAAAAATTCAACAAATCTGAAATAAAGAGTCAAGAGTATTCTTATATACCTATAAAATTAAATTGTGGTATAAAATTGCTCATAAAACTTCTAAAATCACCTGTAAATGCACATAATCCTAGGGGTATCAAGGACCGCAATTTTTTTCTCTGTCAATCACACATAAATCATAGGAATTTAGATGTTTTTCTTGCAATCGTACGGATTAATCTAATTATGCCACAAAGATTCTGAAAACTAATTTGAATTTGCCATAAAATATACATGAAAATGACTTTCTTAAGTTCCCAAAAATGGCAAATTCAAATCAGTTTTCAGAAACCATATTGCATCTTTATACTAATCAGTAATCGGTACATTTGACAAAGGAAACATTTTAATTCCTGTGTGTGTGAGATGGATGGAGAATTTACCCTTAAAAAATTTTAAAAAATACAAAATAAAGTCAAATAAAATAAACAATTTTTGATTTTAGTACTTTGGTATACTGAACCAAAGTTCGTGCTTTAAAATATGATAAAGTAATATAACATAATGTATTAAATAATTTTAGAATTTGAGCTTAGCAAAGAATACACTGTTTTTGAAATGATGTTTATTTAGAAAAAAAATCTGAAAATACTTTTCCTGGTAGAAAGAGTGCTCCAATCTCTTCATGCAGTTATTCATATAATTGGTCTTGGATTTTAGATGGTATTTTGATGTAAGCTTTTTTTAAAATTTCAGTTATTTTTTTAAGCTGAGTCAAAATTTCTTTGAATAACTTTAAATTTAAAAAAAGAACCTAAGACAGGTTGATGTTAAACAGTATTTATACATTATTGTTGCAAAGTAACGCTGTAGAGGTCATATTTGAAGGGACTAAATGTAAAGATCTGTGATTGTAAATACAATATTATGTAAAAAAAAAAAAATTCTGAGCAGTTGTATATTCTTCGTTACACTTAAAATCTAAACAATTACTTTAAATTTTATTATATACCATAAAAGAAATATATCTATTTACAAAAATGTTATATTTGTACATTTGATTTATTGGTTGAATTTTTAATGTATATATGTATGTACACATATATCATGTATGAATTATCTTCTAAATAAAACCATAAAACAAAGAGTTTTTTTCTGAATTTGATGTGATCAGACAAAATCTGTTGTTTTAATAAGAACTAAAACCATGATCATTAATTTTTTTGTATAATTATCTTGTATGTTTGTTATTTTAGTATTTGGGAGAAGGACTGCATGAAAGTACTGGTCGAACAATATTCGAAGAAGGTGTTATTCATACAATACCAGTTATATTTTTGAGACTAAATTTAATCCCTGGGCAAATTCTTCCAATTATTGCTCGTTCTCCACATGTTAAATTTATATTAAAGTATGCTCTAACAAGAAATAGAGTATTTGGAGTCTCTTTCAGATTGTAAACTTTTTTTTTTAGATTTTTTACATTATAAAATTATTATAACTTAATAACATTATGATGAATTTTATTTGTTTAGAAACAGAAATTCAGTTACTTCTGGAACAATTGCAGAGATATATGAACATTCTGTTGACATTGAATCAGTTGAATCATTTCAAATTAAGGCTATGGGTCATCAACGATATCAAATTTTATCTGTAAACCAATTTCCAGAGGGGTAATTAATAATAATCAATTTTTGTTTGTTTTTGACCCATTGGACGTGAAGGTTTTCTTAATACGGTTAGTGACGTGTGAGTGGCACTTTTCATAGCTATTACGGCAATTTTTGTCAAAAAATGTTTGGTTATAAAGTACATCTAGTGATCAGAAATTAACTTTTATTTCAATATCTAATCAGACTTCCATTGTCAGGCTAACCAAATGTGCGTGATAATTGAGACTAATAATTTGAACTTTTGATAGAAAGCCAAATAAATTAAAAATCAAGGATTAGTTTTGTTTACATTGGTACGTATGTATATCAGTTCGAGGTAATTACTATGTCACTAGAAATTCACAAGAAATAAGCCAGTGGTGGCCATAGAGTAAGAATTTGGTGCCCAACTAAATGTGAGCATTGTGGCGCCCATTTGTGACCACTCGAGAGTTAAAAATTATAACTATTTTGTTTTTAATTTTCAATTAGTTAATATTTTTAAGTATTATATCGTATCATATAATATATTTTTTTATTAATTAATATAATTAGATTGTGCAATGTCAATTTTTTTACTACAGTTAACTTTTTGGTTTTAATTTTTTTTTTTATAAACATGAGAAACTATCTAATAAAACATAATTTTAATTTTTAGAATTAATGAGCAGCTCAATATAATTGCATTAGCTAAAATCAAAATTATTCCAGATGTTACATTAACATTTCCACATAATAAGTTGTGTTTGAATCCAAAAAAACGCCAAAATTCCAATCATAGTGCAATGTAAGTATTAAGTAGTGTAATATTATATGAAAGCATGGAAAATTTAATATTTAGTTGTGAATTAAGATGTTAATTTGTATTATCTAGGTGTCAGAAAAAAGACATGTGGCAAACCCAGTGGCCAGATTGGGTTTATAAACAATTTGATGTTGACTTATTGGCGTCAAAAGTTGCCAAAAAAATTAAAATGTTGTGTAAGGCTAAATTACTTGTTTATTTCAAATTTTGTATTACTTACGTAATATTTAGTATTTATGCAATACCTCATAATATTTCATACATATTTAATTGTATTTTGTTCATAACTTCTCTATTTTTGCTAGTCTTGATTAATAATTTCTATAGTTTACCAACTTTATTCAATTTATTGTGTAGGGGACTCTGTCCCGTTATATATTATTTTAGGTTCGGTAAATTAGGCACCACATTGTCATAAAATTATTTTGTTTGAAAAAAAAAAAACTCTTGCATAGTTTAATTCAAAAAAAGTTATTATTGTGTTTTTATCACACACACTATATTCTATGAGATTATTATTTTGCAATTAAATTATCTATTTAAGCCCCTAAAATTAAGTTATACGCATTTCTAGGAATATTCCTAGTTCCATCAGAATTATAAATAAAATGAACCATTATACATTTCAAAAATAGTTTTTTAAAGCAGGATTTGTATTATTTTATTTTCTTAATGTTTGTTTATAAATTATTAAAAAAACAAATGAAAATTGCCAATTTAGAGCTTAGAGACTGAAGCATCGTTCAGAATCCAAATCTAGTTTCATAATTTATTTTGGTACACACATTAGTTTAACAAATTGATAGAACTTGCCAGACATGTTTTATACCTAAAATACAGAGGAAACTTATTTTAATAGTTCGTAGAATTTTGGTTGATATGGTTTAATTAACATTTTAATGGTTTATATTAATAAATACAACTTTCTATTGAATACATTTCTATCTTTTTGTCACTTGAAATTTTAAACATAGCCTTATAATACTAATATAATATATTTTATTAGTATAACTTTAATTACTTTAATTAAATTAAGAAAAACAACCATCATATAGCTTATTGTACATTATTTATTTTGTTCTATTCAAAAGATAAAGATGTGAAGACCTCGGATGATCCTTCTTTGTTATCACTTCAAGTGACCAAGCTCGGTATATTTAATCAAGAACAAGTTAGCCGTTTGTTGGGCATTGCGTCAACAAATCTAAGACTACAGTATATACTACAATATTGGGAGAAAAATGTTAGAAACATTTTTTTTTTTTTTTTTTTTAATAATTTCCCATTGGCTTTTTACCATTTACTATTCTGTTTTAGCAATCGATGCAAACATTTATGTGTGCCCACCCTGCATGTGGTATTCCTATTTGCAACATGAGTAAAGTGTTTGCAATGTCTCCTGAAGGACCACAAGGTACTTATTGCAACTCTTGGGGACAAATTCATGACATGATTACCGTAACCGAATTGGATGAAGATATGAATCCTGTATCATTAGGATCTCCAACAACTGAATGTTGTTGGTTTCCAGGGTATAGTAGTCCACTGATTAACAATATTATAATTTATATTATTGTTAAAATGTAACTTTTTTTTTTTTTAGGTATAAATGGGTAATAATTATGTGTCCAAATTGCCGAAGTCATTTAGGCTGGCATTATATGGCTGATGTAAGTAAAACATTAGTTCCGAGGGTATTTTATGGATTAACTATGAAATCGATTACATCAATAAAAAATTATTTACAACCGGGTTCACGCAACTTTCGTTTAATCAACGATAATGAAAGAATGGTAACTTTTTAAGTTATTCTTTAATAAAGTTGTGTATTCATTCTCATTATATTGTTTAATTTGTATGATACAAGTGATCTTAATGTAAATGTTGTATTATTTATTATATAATGGACATAATAATTTACAAACCTAATTGTATTAATGGAAATTAAAAATATTTTATTTATTTAAAATGTACATTAATTAATTAACTAAAAAATAATTGCTTTGCTTTATATTGCATAACAGTTGTAATTACTATAAGTCATCATGTATTTATTTCTTATGTCACATAAGTAAACACAGTATATTTATCATTAAATTATAATGATAATAAGAACATTTATTTTATTGTTTAATAGTAAGTCGTTATGTTTCTGGTTGTATTACAAAAAAACATAATATTAATGTGTCGTATATAGTTTTGAAGCTGCTAATCAGTCAAATACTCAAACAAAGCATCATACTTAAATAAATATGATATATTAAAAACAATAATAAAAATTTGCTCTCTATAAATAATAAAATTGTTTTTTACTTATTATTTTTGTGTGTTATTTTATCATAAATTTCAGATTTTGAGCGCTGCAAAGAACTTAATAATTTTACAACCTTGTTTTTTTTTTTTTTTTTAAACAACATTCGTGATGGTTAAAATAGTCTGAACTATCCAATGTTTGTTAAGTAGACTCACATGATACATTGTTCAAAACAATATTTTAAATTTTGTCTAGTTTTAAGTTAAAAATAAAAAATAATCTTAAAATGATTAGATTTCCTTGAAAATTATCAAAAATTAGAATGAGTTAGTCAAAAAATATAATTCTTACAAATGAGATGAAGTTTGAAATTGTTGGAGCCTATCAGAATTTTATAACTCCCCACTTCCCTCCTATTGACACATAAAAACTATTTTTTTTTCATGTATTTAATAGAAAACTATATTATTGATCACAGATCACAGGTGGAGTAGGCCACTATTTTTTGTTGGTCTGGTGTAGAATATAAATTGACATTTTATAATACATTCTTAAGCAATGATAAATCATTTAATACAATAATAACAATTTTCTTGGTAAGATCAGTGAGACAAATACAATAGCTTATTTATTTGCTAAGTTCTTTATTTAGCTCAAAAGTGGTATTCCAGTAATGTGTAAAATTTTCAATTGATTTGTTGCACTTCTGGATTAATGACTGCCAAAAAAAAATATCATACAATCATTTCAAAACAAGTTTCAACTCATGTACGTATGAAAACTAAACATATAATTGTTAAATAAAAAATAATTATAATGAAATTTCTGGAATTGCTTAAGTACATAATATATGCCAATCAAATCCTAGTATAAATTTTCAGTTTACGCCTCTAGTAATGAGTTGTATTATTTCAATTTCAATTCAGTTAGTTTTAAAATGACTGATTTAGCAATACATTTGATTTTTAAATCAAAATATACTTATTCAAATTTTAGATCATATTGATTTATTTTTAATTGTGTGTACTATGAGTTGAACAAGTTAAATTGCAACAGCTTTAATAAATTTACAGAACACTGTAGGTATGTATTATAAAAAATTATTAGCACAACTAGACCTAATAATTGGGGATGCTTAAAAGTTAAAACAAACTTAATCATCATAAAATTTTTTGGGGTGATAATTTTGAACCGGGTGTTTTTTCTAGTTTGCGCCAATAAATACCTAGGTACAGTAGTTTTAATTTTATTTTACATTCTAATAACTGTTTATGTATCGCCAATAATTTTGATGTTCTTGAATGGCTGTAAATCTTCTGGCAATGTCGATTATTGAATCAAACACTAATAGTTTAGCATTCAAGTTAAAAGCGTAATCTATGTGACCAAATCTGTTGTTAGGGATTGATATTGTTTGATAGACGTTTGGCAAAACCGATGTAAGCTTAAGTATTGTCTGAAAAAAATGTAGTACATATTTTTTAATAAAAGTTATAGTTGAGATTTTTGTAGTGGTATGACAACATTACTATATTGATGAACGCGCTAAAACGTACAAAAAAAAACTGTAGTTTATTGTTTACTGGTAGTTTTATAAAAAGAACGTTTTTTTTTAACACCATTTAAAGAAGCTAGAGAAAGGGTGAGATGGTGTATAAAAATATCTTAAGTGATTTGTAGTCACCATAACGTGTCAAATACCACAATTATTAATAATTTGTTTTAATCATGTTGATTTTTCAAGCTATAGAGAAACGTTTTTCTAAAAAAAAAAAAACAATTTTTTCACTATAAATATTTGATTATCTGCATGCGAATTTACATAATTGTACTTATATACTGCATTGTATTGATACAGTCCTGACTGTATTTGTTGTTTGAGACCAAAACTGATATTCTAATAGGGAAGTATGTAGGTTAGTAAACAGGTTTAGATAATAGCGAATAATGAACTTAGGTATTTTATTCTTTATATCCATGTGTTTAAATAAATTGACCACCACTTAAAAAAAATGATTTGGAATACAAATTGTGTAACAGTATTTTAATAAAATTGACTTACACCACTGTCAACAATTCTGTCGTTTTTACTGTAGTATAACACTACTGGTGATGTAACTTTTTTCAAATCATATTCTGGTGGCTTAGGTTGTCCGTATTTTTCTAAATTTTTTTTAATGGTTCCTAAATCATAATGTTGAAACTTACCTGAAAATAAAATTACAATGACCAAATTAACACTTCTAATTACATTTAATTGTTTTAAGTCGTGCTACCCCATTGGCCGTAGTTTTTTACATATTATTGGTATAAAATTTTTTAATAAGCCCTTTTCAATTTATTTGAAATATGAATTGCTGAAAACAATTAACATAATTGATGATATACATTTTTGTTACTATTTTTTGTTTATGATAAAGCGGTTGCTGATTACCAAGGTTTATAGAATATAATCTATAAACCAACTAGGTTGGTCAAAATAAATATTTGAAATTAAAATTGTGTTGTATCATGGTAAAAAAAATGTATTAAAAATAATAAAAGTATTATTATTGTTTTATCCTGATTATTATAGCCTTGGCCACCCCCCATTTTAAAATCCTGGCTACGCCACTGTGCTACCCTATCCCTTTCCAGATCCCAATTTATGGGGTGGTCTAGAGGACCTAAAGCCCTGGGTCTCCAGAAAATGGAAGCCTTTATTATAATTCAAAATGATACATTCAATTAGGTACTAAAATATTTTTTATACTTACGGAACTTTTACAATTTTATACAATGTACTTTTAAGAATAAAAATTATTATAATTATTTAATGAAATAAATATTTGGTAGAAATGTTTCTAACCAATGTTTACAAAATGTAATTTAAAAAAATTTTACAATTTCACAATTAATTAGACATTAAACAATATTTTGTTGTATGACAATCAAATTATTTAGATTTTATCTTTACTTACATTGTAATAAATATATTGTGTAAAATTTGACGGTTGGAATTAATGTTAAAACTTAGAACCATTGGCTATTTTGTTAAAGTAAAGTAGGGCATGGGAGAACTTAGTTTTTCAGGCAAAACTTAAAACAGTCCAAGAATTTTTTTGATCATTGCGTTACATAGTTTGTTTGACCAGTACAAAATTCTATCATCATATTTTGTTGAATAGTATACCAATATGTTCAACAGATAGAAAAAATTTTTACTCATAATATTATGGGGACCATCAAGGTTCTATAAAAATTTCAAACTCTCAAAAGTTTTTGGATATAAAGTATTTGGAGCTTAATACAGTGGTCAAATAATGGATATTTAGATTATTTTTTGGAAACACAAACAAAATTTCTGAAAAAAAGTTGTCATCAACCGGTCTAATGGATAGGTACCATGTGTTAAATACATTAAATACAAAAATTTGGTTTGTTCAAAAAATGTTGCACTACCTACTGTTTCTTAGTCAAATTCAAATAATTATGTAGGTATATAGGTATAGGTGGCCAGACGTCCCGTATCATATGGGATAGTACCGTTTTTCAATTGTATGTGCAGTTTTTCCAATAAATGTTCTTGGGTTCAAAATTCGGCTTTTTAAAAAATGTGTGTTTCTATCTATAGAAAATACAATTTATTTCCAAAAGAGGGGAACGATTTCATCTATTCTGTAGTTGTATATTAAATTTGTAATAAGTTATTAGTTATTACTAATAACTGTTAAAAATGTCAAATGAAAATAAAGACTCCGAGTACCTAAAGTTTGCAGATGTACTCATTGATTTTTTTGAGAGTATACGAAGCTGTCAGGTACCAAATACAAGTACCAAATACATTTTTTTTTCATGATCTACGGCAGAGGTTCCCAACCCGTGGTACGCGAAAATTTTTTTATTACTATTTGCACTCAATATTATTTAGTTTAGTTTATTTGATATTAGCTAATTTTATAAAATTATTATTTTATCAAAATAAATTTAATGTCGATAGCATGGGGTTTGTAATCGTAGCAATTTAGAATTTTAGATAATGATAAACTCTTAAGTTAATTATAGTTCTTATCAATAAAGCGCATTCTTATAGCAGGGCCCGGACACTGATAAAATATGGTAAGTGACAGCTCAATGAAAGACACATTTAAAGACAAAACATTGGTTTCATTTTGGATGTCAACAAAAATAGAATACCCATCTCTTTTCAAGCAAGCATTACAATGTTAAAACCCATTTGTCACTACTTATTTGTGTGAGAGTGGATTTTCGGAATTGCTGTATTTGAAAAATAAGTACAGAAGTAGGCTCGATATTCAAAGTGACTTAAGAGTGAAAATTAGTTCCATTCAGCCTGATATTGATGACCTTGTAAAAAATAAAAAACAACAAATATCACATTAATTTTATTTATTTAATTTTATTATTATTTATATTTATTATTTTTTTTTATTAATTGGAAAATTGTAATTTAAAATTTAAATATTTAGATTTAACTAAAAATTATGATTTTTTTACTTTCATAAATATCAAATAATAAAAATGTAAAGAATTGAATGAATAATAAAAATATACGCTAAAAAAATTTGACTCCTAATTTAGTTTTAGAATTGAGGTGGTACGCGTATTGATTATAAAAGTGTCTGGTGGTAATCGATGATAAAAAGGTTGGGAACCCCTGATCTACGGAGTTTATAGGAGTTTAGAAATCACACCAATATTCAGAGTCAATAACTTTTCTTATGGACTCCGGTGGTACTTTGGTTGAACCTTTTTTTTGAAATTTTATTTACTTTTTGAGTTTTACTCCAAAAATAAAAAAAAAATTGAAAATTTTACGGCGAAAATTTTGAATTTTTTAGATTTTTAATAATAAAGGAGTGCTTCAAAGTCCAATCGATTCGTTGAATACCACTCAAAAGTTGGTATTTTGGCTTAAATTTTATATTATTTGAAGCATTTGTTGATGTTTTGATTATTTTCTGAGTTATGCGCCGAAAACGACAAAAATGAGAAGAATTATTCTCTGCCATTTTAAAACTTTTATGTAAGTAATAAATTATTTTAATACCTACGTTATAAAAAATTTAAAAAAGTTTTTGCTATAGTACACAATTTTTTTTTTTCTACTTTTCTATAGGAATAATTCGCGAAAAAACATTTACCCAGGACTTATTAGATTAGATCGCTCCCTCAGAATCGTTTTTTTTTCGAATGCATTCATTTATCGTTGCTTGTAGGTATAAAATGATACGGATAAACCGCAACTTTCAAATTAATGACCCATCCAAAGCGTAGTCGCTACTGCACCTTTATCGTGGTACCGGTTTTTACTTTTATAAAATTTAATTTAATGTATAGATAAAAAAAAATCGCATTGCATCGATCACCGGACGTTGATATCCAGCACATCCGCACATACATTTCCCATTATCTGAGTATCTATAACAATAATTGTTATCTATAATATTTTGGTTTCAATGTCATATTAAAGACAGAATGGACGACAATATGTGAATAATAAATAAATTAGGTACTGGCATATTGCGAAAAAATTGTTTTAATCTCAAAAATAAACTAAATTTATTTTCAATGCGTTTTTTTCTGAGTACCTAACCAAAGTTTTTCCTTTTTTGTAATATTTGAGCTTTGAAAGTTGAAAGTATACCTGAGCAGTATAATAGGGTTGCCATACGTCCCGGTTTTGCCGGGACGCATATTAATATACCATACATTGCTACACGACCGGTCGTTTCTGATTGGTCGATTTCAAACTGCGCGCGCTAAAATAATATACTTATAAAACATTCGGTCACGTGATATAGTCATATAGATCCGCGTGTTTGGCACTCGCTCGCTGCGCTTGCTTGACGCCGTCGCTTTGCTCCGCTAACAGATAATAGCATAAAACCTATTCCATCCAAACCTAGACACTTTACGTGACTTGGTTCAACCTTAAACCTAGTATAAATACATCAAATTTATACGATTAGAATGATAAAAAAAATATGACTGCGCGGTTTCCAAATAAACCTAAAACCAATTGCCACACACAATTATTTAGTGACGCAGACATAAACACATACATGTATATGTCCGTGTTTAGTGATAACTGTAATAATAAAACTGTGATAATATATTATTTTAGCGAGCTTAATTAGAAATCGGCCAATCAGAAACGACCGGTTGTGAAACAATGTACAGTATGTTAAAAAACGCGATATCACAGAATATGGTGATACCAGTTACATAAAGGCGCGCTATTTGAAATGGGCCAATCGGTCGTGTAGCAATGTATGGTATGTTAATATGCTGCCTGGACACTACCGGTTTTTAACCAAGTGTCCCGGTGTCCCGAGAAAGTGTTTCTGGACAGCGAATTGTCGCGGTTTCAAAATTTTACTCGATAAAATACCGATTTTCAATTATGAGAAAACATCTTCCTACACAATATTACAAATGCAAGATTATACGCGCGATAATCATAGGTATTTTATTTTTAGACTTTGTACGGCCGAACCCAAAATGCCGATAATCATAAAATCAATGGTTTTTATTAAAACCGCTACGTCACTACGGTAATAACGTTATCTACTTTAGAGTTTAGCAATGTTGAATCTGAGAATAACCAAAAAGCTCACTTTTCTTGAATTACAACGGGTTCTTAGGGGGGGATGGATTTGCTACAACTGTTGGTATATCAGTGTAGCCTGTATAGGGATAATAATTAATTGCACAACCACATTATATTCAGCGGTACCGTTATACAACTTATTGATACAATAATAAATATTGTTCATAATTTTATTGTACAATAATAATCATGTCAATTATCATGGAAAAATATAACGATAACATCAAAAATGTGTAGAATCAGTTTCAGCAGCAAATTTTTAATTATTTCAAGTCCTGGCTACACTGATATCCCAAACATTTTTCACTATAATTTTCGAGTTCTCATTAAGTGGGCCTTCTGGTTATTCTGTGGTTTAATGTTCAGTATCGTTGTACACGTTAGTTCTTCGTCACGCCGCGTCGCCGTCTGACTGTCAAATATAAGTGCCGACTTCCGTTTGTGTTAATTATCTAAAATATTTACTTTTTTTTGGTTAAATTAATTGGTGTGAGCTATTTTTCTCGTGACAACACAATACCGCCAACGCGGAGTGGTAAACGGTTATGCAGATTTACAGTAAAAATGGCAAAGTGAATTCGCGTTTTTGAAAAAAGTTCGTAACGATAACGATTATGATGTGTACTGCACATTTTGTTCGACTTTATTTTCCGTCAGTCATGGAGGTCGGGCTGATGAAACCGATCATTTAAAAAGAAATAAACATAAAACGGCAAAACAAGCGGCTGCATCCAGTTCAGTCAGTAATTATTTTACACCTTTAAAAGCAGATAATATCACATGACATCTCAAACTTGCAGCAAAAGAGGTAACTTTTTTGTATACCATACAATTTCGGTTTCTCATAGTTTAATTCAATGACGTGTACATCTACTTTAATTCGTAAGCTATTTGACAAAAAAAAAATTCAAAAAGAATTTAAAAAAATATATATATATTTTATCTTTCATATGGCGAAATATATATATATGTATATATATAATATTTGTCCATTCAAAATGTCCCGGGTTCGGAAAAATATAATCTGGTAACCCTACAGTATACCTATAATTTTGTAAAAATATCTAAAGAGTATTACGGCGTATATTATGTAGTATACCCTATGGGAACACCTCTGGTTGGTCGTTACAGTTTCAAAAATTATACAAAAACCAAAAGCGATGTACCTAGTTGAAATTGTTTTACGTCTATGCTATTGTTATTGTCTTGACTGATATTCATTGAAATACTATATGCAGTTTGAGCATTTCATTCACAATAACATTTCTCAGTTACTTAATTACGGGATTTATAAATCCATAAAATAAAAATATTGTTAGATTTACAATTTTTTTTCTCCAAAATGTAGTTAGATTTCAATGTTTGAAGAACACACATACCTACCTAAAAGTCTTTGGTGTTGAAGCTTTAGAGCAATAAAAATTTAAAAAAGGTTAAGGGAACCAATTTGCAACATTTTTGAATTCTATATTTACAAATGTCAAGCTTGTGTCAAATTTTGGTTTATCTGAAGTTTATCTGAAACTCTGGTATTAAACTTAATACAAGACCAAAAATTAGTAGAAATTATACTAGTTTCAGTACCAGAATTAAAAGTGCCTACATTGAAAACAGTCCATGTCAATTTCAACTGATCAATTTATTGAAATCTGGAGTGTATAGCATTACTGATTTGTGTAACTAGGTTTTGAGCTCTCTGAAGCCTATAGAATATGTTAGTTATACTTCCTATACTCGGAAAATGGGTACCTATGTATTATGCATGCCCGAATGTATGTATTATGTTTTTGCTTACTAGACTTGATCATTTGAAACACGTGATCTAGACTATTCAACGATATACCAGCTCTTGAATAAGCCAATTTAAAATCCAGATTTGTCTGTAAATGAACAAAAATTGTGAAAAGTTAAAAACTTTTGTTAAAAGTTTACTGGGCTAAAACTTTCAATACTGCGTGTAGGCTAAAGAAATATTAATGTTTTTTTTTTGAAAGGTTAAAATAAGTAATAATATTAATTAAAACAATAAAATCACCAGGAAAAAAAGACAAAAATTAAAATACTTACCGTAGCGTTTCCAGAAGTGTCAAATCCAAAGAGCTCTGATAAGACAAATACGCATACTTTAAGAAAAATTGATTTTTTACTACAGAACAGTGATATAGAATTTATTGACAAATGGCTTCGTTCAAACAATTCAAATCTTTTGATGTTTCGTGCAAATTGCTGCAACAGATTATTATATTATGCATAAACACATGACAAAAATAAATAGCCTCTAGATACCTAAGTTTATTTAAGAACAATTAAGTTAGATAAATTACCAAATTAAATTTAAGTAAAACTATAAGTACCACTTACCTAGTAATAGTTAAATTAAAATGAACTTATATTTTTACTCGTAAAATGCCAAAAAGGCTATAGGGACCAATATATCCCCTCCCCCCCTCTTCAACAGTAAGAAAATTAAATTTGATTAAGACGTGGTCTGTAGTTATGATTAAACCAAAAATTAGAAAAGGTGTTAAAAAAAAATGTTTGTAATTTATTTGGTTTACCTATACAATATAGTCAATAATTCTTATAATGATACTAAAATAGGTGATTAAAATTTCTTTGGGATCTATGTAGATTGTAGATTGACCATCAAATTTGTACTGATTATTTTAATATTTTAGAACTCATCACTCAGTTTGAGCAAAAAGGCCCGGGTAAACACATATAGTTTATATACCTTTTCAAAACTATTAAGACAGAGAATAATGGTATTATCTATTAAGTATAGGAAAAATTTACCAAACCAATATTTTGTATTCCCCAATTCCTTTACATATCCATATGGGTGATACCTAAGTACCAATTTATAAGAATAAGGTTTTGGCGTCTCACCTGTTAACTGCTCAGTCTTGTATACCTAACCAGTGCTTATCTCGGGAGGAGGTTAGGTTTTTTTTTTTTTTTTATATTTTAGCCCTTATAATCTTGATATCTATATGATCCCTAGTATATATTATAGCAAACATCAAATACAAAATGTATTAATTATTATATGTACCTCAGGGACAGATCCAGGGGGTGGACCTTGCCCACCCATATTTTTCATAAATTTGATCAATGATCATAGTAAGTACTAGTACTAGTACTAGTACTTGAAGGCACTATTATCAAAATTATAAAAATCGTGTAAGACATTGATTTTAATAGTAAAACTCACAAAAAATTGAAATTCGTAATTTGTTGTTTATATTATAGGTCATCAATTTTTCGTTGGACTTTTATCTACCTAAAGTCTACCATAAGTTTATAATTTACCAATTCTACCATAAGTATATCAATTTAAAATCTACTGTTCAACATAAAACCCCTGTTTATAACTGTTGCCTTTGTTGGGTATATTAATTAAATAGAGCTATTGCCACATTCGTGTCAAACAGAACTTTTGCAAGAGTTAAAATTTACATTTAATGTACCTATATGAGGTAGGTAATAATAATGTTATCTACTCACTCATATTGTCGTAATATTCTAAGACAAATACTATTTTCAAGAGTTTCAATTTTAATTTGATCATGATTGTTTTAGTTTTTAAATTATTATTAAAATTGCGTAGTTATTGAAGTATACATTTTTATACTTTAAGTGATATGCGAATGTGTTATATACCTACTCGTGTTATTAAACTATTTATTTTACTGAAAAAACTGTTTTTAGAGGAAAATATTGGTTTGAATAGTACTGATCACGATAGTAGTGTACGCATTACAAGATGAACTATTGACGGGTAATAACAGAACAATTAAAAAAAAAAAAAAAAAAACAATTATGAGTTTGTTTCCAGTGATTTATGTGGTGTTTTTGGCTTTTTTTGTCCCGTTTCAAAAAAATTTAAATTCTCTAATACCATATTATTAAATCAAGTTTGATTTATTTTGATCTTAAAAATTATACTGTTTTCATAATTTGCATTAAAAAAAGAAATAGTAAGTACCAGTATTAAACATTTTTCACCTAGTATTATTTCTAGATGATTTTGGAAATACATAGCTCCTTTTGCCTTTTCACCATTCACATATATGAAATCAAATTTTGATCACAAATTTTTGTGCTCATAAGGCCTGCCCAAAAAAATTTCCTGGATTCGCGCCTGACAGCTGCGCGCCCATATTTTTTTTTTCTTCGATTCGACATAGGCGCAATTTGAAGAGCTGAAATCGAAATCTTTCGGGGAGTTGTATCGAGCCCTGCACCCTGAGACCCCAGACTGTTCTGTGTATTTTTATAGAAAAGTTGGGGGGCGCAGCTGGGTCTAAAGCAAGGGTAGGTATCTTTGATTACGCGATTGCTTACCAAGTACAGCTGACCGAACTGTACGCCGATGCGGAGCAAGACGGACCTGATGTTGGTGAACGCCACAAACGGGGCCAAGTGGTAGCTGACGACGACCTTGTCGTTGTACTCGGGTCTCGCGGACGCGGTGGCCAGAAACACGGCGCTGCTCAACGAGTACGTGACCAGGTACAGTCGCTCGTAGCCCGTGCTGTTGCACACGAAATCGATCATGGCCGGTACGTCGTAGTACGCCCATTCGTCAACGCTGCAAAAGCGAAATATTTTGCTGTACTTTATTATTATTATTATTATGACACGGCGAAGGGGAAAAGCTTTCCTTGAAACCGGGAATCCACACCTTCCCCGAAAAATTCGCGAAATTTGTTCGCGACCAAATCATAAGTAGTCTCTTGTGATAAACCCCCCCCCCCTTATTTCCTCCCGAGAAAATAAGGCTGCAACTTAGTGAGTAAGGCCACAGTCGCTAGATTATAGGTACCTCCTATTCTACAATACAAGAAAATATATAGACGTAGGTGGATATAATAGAAGGATAATGCTTTGATTTTTACATACAATATGCCAAAAAAGAAAAAGGCATAATTATTGTACTCTGAATTTTTATTATTTATTTCGTTGTGTGGCATCCATGTACAAAAAAAAAATTTAAAAATTCTTCTAAAACTAATTGTACGAACGTAATTGTGATTGATAAATAATTAAAAATCGAAGTTTTAAAAAAGTTTGAGCCAAGTAGATACATAACGCAAATATGACTTATGAGCCCACGTTTAGCTACAGAAACCTACTCCAAAGAAAAATCACTATATACCTTAGGGCTTAGGGATCATTAAATTAGTAAGGGTGCTCAAAAGTATTTTGATTATGTAGGGGAGCTCCGTCCCCCAGTACACCCCCCCCTCCATTCGAGTACTAAATCGGTATCAAAATTTCATAAATTAACTTAATTTACATTTCATTGTGTTTTACGGGTTTTTGCGTCGATTAACCTCGATTACCAGCTATATTGTAGTAGTAAATTGATCCACGTCAGAGACCTGCGAATTTGTATTGTTTGTATCTATTTCATACGGGGCGCAGTTACGAATTTGTAGACTTAGTGGAAAATTTACCTGAATTCCCAATAATCCGGATTGGAAGCGTTGATGCGCACGTGTTGCTTGGCGTACAGATTTCCTCTAAAATCTCCCAACCAAACGTCGTAACCGCTGTTCACCAAAACGGAAGCTATAACAGAATACAATATGTATACATACGTAATATGTATGCGTTTTAGTACCCCCCCAAGAGGAAACAATTTTGATTTTCTAGCATCTACAAAACACAAAATGTATAATATAGGTGCGTTGATATTATTGTGTGTGTGACGAAAGCGGCAGAGTAGGTCAGTAGCGTAATCAGTGGGGGCTGAGCCTCCAATACTACCCCCTCAGCGACTGACGGGGTAGTATTGGAGGCCCCCATTAATGTCTAATAAGTTAAATTTTTTTATTTAAAATCGGTTATATTTTTTGGTACGTCAGCCAAAAAAATAATAAATCACTTTTTCAGTACGCCATCAATTTTACAATATCTGAGAATTATTCATAACATTACAAAAGTTATTTATTAGTTATTTATTTATTAGTTCAATTGCCTGTTACAAAGTTTAATGTCTTATCACTTTTATCTATATTCCTGTTACGTTATCTGTGGCGACCAATCTTTTGATTTTGTTGTATATTTTTAACTGGCTTTACAAGAGTGAATCGATTAATTTTATAATAAATATAGAATAATAGAAATATACCTGTAATCTACTAGGCTTACAAAAGTCCATTATTGTTTTCCCGGCATAGTGTTTCAAAACCTTAAAATTGTCACCACCAACAGTAAATTTACAATTTTTTTTTTTTTTTTTTTGGGAATGCCAAATTTTAAGAGCTATTTCTCCCTACTAAATTCTACCGATGTGCGATTCAATCTCGACCATGGAATTTTGTCACTAATCAGCCCCTGCCCAAAAAAGTAAACCTGGATACGCCACTGAGGTAAGTGCACGCATGTCAACGTACGTAGATCGTGATTTTCGTCTCTCAGAAACCACTGATCAGACGCTCCCATTAGCGCGTGGAGCAGCAAAAATGGCGGGCCTCCGCCACCGTTTATATGAAACAAGTTGATCAGGTACCCGTCTTCGGTTAACACGGGATGCCTGCTGTACCCGGGGTGGCCGTGGCTTTCAATTAGTTGACCCTTAAACAAACAAAAGAAAAAAGCTAGTTTTCGCTCTACTGTGAGGTGCATGTGGCTGGTATAATATAGGCAAAAGCGGACTATATGTTGGTATAATTGAAATTCACGAACTAACCTAGTTAAAACGGTTCAATTATATTCGTTTTTAATTAATCAAAAAAGAAATAATAGTCAAGTTTAAAGTTAAGTACGCTTAAAACCAGAATTATTGTAGTCCGTTAGGTTGAAATGACTAAACTTTTTAACCCGTTTATCGGTCCATGAGATTAATGTTTATTGTAGAAAAATCATATTATACGACTCAGTATACAATATAGTTAGTAAGTGGTACTTATATAGCTGTAAAAAAGATTCAAACGTATGCTATTTTGATTAAAATAACTTTGTTTTAAAATGTCAATATGTAGATATTTTACATAAAACACGATTAAGTATTTATTTTTTACATGAAAAAAAAAAACATTTGTACTTATTAGCACGGATTTTAAAAACACTTTTATACCAACCATTTGTTGCATTTGATTTGATTACCTGCATCTGTACTTATTTTGTTTTCGGCTATTTTATATAGTTTTGTCTTTTTTTCTTCTAAAAATTCAACACATTATTATAATCATTACCATCTAACATTAGTAATGCATGTACGATTTGAAAGAGATTTTATTATGAAAAAGTTTTAATTTCAATTGAAAATTAAAAAATTAAAATTAACTTCCAACAATGGATTAATGTTTTATCAACCAAAATCACAATTAGCATACTAAATACAATTCACGTTACTTTGTGCAAATTATTTTTGTTTTATATTGTCAAATCTAATCAAACAGTTGTTAAACTTGAAACTGAATACCTATAATAGGTATACAACAATTAAATATCTATCTATAATATATTTATAAGACTTATGTATAAGTAATTACCGACGTAATTACCTGTAAATAAATTTTATTAATTTGTGTATTCAGTACGAGTCACTTTTACGCTTATAAACATCAAGATTTAATTAATAAGAACCTGTTGACAATATGTTTATACTACACGCACTAAACATAAAAAACAATTGATTTAATTCATTAAAAATTTATCAAGATCCAATCTTTAATTATAAAAATTAAATTATGTTAATATAATATTATGTACCTACATTGAATCCATACAGGTATAGGTGTACCAATATTTATATGTAGGTTTAAAAAATGTCTATAGTAGTGCGACAGATTCTAGTATTCACCGGTTTTGGTATGGTATTAGTTAATTTTAATAAAAACAATTTTGATTGAAGCTAAATATCTTGAATTGTATTGTTTGTCGATAATTTCATAATTAATCTTCAAAAACTTGTATACAGCATATGATATCATACTTAAAAGTTAAAACTATATATTTACACAACTATAAAATAATATATCATTAACCTGCGTCCTGTGTCTTTTCTTAACATAACATTTTTCAACTCGTAACAAAAGAAAACGTACACCAATTTAACAAAGATATGTTATATTATTTTCAAGGTCATATGTTTTTTGAGAGGAGGTATATAATAATAGATTTTATATTGGTGCTTAATTTTGAAGTGTGAATCAAACAGTCGTGGCTTGGGGTGGTTTTAGAGATTCAAACTTTAAATCATCCGAATACATTTTCATCATTTTTTCCACTCCTTGACACTCTTACGCCTTTTTAATCTATAAACATCATGAATATTTATTATTTTCCCTTCATTTCTCTACCAGTTACTCACATTAATGACTCGATCTTTGCTTTTCCTGGCATAAAGACCAACTGATTTCTCGTTATCGATGTCTCAGTTCTTATTCTCTTCACTAAAATCTTTTCCCAAATCTTCATAATACGACTCGTGGGCTTTATATTATGCTGTACGCCTCCATAGTTTTCCTACTTTGTGCGTCTCCTTTGCTTTTAAAAATTTGCATTGCTCTTTAGTCACTATTGTTGACGAGTAAGTAGTAACTATATTAACTATAGTTACTTTTTTTCTTCAGAAACTCGGAACTTCACTATAAGCGTTACATAACTTAAGGAAACAACTGTTACTTACTAAGTTACGAGAGACTTTCCTGGCTTTGGCAGTGGCGGCTTTCGTATAAGGCGTATATGATATGTTTACATTTATTAATTTTAATTTTCGGTTGGTGGGTCATGCGGGTGCAGTGCTAGTGAGGACTAGGGACAGTGAAGCCTATTATTGTTCTAATACTATACCTACAATTATGTAATTTGCATGTATCGGTGGGCAGTTTTTTAGGTGCAGGGTGCTTGCTGGGAGATCATGCAGTTCGTTCGGCAACGCCTTTAATTTTCAGGATAGCCGCCACTGGTACTCGGGTCCTGTTATATATTTCATCCCTGCGTGTAGGACGTGGGTACGGTCGACCGGAACTATCGTAAAGTACTCACCGTACTGAGGACACCGATCGTCGTCGAAGCGTCTCTACCGTCGGTCGGCGTGCAGGCGAGGAACGTCAACAGAACCACGACGGTTATGAAGGCACGTGGGTCCATTGCACACGATTGTTATCCGCGCACTTCACGACTCGCCCGTTGTCCATAGACAAGAACTATAGGTAAAACTAAGTAAGACCCGCCCATATAAACAGTAACTATGAGTAAACCTAAGAAAGACTCGCCCGTAAACAAGAACTATATGTAGGTAAAACCATTGATTATGAATTATTCCCTATACCACGGCACATCTGTATTATAATTCATAATTAATGGTAAAACTGAGAAAGACTCGCCGGATGCGAACGGTCTCGCACGCGGACACCATCTGGTTCAGCAGCACGTGCTGCCGCGGCAGTTTTTTGTCGAGGATAATCCGTTTTTGTCATAATATCGTGCCGGACCGGTTTTGGCTGCAGCTCAGATATTTTCTCCGGTCTCGATTACACAAGCAAAACTCGATAAAATACCATGATGTGACTCAACCCCAATACCTATCTATAATAATAACAATATATTATATGGGTTTATGCAATCATTTATCATCTACTCTCGAATTTGGGGATCTCCTTCTACTGTTCAAAATATTATTATTATACTACTACTCTGCACACTTACTTATAAACCAGTGGTTTGATAAAATGTAAACGCTCGTATTTATAACTATATAATGATTGCCGAAGGTCACGCCGCAATCGCATACTTTGACTACAGTTGATCATAACTCATAAGTTATTAGACCAGTTATCCTAGATGCTAGAAACCGATTTTCTACTTACGGTCACAACAAATTTAATATGGTAGTAAATTTTTATCGGAATATTAATATTTTTTTTTTTTACTTTTACTTTATTCTGTTGCCTGAATAGCCAAAAAATTTACAAAACCCGTTTTGTGCGCAAAGATGACGGGCGCACGTTTCAAAATTTTTAAGTGCGTACCGCCTATATAAAACTAGCGGCCAGATTCATGGATAGGTTGAGTTATGGAGACATTGGTCACCACGTAATTGCACTCGCAAGCAAAACGCAAATTACACTTCGCTGTTTAAAGTTGTTTGAGTAGATATAATAATAATCTACCTATCAGTTATGAATATTGGTGTTCACTGTTTATACTACGTTATAATATTATACATTGCAATTAAAAATTGCTACAAAAATATGTCGTAGTCAAATTCTAATAAGTAGTAACGATTTACCTGTTATAATTTATAGATTGAACCCAAAATAAAGTATTTTTATACAAATTAATAGAATCCACGAGTATAAATTATAAAACAATAATCACGTTCGGTACCTATGTTTTTAGTTTTTTTTTTACATCAATAACACAATCAAAAGCATTCGACCGTTGTATAAACTTGTTATTTTTTGACTCGACGTGCAGCAGACTAAGAAAGAATTTACATTGTCTGGCTGTTTAATATTATATTATTAATTGCATATACCTCTTATAATCACTGAAAAATAGACAACATAATAATAATAATAATAAATTGCTAATCTATATATATAAAAATGAAAGTATGTTTGTATGTTCCCTATGATCTCGAAAACCGTTTGACCGATTTTGATGAATTCTTTTGTAATACATTCCTTAAAGGTCTGGGAAGGTTTCTAGCACAAAAAGTTCTGAGTAATTTGTAAGGAGGGCCGTGTAGCCAGCAAGGAACTAAAAGCATGCGTTAACTATATGGAAACTATATGGTCCGCTATATGGAATTAATTTACTAAGCTTTAACCGACTAAATCCCGGGCAACGCCGGGTCGGGACAGCTAGTTCATAATAATCGCTAATTTTCAGCTTTGATTCAATTTAAATATAATTACGTTTAGTACAAAAATACGAAAATCAAGTATAGGTTTTAAAATTGGTACAACTAAAAAAAAAAAAATAGACGCGCCTATTTGAAAACGTTTTTATCATAAGTATTTCACTTGAAGCTTGTAGGTACGTCAAAAAATATATGTATTTTTTTTTTTAAATTATTTTACTGGATTTCACACGTGGTGGGTCGAGTCGGTGGCGATGGCACGACGCCAATGGCGGAAACCCTTTTATGCATCGATAGTTACAAAAAAAAAAACAGCATACACACACACGTTCGTGCGCATGCGTTCTGGTATCGTTTGTGTTTCAGTTCCCAAGACGATAAACAAACTATGACATAGTCGTATACAACGATGTTATGCATCAAACGCGCAACCGGCGCGCGAAATATGCTAATACCGAACCGTGTACGATCTTTGATATCGTGATATCTTGCAGGCTCCTCTCGAATTTTCAGATGAACTTTATGGTGTGGTTTGATTTCGTTTTGCGCATACTGGTGCAAATGATTAGCCCACAGACAGACCGTAAGTACCTCTATTCGTAGAAACGTGTGATTTATAATTCATTTTAAGTTAAATACTGCAGGGCCCCGTTGGAAAAAAATTCGTGGGAGTGTCCAGGAGTTCTTGTGCTAATATGTAACCATAGCGTAAAAGTAAAAACCTAATCTATGTAGAGATAACTAACAAACACACAACAGACAAACAAAAACTGATAATAATAAAAAAAAAAAAAAAGGAGAAGGATACAAAACGTGAAACAAATTCAAAAAAATTGACTAGTAAATAAATAAAAATTAATTACATATACATAGTAATATTAATAAGTTCGACAGTAGCGTAAATATTAATAGTAACTAATAGTAGGCATGTAAAGAAGAAAAAAAGTACAAACACATTTTTGCGTCAACATATAATATTGTAGGTATCACAAAACGATCGTCTCTATAACATAGTTTTATTAAGGTCTAACTAACACAAAGAGATTTTTGTTTAAAATAATTTTAAAGGAAGTTGAACAATAATAAAAGCATATCATAATATTCTTATAAGGAACGATTTCCTATAAAGGAACGATTTCTGGATAATCAGTTCCTTTTTGGAGGAACGAAAAAGGAACGGATTTAATTATTTCCAAATGAATAGGAACGCAAATAAACTCTTTTTTCCGGAAATAAGATCGTAATATTCTGATTCCTATTTTTTTTTTCAGTATGTAATGCATTTTGTAGTAACTACAAAATCAATAATAACTGTTATTGATTTCTAAGATTTTTAGTGTTCAGTCTACTCTCTATTGTCAAAACTTTAATATAATATATAAACTACATATCGTTTTCCTACATGTGGAAATTTACAAAATTGGTTTATACGGTTATACGATTGACAAGTTTAGTTCATAATCGTTTACATAAGTTTTTTTTCATTTTTGTCATTATACCTATGTGTTTTTGGCCATAAAACTACCAAATTGTTCATATTTATTGAACTTGTGCAGACGCTTACAATTTGTTTGTTGAGTATAACCTATTTTACTCATTGAGCTGATTCAGAGTAGTAATTTTTGGAATGCAAAATTTAATGGTGTTTTTGAAATTTGAATTCAAGTGACTCACTCAAAGTATAATTCCACCGGTCGGAACGCTATACTGTATTTTACCTGTTGATTTTTTCGAAATTCATATTGTTAAAATAAATAATAATACCGGGTAAGGGTTACATTTTATCATTAAACTTATTTATGATAGGAACGATAAAAATAACGGATTCTTTTTTTGTAGGAAAGAAGCAAATTCTTTTTCATACATTGTAACGATTTTGTGAAACTCGTTCCAAGTTTAAAATTTAATACTAAAGGAACTAGGAACGGAACGGATTCTCTTTTTAATAGGAACGCGTTAACATAACACTGCATAGTTATATTATTATGGATGGGATATGAACATTTTTTTTTTTTAATTTTGTAGTGGTTTTTTAAAATCTTGCAGAAGTTATATACATATATAGTACATTCAAATGAGAAATATTGCGTTCGGGAGTCTGCCCCCCCCCTCCTCGTAAATATACATACCACTTCAAGAATTGTATAAAAGAGTATTTACCAATACAGAAATAATATTATTTTTTAATTTTAGTTATTTTTGTTACAAGTCATTTCATACATAATTGCAGTTGTACACAACTTAAACGCATTCGTCACTGGATATTATTTGGTATATACCAATAACCGCGCGTGTGCGGCCTCGGGTACCGCGCCGACGCCACCAATGCGGGTTCAAAGACCCCAGGTCGGCCGTTGTAAGCAGTGGATAATACATGTATAGTACCTAGCTAGGCTGGGCATTGACTCGTTAAAAGTTTAAAATTAAATTAAGAAGTCAAGTTAATTTTAATTTAGTTAGTTAACTATTTTTTTTTTTTTTTGTTAACTTTTAACATAATATGTTGATTTATTTTTAGTTTTAACATGTAAACTTTAAGTAAATCTGTAATATTTTAAAATTTATCACTAAGAAGACAATTAAAAATATATATAAAAGAATAACATTTTTTGAAGCGGAGAAAATGTCATACTATAGGTACAAAACGGTGTGAATAAAAAATATTAGCATTTATCTTTATTTTAAGTTGAGTTATTTTTTTTTTTTTTTTTTTTTGTTAATTAACTTTTAATTTGATAAATTAAAAAATTAACTCATTGTTTTTTCAAATAACTTAACTTAACGATTTACAAAAAGTTGTTAACTTGCCCAGGCTTGGTACCTAGGTCCAATTTATGGGAATGACAAAAATGTACACGTATTTGTATGAAAAATTGAAAAAAAAAAACGTTTCGACCGTTAAAATTGGTGGGTGTTGGTACCAGAAACCGGTACCGAGTGTGAAGATCAGAGCATTATTGAAGTTATCGTAGTTTCACAGTGATGAAAAAAAACAAATTAATTAAATTGAATTATCTTAAATTAAAAAAAACACGCTTCATGTGAAAACCAATAAATTTTTCGCTACGTTCAGAATCTAAAACACACATCTTACTGAAATCAATAGCTATTCCACTAGATTCGCTTGGAATCTAAAAAACGTTGTTTTCTACTTCTTCAAAATATATATTTGCAGTGTAAATTGTATACGGTGATGAGGGGGGGGGGGGTGATTAACCCATAGAACACCCTCAAATACACCCTTTATTGTAAGTCGTGAAGTCGTGTAAATTAGGATCTTTTTTTTTAGATTCCGAGCGCTGTGTAGAATTATTTTTTACAATGATTGGTTTTTATTTTTCTGTCATAACTTTAACGAGTGGTTAAATCCGTGGCGTACGCAGGATTTTTCAATGGGGGTGGAGTTAAACAATTGTTCAAATTATTATTGTTATATATTTAACCTAATAATAATTGTAAATTGATATATTATAAAGTCTAATTAGTAATTCGGGTAATTTCCAACCTTTTATGAACGTGAAAAATAAAAAAAAATTAAAAAAAGCCGGGATCAGTCTAGGTCGCGTGGGTAGTTTGTCGGGGTAGCGACTACGCTTTGGGTGGTTCACAAGTTTAGAATTTGTGGTTTAAACGCATTATTTTATATCTGAAAGCAACGATAAATCATTGTCGCGGTAAAAACAAATTTTACAATAAAACTTTTATGAAATCTGTATCTTTCCTATTTTAGTATTATGTAAAAGTTTTGCTTGGTCCGATCTTTATTTTGGAATTTATAATAAAAAAAAAAAAATCTAAAACGATGTGTAAAAAACACGTTTCCCGTAATTATTTGCCCCCCCCCCCCCATAAGAAATACACGACTGCCTGGAATGACGAGTTTTACGACAAAATAACTTAAAATCGACTATAAACCAAAATTGTGTTATTCAATTTTCTAAATTTTTTAACCACATATGATAAAACTATCTTGTTTAGATTGTATTAAAGTTTAGAGGCTTAAACATAAAAACTAGAAGTTTTATGGAATAATAACTGCGTAAAATTCATAACATTTTATGTTCCATAACTCCCTTAAAAATGATTAAAATTGATTGAAATTTCAACGGTAAACTCGTTTAACTCTTCTTAATGACATATATGAATTTAAAGTCAAACGGATCACTTTCGAAAGTTTGACCGTTTTTGTTTTTTGCTCATAACTTCAAAAATAATTAAAATTTTAAAAAAACGCTTCAAATAAAAGTACAATCTCGGATCAATTATCTATCTTTTAAGGTATCAAACGTTAAAATTGGAGCAGTTTTTCTACTAGAACTTTTGATCACAGAAATAAGAAAAAAATAAAACATCATTGTAAAAACAATACATTCTTTGCTGACGCTCAGATTCTAAAACATTGTATACCTAATTGAAAATTTTACTTGGGAGAAGAAGTATATAGGTACTTCTTTCTTGTAAAATTAAAAAAGTATAGAATTTTTTTTAATGTAATAATAATTTACGGATTACGGTCACGTTTATTTTGGTTTGAAAATAATGATAAAAAAATATCAATAACATCCAAAACTGTTCAAAATGACTTTTATAATTTCTACTGATTGTGAATACGGGTAAAACTAACGCAATAATAAAACAAACGCAATAATCGAAACCGACAGTTTTTGAATGTTTAAAGAACTTTGAAATTTGTCAATTTTCGCCATTGTTGTTTCATACAAATATTTTATTTTTCAGAAACGTCTTTGTTAACAGTTACCTGGGATCATGCAGTTAATTCCAAAGCCAAACTTCAAAACGCTTTAACAAGTGAGTGTTTGGTTTTAACTATTATAATTTTGGAGAACAAATTATTCTCAAATAATAAAATTGTGACGTCCAAACAATTAAATGTAAATATAAATAAACAAAAGCAGTGAAAGATAGTTTTTACGGTGATAAATCGTATTTATTCTCTCCTCTTTCAAAAGTTCTAGGAAGGTTTTTAGGGAATTTAGAGGGTATTTTTTATATTTTTTTCCTCTATCCTAATTCTAAATTTTAAATTAAAATTATTGTCTCAACAAATGTATTTGAATTCTTACTTATCTCTAACTTATCAACAACCCGGACAATTCAGTATACGGGTCATGGCCCTGCAGACGACCTGTCTCTGTATGTACGCTAACACCATTGTGATAAAACCAAAAACGTCAAAATTGTTTACTTTTATATAGTTTCAGCAAAAACAAGTATAGAGTTTGAAAATTTCAAAAATTAAAAAGCGATAATATTATAATTCATAAGTACCTAACAAATTAGTTTTACCTAAATGTTAAACTACGTTTAAACCGATTTTGATGAAATGAAAACTAAAGTAACCATTAACCAATGAGTTTTTAAAAGCATGTTATGTCAATTTGTCTAAGATGATAGGTATACCTTTTCTCCTGCTTTCGTTTATATTATTTATATTTTTCCTTTTCGTTACGTTTACAACAGCTTAATCAATATTTTTATAATACATAGTTACGTAGATTTTAATTTATTTATTATTTTGTTTTATATTTATTTTAAAACAAATTATACTCAATAATTTATAAAAAATGTATAATGTTGGAATTACGTCAAGTATATGACGTAAAATACGTCGTATACAATAAATGAATTCGATACATGTAGAATAACGTAAAATTATATTGCACGATGGTATACGTGCATACTTGTATTATACGAGTTAGTATACCAAATGGCTAACGGTAATAGTGTAATTAAGAGTATACGTAAATATTTTTTAATAAAACACGACAATTATTTTAAAGCGTATTCATCGTATTTACTCATGTGTTTGACAGAAGTATCAATACGTTAACATTTTGAAAATTTAAAATAATATTATACGGTTCAAGTACTTAGTGTAATATCTATGCAAACTGAGACAGTTATTTTTCACTCACAGTATTACTTACTTTTATACGAAACATATTATATTATTATCTATATTATTAATTGAATGTTTAATACCTACTTCTTTGTTCGTTATATTTACGAGATAACCTCGATCCGTGCATTTACGGATACTGTGTGCAAATATTGTGACGTACCTATATATTGTGTAACCTGTATCATATTTATACCTTAAAAGACGTCGCGTCATTTTACCATCTTTGTCCATCAGGAACGCAGGCTTTTTACAGCCATTACACAAAACATAATATAGTCTGAGACATTTTTATTTTATTTTTCAAAGGTATTCGTGCTAAAGCAGTTATAATAGCAAGCAGCAACAGCGACTGAATTGTAAAATAATAATATAAGTACCTATTATTATATTTCAATAACAATAAAAATCACTTCTAAAATATGATTGATCTCGCAACAAGCACAAATTTAACAATATAGTTTTATAAATTCTCTTACAAATTGCAAAATATAGCGAAATAAATAGATGTATAGTAGTATAGTCTGTTTACTACAAATTTAATGAATCCTAAGTATGAAATTTTTATTGGTAGTACTTCTATAAATAATTTTTAAAACGCGCTACTTTCTTTTTATTTACGAACTTGTTTACAAGTTTTTATTAAGCGACACGTCATCATAATAACTGTTATTTGACAATGTACAGTACGGTTTAAACATATTCATCCAATTATTTTATTATTTTCGTAAATTTTTTAAAATAAATTTGTTAAAATTATTTCTAAAAAATTTCATAAGTTGTTTGAAAAAATGCTAAGTAATTTTCAAAACTAAAAGTATACCCACCCAAAATATGAAAAATTAATACTAGAGTAATACTTTTTACAACCCACAATATATTAATAAAAAAACTGTTATACAAATATTCCATGCAGTTTCAACATTTATACATCTTAATACAGAAATTTGTAGTTTCAAAAATGTTGCAGTTTTTGCAAAACATGCAATTTTTGTAATTAAGATTTGTTAGTTGTTACTCTGACACAAGATTTAAGAAGTATTTTTCTGTTTGTTATTAAAACATTTTTTTTTTATTTTATTTTTTGTTTTTGACAGTACTGAAGTATTAAATTTTTACACATTTTTAGAATCGATAAAATACAATCGTCTCAAATGTACAAATTATTGAGTATTTGACTCAATAAGCTCTCTAAACACCTATGCCAATGACCATAATGTGGTAGTTATTGATGGTACTTAAAGAAAAAAAAGAAAAAAGTGCCACGTATACAGTTGTCAGTTGTCAATAATATAATATTTTTTCTAGAATGAAATAAATTGATGTGTATTAAAAAAAAAAGTTAAAAAAAAATAGGCAGTATAAATTATATAATTTGCGGATCATTGTTTAAAGCATTACCTAGTATACATCTCTTTAAACAATTAATAATTAAAATAAAGGAACTTTTTAGATTTCCAAGCGCAGCGAGGAATGTTTTATTTTATTTTTATATAATTTTTTATGGGATCATTTTTTTTTCTGGTAGAAGGAGTGCTCCGCGGTATTTATACCTACGATAACACAAAAATATGTGTCCAAAATTTAACATTTTGAATTTTTGTAGTTATAATATCCAAAAAGAAAATTTCTCTCGATAATTTGAATTTATCACGTCATGTCGTAAGAATAAATAAAACTAATAAGTATCATAGAAATTTAATTAGTTAAATTAATTGTTTGAAATGTTCACACATTATCGGAATGGATAAATAGTCATAAAAGTTTCAAAAAGTTCAACCTAAGGAAGAAAACTGTTGAGCGTTTGACTCACTGAGCACACTCAGAATCGTAATATTTATGAGCAATCCATCGCTCACAAATTTAAAATAAACATTGAACCAGTGACCCACTCAAAGCAATGACTTACCTTCAAACCGAAATCACAACTACAACAAGCTACCAACCCGATCAGTAGCCTTTTATTTGAATAAATTAGGAATTTATTAGTTTTTTTTTTATGTAGGTATTTTTATGTACCTACCTAATTGTTTAGCTATTACATTACAATTATAGACGGTCTAATTTAACTGAATAAACAAGTTAGTGTTTTCCAACCCTCAAAAACGTTCATCAAACTCTACATTTTTATTTCTTAAAAGAGTATCTGCAGATTTTATATTTCTTAAAAATCATGTTAAGACAGGTACTTACAGTCTATGGTTAGCAATAATTCAATCAAAAACAGCGTTTTCAGATTTGAGGATTTCTTACCAATCTGAAGATTTTTTTGAAGTTCGAAAAGGTAAAAAAGGAATTTTAAGAGTTTTCGAGGGATTTTCGAATCGCAGAAAACTGATAATTTTTTAATTATCTGATAGAAAATTTGAAGATCTTTCGATAAAATTAACTGATAAGGAGATCTGGGATATTGAGGCGTAAATCGAAACTTTTGAAAGTTGAAATCGAAATTTTCAACCAAGTACGTCTGGCAACACTGATCAAAAATACTCCAATCAAGATATAACCGCTGTATAGTTCTACAAATTTCATCTGTAATGCTTAAAAAGTTGAGGTGTTAAACAGTGCCATCGAAATTTGTAGATTATTATTGACGAAACTAAATTTGTTATACTAAAAAGTTAAAATAATGATAGTATAAAGAGCATATTATAACAGCTGTAATCAAAATCGCCTAAAATGAAGTGGTCCTACCACAATATTACACGTCATCATTATGCACCGGGGTCTTGGAAGACGACGCCCAGATTGTGTACTATTATTATGCATGATTCTGTGCAGCAGTAATATATAAGTTGAAATCGAATGGCGCAAATGGTAAAAATATTTTATTTTTAATTTAATAATTAATCATCACACACATTTGTACTTAAATAATACTGAATTTCAACGAGTCTAACATAAAATATAGGTATAATTTACACGACAAAAAAATTTTTACCATGTAGGTACAATACGCCATATTATATAATCGCAATGCAGTAGTGTACTTACGCAAAATGGATCGGAACGATTGTGGTTAGTATTTCAAGCGTTTTTTTCGATCGTTGCCGTTATGATGATTCAAAGTTTAAAAACCGTTTTAGTACGTTGATTGAAAACGTCTGCAGATGAGAATTTTTTTTTTTTTTTTTGTAAATTTTGCACAACACACTATACTGCAATTGTTTTTGACATGTAATGTATGCACATTATACATTTTACAAAAAAGAAATAACTATTACACAAAAGTCCAAACGAGCGAGTGCACGATTATTAAAATTGACATAAATGACACACACACACATTTATTGATAGTTATACAATAACGAGATGTGATAATATAGGAATGTGATTCTCAGTCGTATTAATAACATTAAACATGTGCACAGACACTATGTGTGTTGGAAAATAAAAAACGAACGAACAGGTTATTTATTTATTAACGCGCGCACGGGGCGGCTCACGTCAACCAAATGTGCGTGCTCTTCATGAAGTCGTGCACGATCTTGAAGTCCACGTTCTGCAATAGTCCTTGCACGGTTTTCAAGTACTTCTCCGCGGTGCTGATGTTGTTGTCGACCAACGCGATCAACCCGAGGATCGGGTTTTCTTCGCTGTCGCCGGCCGTCGCGACCACCTCGGCGATGGCGTTCGCGTCGTCCGCCGCCGGCGGCCCGACGCCGAACAGACCGTCGCCCACGTCCGCGATGCTCGCCTCGATGGTGCGCCTGGCCCGGCCGAACCCGTCGTCGTCCAGCGCCGGGTTGGCCGCGATGTCCAGCATCGCGTCGAAGTGCAGCTCGTCGGAACCCCGGCGCAGGTCCAGGTACGAGCGAAACGACTCCAACAGGCCGCCAACGGACATCCACACTCGCGAGTATTCGTCCACCGCGGAGCCGTCGTCGTCTTTGGCCTGGCTCTGCACGTTGGCCGCCCAATAGGCCCGGCAGTGGTTCACGTGGACGAGCGCGTGGCCTATCGCGGACGCGGCCACGACGGACATGAACTTCTTCTGGAACAGCACCAGCTCCGCGGTGCCGAACATCCACCGGCGCGCGGCCAGGCCGTGGACGTGCTGCAGCTGGGACGCCGCCGTTCCCCAGTCGACGCCCACGTTCGGCGCCAGGACGCCGCCCAAGTCGTCCGCCACGTCGTTCAGGTACAGCCACCGCGGCCGGTAGTCGTCCTCACTCCGGCCGTCGTCCGCCACGATGGCCGTCATGTTCTCCAGCACGTACTTCTCGAACATCTGTTGCGTCCACTCGGCCGTGTCGCGCGCCACGCCGCGGCCCGAGCACACGCTCGCGTACTCGCTCAGACCGTCGTCCACGCGGTCCACGCCGTCCGCCACCGGACTGCCGCGGTTGTAGTGCGTCTGGCCGCCGCCGGCAACGTCGCCGTTCTCCGTCGGCCGCTGCTGCGGCGTAGTGGCCCGGTCCAACACCGTGTTCGCGAACAGGTTCAACAGCCACAGCCAGCCGGCGGTGGGCGCAGCGCCCGGCCGACCGTGGGCCACCAGGAGCATGCGGGACGCCAGGGCCCCGTACGCGGCCGCGACTTTGGCCACCTCCCGGTCGTCCACGCCGGCGCCGAGCAGCGTTCGCAACCGTTTCACGTGTTTTTGCGCGTTGTACGCGCAGGCGCACTGGAACTCGTCCACCGAGCCGGTGACCCGCAGCGCCATGACCGCGGCGGTCAGTGCCAACACCGTCTGCAGCGTCGACCACTCCATGTCGACCGCGGTGATGACGGCCGGATAAAACGATAAGTGCGACGAGGACGAAAACGATAACAACGCCTGTATTGTATTGTTGGACGCGCGTTCGACCGAAGCAAATGCGAGAAGCACTGCAGCACTGATTCTCCGCAATAACGTCCTGTGATGTGCCTACCTACCTACGTGTGCGCCGATTGTTTGTTTTTCACGAATACGCGCGCGCGCACGCCGCCAAGTACGTTCGATTGTGTGTATTTGGACATGATTTTGGGCTGCAAAACGCGTGTTCGTTGTTTACTTACCGCAGTTGGCGGTAACAAATCGCACAGCTATCGGGTGCGACGACTTGCGTGCAGGTGTTCCGCTACCTATACCTACTTGAATTGTACTCGGAGGCTTGCAAATCGTGGAAAATGAAAACCCGAAAAAAGCGTTTTGTTCGAAAATCATTGTCTGGAAGAAAAATATATCAACTGTATAAAACTCGGTCTATAAGACTGCTTGGAAAATCAAAAACTTGGAAAATCAAAATCTTGGAAAATCAATATCTTGGAAAGTCGTCGCGGTTGGAAAAATAGTTTCAACTAAAAACTCGGTTTTCTAAAACGATTGGAAAAGCAAGGATTGGAAACTATTCTTTCGTAAAATATGCGGTCGGTGGATCAAATCCGTTTGAATCTTTTTTTGCGTTTATTTCCTACATTTTTGTTAATTCGATACCGCATCCTTATCTATCTTATCGTCCACTAATCTGGTCCTAAATCGTTCGATTTTCACTACTAAGCTAGGATATAGGTGTACCTCAATCGTGTTGGCGGAGCGACACAGCGGCGCCGAACGAGCGAGCGCCAAATAGGAATAATAACTCTAGGTATTTTACTATGTTACGGCACCCCAGATCAAGGATTTTTATGATTTTCCAATTTTTAACATTCCAAGTTTTGAAGAGTTTTTAAGTTCTGATTATTTTTCTAAATAATGATTTTTCAAGTATTGCTATGTGTATGCACTCCGGTCGGGAGGCCAGCAAGACACATGCGCAGTAGGCAATTGGTTCGAGATGAAAAGTTTTTGGGGCAAATAGTTGTCAAAAAAATGTATTTTGGTCGGTGAACTTTATAATATAGTATCTATTAATAACGAGAAATTACAGTTTTATACCGGTAGAATTTTTAAACCCGTTAAAAACGAGTGTAACGTATTAGGTATAATAAGTATTATAAGGTATACAATATTTTTATTTCAGTTTACACCAATACAAATAATACACGTCGCTAAAAGTTGTTTTTTCTCGATAAAATAATGGATGTTTATTGTGCAGACTGCAATACTACGCAGGTCCGTGGTCTCCCAGAGTTTAGAGGCCCTTTTACAAGCCAAATAATTTTATTAGTTAGGTAGGTGTTAAAAAAAAAAGTGGTGTAATAAAAGTTTCATCGGTATAATTGTACCTATTTATCATTTAAGTTCGTCGTAAGTAAAGGTTTTTTGTATTTATACTGGAGTTAGTTATTTCTTTATTTTCTAGATTTTGACACTCGTATTATAATAATTATTATTTACAACGAAAAAGTGTAAATTATAGTATTCGGGGCCCTAGAAATACGTAAACTATACCTGGACAATTATTTTGTAGGTATTTACAATAAAAGTAGTGATTTTCAAGAAAATATTTTTTCAACTATAATTTTATAATAAATAGTTTTAAATATCTGTATACAATCACAATGACCCATGATAAATTTAAACCTATACGGTATGTATTATGTATCATAATTCACTAGAATAATTATGTTATACATTTTATTATTTACAACTTTTGCATATTTTGAAGGGGGAACTCGCCAGATTATAGTGATTTAGAAACCTCGATAGTAGCCTTTAGAAAGTTTAAAATTTATCTGTATTAAAGGTATTTTATAATACTTATACTTGAGAAATTACATGGAATTGATATTCTTTTGACTATATAATCCAAAAATAAAAGTGACCTGTACAATTACTATTTGATATCCATCTAAAAGAAGGAAAAAACAACAAATATCATAGCACAGTTGTATATATTGTGGACAGTATATTGTTCATTCGGCGTATAGTATAAAATAGTTCATAAAAATAAAAAACAGCAAAAAAATTAGAAATACACGCTTTGATAAGGGAGTGGAGCTGTGATTGAAAAAAAATTCATTGTTAATTGAATGCAGATACTAAAACTCTTAAATACCCCCTGAATATTATAATTACGTACCTGTATATTTATAGGTATACTAAACAAATTAAAAATTAAGAATTTTAGAAAAAAATTTATGTACAACGGTAGGTACCTATATAATATTTGTAATTCTTTCTGGCTTTTGAGCAATATAATTTCAAGTTTAGAATGGTGTAATGTACGTAAGAATATTTTATACGGCGGTTCACACCTCTGTTTGTATACTGTCAATGGTGGCCATAAACTCGTTAAAAGTTATTTTTTTTTTTTATTTAGCGTGTTAACTTCAAGTTAATCTGTAATAAAAATAAAAATTAAAAAAAAAATAAGTATTAGTAAGAAGAAAATTTAAAAAGAAAATACGAAAAAAATATTTTTGAAGCGGAGAAAATGTCGTACTAGAGGTACCAAACTCGCATGTAAATTAAAAATGTAAACTATTATCTTTATTTTAAGTCAAGTTAGTTTTTTTTGTTATATAACTTTTAATTTAATAAATTAAAAATTTTAAAATTAACTTTTAACTTATTTTAACATTTTGGTTTTTCAATTAACTTAACTTAACAAGTTAATTTGCCCAGCCTTGTATACTGTATCTTAGTATCTTTTTTTTTTTACACTTAGTAAATCTATATACATATTTCTTCTTCTTCTTCTCCTTCTTTTGGATTTTGTCGGCCACTATGACCACCCGTCAAAGATCCGATCGTCCCTGTCAGCTGGCTCTTGCTTTCCAATCTGGTCCTCCATTTAGAGATTCCACATTCCTCTTCACCACGTCTTCCCATCTTCACCGAGGTCGTCCAAGACGTCTTTTTTCTTCTTGATTTTTTGACATTGCTATGTGCAATAGATGTGATACCATGTGTCCAATGTGAATCTTTATGTAACATCCTATATATATATATATAATTGGATGTACTTTTATGTCAATGCGGCATCATTGTATTTACTTACACTATTACGCATTTGTCATAAATAGTATACTATAAAAATTGTTGTGTATAGTACCGGCGCACCATCGCTCTATTTATTTGTTTCGTACAACCAGTAAACGATACTTATTGAAAATTAATAGACGCCTATAGACGAAAACTATTTGTATTATTCCGTCTTTATTACCCTCTTATTCGTTAAGAAAACAACAAAAAGAATACTGGACTATTTACACGCAAATGCAGAATACAGAGGCGAACGCAGGAAAACAATTCGGAGAAAGTTTTTGAAAAAAATCTAAAAAATTATCAAATATCGTTTATTTTAATTTTGAAATGTGTACACAAATTTAAAAGTACTTTGTACTTTGGGAGGGATTTGAACCCCTAAAACCCTCCCCTGTGTTCACCACTGGCAGAATATATATTGTATCATATAGATACAGGCATACGTGTCAAAATAATATCAATTCTTTATATATGTTGTCCATTATAGATACCAAAACAATTGTTTAGTTTTGCAAATATTTTATTCATATGATTCGATAATATAATACGAAATTGAGTTCATAAGTAAAATTATGAATTTTTAATAGGTATTATATAAATATTATATTTTTAATATTTAATTAATTTACTGTAAGATATTCCAAACATATTGAATTTTTAGGAGTAATTAATGTAGGTATATAAATTTTAAAATCGGTAAAAACATTGCCAGTTACCGTAAAACTCGTAAAAAAACTCTGCTTCTTTTTTTTTTTTTCGATTAATTAATTTATCCATTAGTTTGTTATTTCTACGAATAAATTATAAATTAGGATATATAATATTATTCCATTATTTTTATGTTACTTAAAAAAAAAATTCTGATTAATTCAGTTTTGGGTAAGTATATAGGCTGTTTCCAATTTTTTAATTGATTATTCAGGTATTATTTTAGATTAATTTTTAATTTTTTTATTGTCACGAAAATCATTCGAATTGTTACGTTACTAGAATAGGTACATACTGAATAAGTTCAAGCGGCTATAAATCTGTATAACACATTTCTACAATAATCAAACTGGGTGAATACTTATTATATAATATGTTATAGGCTCTGGGCGTAAAATTACCTGATTCTTGAACTAAACATTATAGGTACCTACTACTTACATACATTAATCCGGCCCACTGGGCCAGTTCTTAGGATTATAACTGCAAGCAATTATTTGTTTCGTATTGTAGTAATCACGAAAAATCTTTCAACTACACGTTATTTTATATTTGATTCCAACTGCAGTTTCTACAGTGTTAACAACAAAGTTTTATTTTTTCTCTCATCACTTTTGATAGGTATAATGGGAAAAGTGACAAAAACATTTTCACATTTGCACTTATTCTAAAAGTATTCAAATTCAATAATTTCTACGAAAACACGTGTTATGTAACAGTAATGGCATTCGAGTAATTTTTTTCGGGTGTAACTAAGCATTTTTACCACCCCCCTCCATTAAAATCTCTCATCTAAGCTCTGAAACACTAACAATTTTAAATAATCAACTATAATTTGCTTCATTTAATCACCAAAATTATACAACTATATAAACTAAGACAATACCTAATTCTAATTTTAGTTTTTATCACTTATGTGCAAGTTCATTAGATACGTCAATTTTAAGTACAAGTGTAAATATATAATTAATTATTGCAATATTCATACTTTGAAGTTTGAAGTGTTATCTACCATGAATTTATCATACTAACGTACGACATTCATTAATTTTTTAGGTCGGTATGATTTCAATTAAGCGTCTTTCCCTTGATTAGTCAAACCTCAAACTAATAGTTAAATAATAATTATTATAATGATATAAACATGTTTATATCATGGTTATGATTGAAGTTTATACTTTTGAGTTCAGTAATACCAAGACTCTCACCCCCTCGAGCTATATGTAACAATTATTACACTTGGGTATTAGACCTGGGCGCGACTGCTTGGGTAGGTGAACGTTTCGATTCACTTGTGTCAACACTAAACATAAAAACAAAAATTTTAAAACTTACTTTGGAAATATGTAACATAAATGGAAATAATGTTGATTGCAGTAAAGAGTTTAAAACTTTGGCGCTTTGGTGCCGCGATCAAACGACGATTTTAAATAGTATAACAACTAGTATATTGATACTCGATCGTCATGTTTTTCAATAATTTAATATTTTAAAAAATAAAAAGTTCTCTGTAAAAAAGGTTTGATAAAATTATAGTACTATCTGATCTCAGATTCGGTAAATATTAGTGTGTATTTAATATTTAAGATGTACAGGCGTGTTTAAAATGTACCTACTGCAGTACATTGTTTTTACTAGTTTTATTTTAGAATATAGCGTTTTTATCGCATCACTTCTCGACTAATTAGAGGGTGCGTTTGTTTGATAATTTTTTTTTAATTTTGAAATTATATGAATGTATAATCAAAATATTTTTACCATAGCACATTCTATCATATTATGTTATTGTACAATAGGTGAATCTAAGATGATTGAAGCCGATGTAACTACGGGTCACTTAATCGACGAATCTGAAGTTGAAGGACAAAATACTGAGCGAATTCCAATAATGGCCCATCCTCCAGCAATTACTTCAGACTTGAGTCTTCAGGAGTTTTTAGACGAGTGGAGCAAAACAGAGAAATTGCTGAAACTTGATTTTAAGTCTACCGAAGCATTCATGTTGGCCTTGCCTGTTATGGAAAACGCTTTTACAGTAATCAATTTTTTCTTATTTGATAGATACCTAATTTTGTTTTATATTTTTTACATAATTATATTAGAAACATAATGCCTACATGTTGTTAACAGAAACTTGTTTGGTACCTACTAACATAATCTATTCATCCGTTAACTGTATAGTCTATAAAATAATAAAATAGTCTAAGTAATCTAATATAATATAGTATATTATAATAATAATTAATAACTCACAATTACTTACCTGTAATAATTAAGCACAATAAAGGTACCAAGGTGAGTCCTAATTGAGTGCTGAATGATTTATGACTGGCGGTCTGGGTTTGAGTTCACATATACGGTTTTAAATAGTCTTTGCATTGTTTTTATACACGTCTTAAAGGATGATTTCCAAGGTGATTTACTAAATTAATACTTAATTAAAATTGAGAATTTGTGATTATTTATTTAAAAAATAAAATATCCGAATCACAAAATAATACACTTTTTTATTTGCGTACACGTATTTTGACCACCATTTTGTCATCTTCAGCGCGAATCTACGACTAGTCGACTAAAAAGTGTATTATTTTGTGATTCGGGTATTTTATTTTTAACACTAAATTAATGTATAATGTAATATACCTAATAACAAAATATAAAACTAAAAAAGAAGCGCCGGTCTAATTCGTGTGGGTAGTTTGACGGGGTAGCGATTACGCTTTGGGTGGGTCACTAGTTCAGAAGTTGTGGTTTAAATGCATTATTTAATTTCTGAAAGCAATAATAAATCATTGCCTTCGAAAATACCAATCTTTAATTTGAATGTTATGATCAAAAAAATCTAAATCGATGTGGAAAAAACATGTTTTTCGTAATTATTTGTTCCCCCAAGTTCCATTACTCCCTTTAAAATGATCAAAATAGTTTGAAAACTAAACAGTTAACTCGTTAAACCCTTTTTAATGACACATATAAATTTCAAGTCAAACGGAGCACTTTTGGGAATTTTACCGTTTTTGTTTTTTCCTCAGAACTTAAAAAATAATCAACGTTTCCAATAAAGTACCATCTCGGATCAATTATCTATCTTTTGAGGTATTGTTCGTTAAACTTTGAGCATTTTTTCTACTAAAAAAAGTGATCACAAAAATAAAAAATTAACCTAACCCTAGCTCCTCGGGGTAGCCCTTCCCTTTACTTTTCCATAATGTGTTGTCATCCTAAATAAAGCTGTATGCAAAATTTCAGCTCGATAGGACAACGGGATGTGGGTTGAATGTTAGTTACAAGAGTTGAAAATAAAAAAAAATATTTGGAAAAAAACGCAAAAAACTTTTTCCCGGGATTCGAACCAGCGCGGCACCCAGTCGACAAACAAAATATATAATGTGATGCACCATTTTATCGACACTTTTCTTGTACGCTCTTGAAAACTACCGGGCGGATTTCTTTGAAATTTTCGTATACGTATAGAAAATTTTGTTTTACATAACATATTAAATTTTTATTTCTTAGATAGTAAAGTTGTGTATGTTACAATTATTTTTCAAAAAATAAATCACAAAATGACAGATTTCAGCCAATTTTCAGAATTAAAACGACTATAAAAAAAAATTGTGACTAAAAATTTAATGGTTAAAATCAATAGCTTCCTCGCTTCGCTCACAATCTAATTATAAGTAATGTGCATCCAAATATTAATACAGTAGGTACTTGTGCTTTAAGTAGGTATAAAAATAAAACAATACTACACCTACTTAGTTCAAGGTACGATTGCACTACGATGCCATTTCTGTTAAAACGTCATAGATTATTATAGATAACGTGACACGACTTTGGCGAAAACTTGTAGTAAGTTAGTCAATAGCTTAAGTTTTGGGTTTTTCGTAATAAATATTATATATATATAGGTCAATCTCGTTGTAATGTTGTACACTATTTTCTTAGGACTTGCCTCCGAATCGTCTGCCTTGGTTAAACGCCGACATCTTGCCAGGCCCTGGACCAGGAGGAAGCCCCGGAGTGGACGCAGATACGTTACTCGAAGTGTCGGCAAAGAGTTTCCCAAACTCGTTGTTATCGTTAGGCTGGACGAATAAGCGCAGTGATTACGGTGAGAATGCTTACTTAATTATAGTGCACTACCCCATAGTCATCTGTTGTGACTACAATTTTATTTGGTATTTTTTTTTTTTTTAATCGATTCTTAATGAAATTCCACACAAAAATTGTTCAACAATACCTATACTATCCTATTCATTTCGGTAATAACGCTATTATGATATATATTGTGTGGACCAAATTTTTGAAATAAAACACGAGGAATATTTTTGAACGTAACTTAGAAAAAACAAATTAGTTTTACGAGTTTCATCGTATTTTTATTTTATGATTCTTCGGTCATACGTATATGCATTTCGGGACCGTTTAGACAGAATATCTAATGTTGTGGTCAAGCAGACAGTGGCAGATTTAAGAAAAAAAAAGCCCCGGATTACAAGTCTTTTGGGTGGTGTCCCTATCGACATTTTTTTTTTTTTTTCTATCTACTAACTTATTTAACAATATTTTCGCATAATATTCGTCGACAGCTGCCAAGGTTCGGCCTTAAAATTACACCACTTTTCCGTCTGTTGAACGATTTATGTAGGCGGTATAGCACGCGATCCGCACGCGGCACCAGTAGACGGTTTCGTTCGCTCTCTACCTACCCACCCCTCGAAATTCACCCGACCCCGTGATCTGTCGGCGAATCGGAAAGATCGCGATTCTTTCGCGCGTCCCTCGCCGTTCATTTATTTTGCCGATTCGAGGCACCCAATACCAATACCTACTACCGTACACCGGTATTCGTTTTCGGCCGCAGACAAGAAGTACACGGAAAACCACATAAACGACATGGTGGACGTGCTGTTCAAGAGCAAGTACATGAAACCGGTGACGTACGCGGTGCGGGCGTCGTTCGCGGTCAACTCGGTGCCGGAGCTCCAGTACCTGTTGGAGACGTCGCCGGCCGGGTCCACGCTGACCGCGTACTGCAGCGACCCGCGGGACGTCATCGACTACGCGCGGCTGACACAGCTGGTGAACGCGGTCGGCGAGGATCGGGTGTACCTGGACCTGCCGGAGGACGCGTCCAAAACGTTCTTCGACGTGTACTCGGCCACCAGCGGCGGCGGCGTCCGGTCGTCCGTCCCGGCGCTGGCGTCCGTGGTGCTCGCGCTGGCACTGATGAAAAGCGCATTTTTTTTGTGATTTTTTTTCTCCTAAACCCGGTAGTTTTTCTTCCCTAGTATATTTATTTATTTCCTGTATTATATTTTGTTCGTTAATGTTTTCCTCCAGACGCGAAAACTACTTCCAGACGACGATCGTCGAGTTTTTCAATTTCAAAGAAATCGTACCTCCTTTTTTTTTTAACTGTTATTTACCTAACCCATCACAGTGACATTATTATAACACTATAGGATTGTTCGTCGATTGTTATGATGTATCACTGATTATACTTGAAGTGTACCTATACAAGTGAACAAGAAAAAGTCGGCGCTTGGTGTGATAGAGAACCGCCTTATCTTTTATATAAATGTTTTAGTGCATGTGCGTCAATTACATTTTCATTGTTTAACTGCGTGCCCTTACTATTTTCGATCCGAGCACTGGAAAAAGTATTAGTCATATCATACTTGTCTCTGTTGGAATTTTTCGATATCTATTTATTGCTTGTGTTTTGTTTACCTACTATTGTTTGGAAAATCAAAAAAAAAAAATGATTTTGAAAACACAATACTTGGATAGGTGCCAACATGTATTGTACAAATTTTCCTGCCTGCAACCGTTTACGCTAAATTGTGTACAAAAGTGGACATCTATATTCAACATAAACTTGAGTGTAGCCTATAATATAGGATTGTCTTGGCCCTTAGATATTCATTTTAGAATGTAACAAAAAATGGATTGATTTTACAATGATGGTTTTTTTTAATCATTTTCTGCAAACACTTTTTTGGATGGTTTATAATAGTTACTAATTGCTCTAATATTAACATTTTACAAATTATAATCCCTCCATAGACAGGTGTTTTGATGATGGAGATAGTACTTTGATTGAAGCATTTTTTTGCGTCATATAGATTTTACACTTTTCCCAGTAATGATTTGAAAATAACATGATTTCTACGTGCTTCAAATAACTTAAAATAATGAGAAAGCGTAAATTGTTATTGTTCGTGTCAATTGACACTTCAATGCATTTTTAGAATGGGCAAACAGCAACATGATTCAAATTTCAAAACAATTTAAATTTTGATCTAAATACAATAATTTTAAATTTTCATAGGTTTAAGTAAATATTTGAATATTTTGCACAGAATTTTTATTTTCGTAAGCAATGGATTAACATAGTTTTCAAATTTTATTTTACATTCACACTAGGAACATGTTTCAAAATTGCATTTCACTCAGACAATAATGATCGGCTACTTACATGTATTACATATTTTAACTAATATATTAATATAACTAAGCGAAATTGAGTTTTTCTTGGACTCCATTCCATTTTTTAAGTAAACCACTTTCGCTGACCGAGTCACATGAAGTGGTAATTAAATATAGCTCACTGCGTACATACGTTGCAGCAGCCAGTACTAGCACTACACGTGATTGTGGTTCACAGACAATATGGCTCTGCGCGTCTCAGTAGTCAGTTGAAATGCGCAAAAGTTTACATAGTTATCATCAAGTAAAATATAATAATTACCTATCTATATTCAATTACGTCTAAAATTGGTAGTCTATTTTAATTCTTAAATATTATAAAGATTACTTAGTCATCACACAATGAGAAATCTTGATAAAAAAAAAAAAATAGCCTAACATCACCTAAAACTATAAGGAATTTGGGAACATCATAGTTAAATCAGTGATAGTCTTATGGTTGTTGGCGTCCATTTGTTTATTCTTGCTTACAGTTATTAGTTTATGACCACCAAGTTTGGTTTTTATTTTACACATGTTACACAATTACGTTATGTTGTTAATTCTCAGCATAAAACTGGATTAATATTAAATATTGACGTTTTAGCAGTAATTTATAAAGCTGCAAATATTTAGACAAAAGTATTGAAAATGGATATATTAGAGAATGCATACACAACACGTGCTGAAAGCCACACACATTTTTAGCCCACCGCTACTGCCTATTTTTACGTTACAGGGAAAGTCTAATTTGAAATACTTAACGTAATCCGATTTTTTTTAGGTAATCAATTTTAGAATCGTTCTGGTTTCGTCTACGCTTGTTGAACAATCAAATTCTTTAATATTTTTATTCCAACATATAATAAGTTTAACCATACAAAATTTACAATGTTGTAAAGTTATATTGAAACAACTTTGAATGCTTTGTAAGAAAAATATTAGAATTTGATTGTTAAACATGCACAAATTAAATTACAGTTATTCCCCAAATTGTTTATTTAAAAAAAATTGGATAACATTAAGTACTCCAAAATAGACTTTCCTCGTAATGGGAATATAAACAGGAGCATTGCAAAGGGTGAACTAAACATTTGTGTAGCGTCCGCCACAAAAACGTGCCACTTGAAGCTATCATTCTCTCCTTCTTACAATTTTGCCAAGTTATTGAACACGATTTTTTTTTTAGTGCTTTTGTGTTAATTTTTTTATTATCTGTGTTTTTAAAAATTTAATTTACACTGATATTAAAAAAACTTAGAGTTACACATTTTTTATGAGAGCTGTAAAAAAAAAAAAAAATAATAACATATATGTACCTAGTATATACTTGAACAGTAATTTATAGTATTAATCATTAAATATGTTATGAAAAACATGAAATAAAATATTTTACTAAAATAATTTAACAACTTGTTATTATTTATTATTCAATAGAAAAACATATAATTTAACACTTTTATATGTTTTTCTTTGTTAGCATCAAAAATAATTTAATATATTATTTTACAAATCTATAATCTTATAAAACATATATTTAATTAAAACAATTCACAACCCGATTCAGAACTATAGATATTTTTACGTGACTAGTATAAACTGGTAAGTAGATGCATGATGGACATTAAAAGTTTTGATAAACCTACACAAATTAACTAAAAAAAAAAAAACAATTATAGCATACCATTTGATAGCAACAAGTATAATATCTCATAACGTCTCAAGATAATTAAAGTCAACAAGATTTTGTCATAACAAATGTAATGTAATAATTATAGTTAATCATAAACCATAATAGTCGAAATTACATTTATATTTAGTTACCAAACTAATTTTCTATTTTTCGATCAACAAATATATACTTCGTACACTTGATTTGAATTGTAGTATAACCATTAATGTTACTAGCATCTCTTCCCTGTGATATATTATAATATTTCATTGATATTAAAAAATAACTAATCAAAATACCAATATCAAAATCAATTTGAATTAATTCACAAAATGTGAGAATTTACTAGTTAAAAGGTTAGAGTTTAGTTTGAAATGTACTATATTTTAACTTGACAAGTTAATGTTTTTTTTTCAAGCAATTTAACTTGAATAATTTGAATTTTCTCTACATTATTTTACAACATTACCTCAACTTTGTACATTTGAATATTTTAATAAGGTACATAATTCATTTTATTTTTTTTTTATTGAACACTCAAAATAATTTTAAATTATTCAACACAAGGACAGTTGGCACAGAAACACATTTATTTTAATTGTTTTTTTTTTTATTGAATAATGAAAATTAGCATTTTTTGACTGTGTTGAATTGAATTTAATTTTGCAACTTAATTTAAACAATTTTCAAAATAAAACAAAGAACTTTGGTCAATACATACAAAATAAATGGTTAAAATATAATGGCACACACACCATTTGAAACAATCAATAATATAACACTTATACATCTCAAAACAATTACTAACAATAAACTAACTATAACAATGTAAAATGTTGATTTATAATTTGTTCAAATAGAATATAAAATTTGTTTTTTTATAATATGTTCATTTTTATTGTAATATTTTACCTTATAATGTTCTCTATCAATAATTTCGTATTTGTCACCTCTAAAGTACAAATAATCTTCCGATAACCTTTGAAGACCATCAAAATAAATTTGTAACAACACCGGTGGTGGATGTTCAATATTGGCGAATTTTGACACTGAAGTGTAATATTCCATGGCCCATTTAGTTTTGCCCAATGCATGAAGATCTTTAAGCCTCTGACCACTAGCTAAACGACCATCAAATTCCTTTTGGGTGTCTTCTAACATTTCTTCTTTCGTAGGCAATTTAATACCACCATCTAAAATCTTCTTAAAAATTCTTGACTACAAATTTTAAGAATAAATACACAAAAAAAAATGTACATTAATTAATAATAATTATACAAGAAATAAATAGTTAATAGTGGACTATACTGGCAAGTTTGTCAAGAGTTACTACCCAAATAGAGACAATAAGTGAACTATTAAAAAAATGGTAAAAGAATATCGTATATGAAATTATTTGAATTATTCCTATTTTGTTTTAAATTATAGTCAACAATTAGTATAAAATTGGAAAAGATCAACAAGTTATGTACTAGCATAATCATGTGATTCAACTAATATACCTTGTGGTAAATTAAGTGTTTGTAAAATTAAATTTATTGTGGGCCAAATTGTTTTCATAGTTCACCGCAGCCATTTTTTTTTTTTTTTTTTTTTTGTTATTTTTTAACTTTGTATTACCTGAAAATCAAACAAGAAAAACCCTGTAGTGTTTCTTGGTACACCAATAAATCCCATTGTCGGATACTCGATATTAATCATGTGTTTAAAGAGATGTTTAATGACATTATTTTCAACAGTTATACCACATTCTTTACTTAAAAATGGATACTTATAAGTGTACCCTAAACAGAAAAATTATAACATTTAGACATAAATGCATTTCAAAGATATTAGCTACACACTAATATTTTTACCAGTGCAATATACTATTGCGTCAACTTGTTCATAAGAGTCATCTTGAAAGATAACGCCATTTTCAGTGATCTCTTTAATATCGGGCTTATGGAAATAATTTGATGGAGTTTTCAAATTCAACAATCTTGGGTTATGATGGCTGAATAAAACCTAAAACATAATTAAAATCATGTCTACAATTAATATTTGAAAAATTTAAGCAAACGTTTACCTTTTCCGCAACACTTGATACACCAAATGATATATCTAGCCCAGATGCGCCACAACCAATAACTAACACTGAATTACCTTTAAAAGGATTTGGATCTCTGTAGCTGTGACTGTGCATTATTTTTCCACGGAATATATTTGAACCCTTAACATCTGGAATAGCAGGATTGCTGTAGTTTCTATAAGGTACAAACAATATTTATTACATCACAACACAAATGTTTCAAATTTATTAAATCAAATTATTGAACTCGCACAGTGAATTAATAACAACTAAATTTAAATTTTCTGTGTTCTGTATGTAACACAACTATTAAAAAGTTAACAGAACATTATATTCAGCAGCCAGCCAAAAACAAACAGGTATTTGCATCACATTAAACATATTTTGTCATTACATAATACAAAGTAGAGTTTCATGCTACTACTTTTACTATTTTTTTTGCTATTAAGCAAATTTTTTTTAATTACACAATAATCATTGTTATACTTAATCTGAATTGATTGTTTCACTGGGAAATCAGTTTTGCACCACCGTTTTTTACCATTACTTCAATTCAACGGTGAAAGTTAAGTTGGTAAGAAAAATTAACCATGTCAAGTTCTAGATACATATTTTGTTCTAAAATGTTTTATTTGTCACTCACCCTACACATATTACCAATGCATCAAAGACGAGTGTTTCTTTGTTGTTTTGCTCCAAGTCAATAACGTTTACTTCCCATTGGTCGTTATTGATAGGCCTAACTTTCTCCACGTGATGATGAAACTGCAATTGGTATAAAAATCAAAATAAATGATAATTTTCAAATAGAAAACTAGGTAAATTGTAATAATTAATTTTTATTAGCGTGATCTCATTTTCTTACTTTAATGTACTGCCTCAAGTCAAAATGATCAGTAAAATCGTTCAGATATTTTTGTATGTACGCGGCAGGAAAATAACAAACATCACCGACACCTTTGTGTGGAAATCCACACAGTTCCATGATTTCTTTTGGCAAATTTGACCTGATAGCAAAACATATGTAAAAAAAAAATTAATATAAGACATTAAAGAGCTGCACTTGAAAAGAAGGGGTTGAAGATTAGTTGAAGTAAAACTACGTAAATGTAGTATAATTTTGGAGGAGAAAACCAGGCGTTTGACGATACGAGAAGAGTAATGGCAAGTAAGCGGTGACTTCCTAGAAGACGTAGAGAACTTTAGGTATCTAGGATCCTTTGTACAAGGGATGGTTTTATGAAATGTGAAACATAGGATTAAATACAGTTAAGACAAAATGTTGTCTGGTGTATTATGTTATAAAAGGATTCCAATAAGGCTAAAAGATAAGTGTCACAGGAGTATGGTGAGACCGACCATGTTGTATGGTTTAGGCAGTTAACGGGAAAATAGAACAGAGTGTAGCAAACATCAGAATGCTCAGATGGATGAGTGGAGTAACAAGAAAAGTTAGAATAAGAAACGAATATGTAAGAGGTTCCTATCTAGTTATTAGTGTTACATCAATCAATCAATGTGTGGATAATATGAGAGAAAATAGACAGAGATGTTTGGACATGTGATGAAGAAAGAAGAAACCAAAAGATACGTTTAAGGAAAAAGAGATAGATGAAGACCAAAGAAGAGGATGGATGGAAATAACTGTAAATGATAAGAGGGTTGTTAATGTGTGTGTTTGTGTATGGGAAGTGAATGATTGTAATAAGTGAATGGATAGGACAAGGGTGGCCAAACCGAAATAGCTGGGAGGAAGGCAAAGAACAAGAAGAAATGAAAGGACTGTAACCAAATATCAACATTTTAACTGTAAACGCTTACCTCAGGCTTTTATACATGCTGGAATGAACGGGCAGGCCATACTGGTCCCTATCGACATCGTCCGTGTACACCCAAGTACCTCCGATGCTGTTGGTCTGCTCAAACGCAACACATCTGTACTGTGAATCTTTTGCGGCAAAATTTTTTAAAGCCGCTAGACCGGACGCTCCACAGCCGATGATTCCCACAGACTTTTTGGGTGTGTCTTCAACGCTCGAAGACATGATTATCGCCACAAACAATGTTCAGCCTTTCAATAGATCAAAAAAACACCATCCGATGTACCTATAGACAGAGGATGTAGAAAAAAACAATAATTTGGCCGCACATAAAACAAGATCGCTGTGAGAACGAGGTTTTTGCATCGCAAGTGTATTGCGATAAATATTAAAAAACGACAGTACCTAATAATGTTGCGTATTGACAGAATAATATTAATGATAGTATGTGATAATTTGATCAAAAATACTTACTCAAATCAGAAGCCTTAACAGTAACACATTAAACTGATATGCATAAGCTGTTATAAGACGACGACGATGATGCCACTTATTTGTCGACAACGATATTGTTATTGTGAGCTAATGTTATCAGTTATCACGTCACAGCCAACAGGTGTTCGGCACTTTGCAGACGACGTGCTGCAGCTGTGGAATATTGTGGAAATCGCTTCTATGAATGAGCTATTAACTCTATTAGGTACTACAGAACAGATAAAATTTCATCAATTCTATGATAATTGCAATAATATATTAGTTAATATTTATACAACTAATCTATGTGATTATTACTAGTTTGGTATATTATAATATTTCAAGTACCTACGTAAGTCGCAATTAAAAAAATTATAAGAAAAATACACGTATTTATATAACAATAATATACTTGTATAGGCTCATTGGTGCCACTAGAATTTTATGTAAGTACCAGAGTTGCATTTATAAGCGCAATTTAAAGAGCCGAAGTTAAAATTTTTGGGGGTAGGGCTAATTTTCACTCCTTACCTCCTAAGATATGCTATTCTGTGAAGGTATTTTTTTTAAAAACTTTGGGGGCTTAAAACCTACCAGAGGGACTAAGCCTCCCCCCAAATTGTGCTTATGGCTGCATTGGTTTTAACGTCCAAGTATGATATTAATTTATCATATTAAACGGACGGAATATCGGATTAAAAAAAAGTATTACTCTATAGCCAATATAGTAAACAAGATTTAATAAGTATAGACGTACTTATTCATACGGTTTTACCAACAATTGAACATTTAAACAAAACAAAATTACAAACTGCTGCACAAGTACCGCGAAACCCACTAAAGTCACAAAACCGAAATCGTACAATAATAATAATAATTTTTATAATGGCTTGAGATTTTATACCTCATATTATGTTCAATAACAATTATTAGTTATTAAGTACTTGTAAGTATTATGCTTTATAATTAAACAGGAGATTATTGTTTATCTGTATGTAGATACCTACACTTGTTTTAACATGCACTTATTTTTCTATTGGACGTAATTAATATGGAAAAATATTAAACTTTATAAAATATAAAAATTTTTAAGTTACATATTGAAGAACATTGACATTATTAGTATTAGGAATCATTTGAAAGCTTCCGTATAGTTGAATCTTTGATTTTCAGTTTAAAGACTTCAAACTTTGACACGAGTTTGGAAACATATCTTATCATACCAACGAAATTTAAAGATTTTGAAAGTCGAATCTGCCAACGTTCATTAATAGACGTTTAAGCATTAAAAATTAGCAACATTTTAGAAAAAATATTTTTATCAAACACAATTTTCAGTTTTAAGATCAAAGATTTTGTATGTTATTGATTCAATTTATTCATATTAAACAGACTAATTAAATTAACCACTGGACATGGCCAACATCATATATTATACCAGCTATAATTGCGTAGGTACTCAATTGTACAGTTAAAACTTAAATTTTAATAACTACACTCAGTAGCGCAACTAGGATTATTTTGAGGGGGGTGTCTGTCTCATTAAAATACCTTACCCCGTAACATATTTCAATAGTTATTAAATAAAAAATACGGTCCAAGGGGGGTGTCCAGACACCCAAAACACCCCCCCTGGTTGCGCCACTGACTACACTTCTCCACAAACAGGTAACTGATTTAAAATGTTTACTTCACGCGTTATTTAAATAGTTATATTGTTTAAACGTACCTATATTTCAAAATTTTCTGATCATTTTTAATTAATTTTTAAAAATAAAACATTCAACTACTTAGTGGTTCTTATATTTTATTTGTTCTTTTGTTGGCAACAATTCTTCTAAAAAATCATTCGAATTAATCGCAATTTTCACACATTGTTGCAGCGGAATGGATTATGTTGAATCGCCAAAAAGTTTCGATAAAATTTGAGTCAAATAAAAAACTTAATAATTTAGAACTTGTTTAGTATACAATACCCACCGATAGCTCACTTAGAATCGTTAACAATCGTTTGCTTACAGATTCAATATACATGTTAATGTGAATGTTTATGCCTAGGCCTTTGAATAACGCAACAGGTTTCTATGTTGTAATGGTTTTTTGCATTCAAATTAAAATCAAAACCGATTAATAAATAAATATACGATTAATTAAATTTTTAATAAATTGAAACATTCGTTTGAGTATTGCTGTCTATTGCAGGCCATTAACAGTCACGGTATACGGTCAGACAACTTAAATTTAGTTCTCTTATAAATTGGTTGGGATTTTGACTTATCGTTAGTTTACGTGTTTTACGTTTCACCACATATCAACACTGATGTGTTCAAGTCTTGTGTTTGCATAAACAAATTGAATAATTCACGGCGCGCGTGGAACTAAAAAAAGTATAAATGTAATTAAGTATAATCACGCGTCCGTATAACATAACAATACAGTAATTATAATGTGGTTTGGTCTTAGGAAGTTCGTTCTCGATTCTTCGAGAATAATACATTAGAGAATAGAGACGTTATCTGCGTTGGTTTTAACATCAAGTCTGTTTAAAGTCCTCTGCGTGGATGTATTAATCAACTAGCACGAGCTCAACATCCGTCACGTGATCGCCTGCAGCTTTTCTTATTAAAAACTAAATTCGTTTAAATATATTATGGCATATCCATTGTAGCAATAGTCGGATTACATGCAGGTACTTATTAAAAAAAAAAACATCCATACTGCGAATGCTCTTTTAATCTAATCTGCACATTCATAAAATTTATTTATATTTAATATGGACATTGAACACGTTATATATATAATATGACGTAGAGTTTATACACTTACAAATGGTCCGTTGGTTCTAAAGGTTGCCGGTCAGCATAAAATGTTTGAAAGCATCAATAAGCATATTGTGTGTAACCACACACGATTTATAAGAGTATAAATATTTTTGAGCGAGCTTATAGTTAGTCAAAATATGCGCAATAAGTTTCCAAGTTTTGCATTACGTTTGTACCTACTTCACTCGAGGCCTTAGACTTGTGTGCACTAACAAATGTGAATATGACATGTGTAGGAGACAAATTTTACTGATCGATAATATTTTAATAATATGTAATAGATATTGTGACATGTCACATGTCCCAATTGTTTTCAAATGATTCCAAATTGTTAAAATTGGCAAGATATAAATGTATACGAGTATAAGGTATTCATGTGGTATAAACTATTATATTTATATGTAGCCTAAAAAAGATCAAAATGAATTTAAAGTGATTTCAAGCGTTTCAGTAGTTATAGTTGTAGTATTTATAGATAATAATTGGATATATAATTTTTTAGATTTTGAGCGTTAGCATTGCTTTTACAATGATGTTTTTTTTTCTTTTAGATTCTGAGCGAAGCAAGGAAGCTATTGATTTCACAAAGATGTTTTTTTTTGTTTTATTTTTGTGCCTGTGGCACGTGTAACTCCTAGGGAATTGCTCCGATCTTCAACAATAGTACCTCTTTCCGGTAGAGAATTTTATATCCTTGGTGTATTGTTGATTGTGTTTTTTTCGAAATTTTTAATTCCAAAAAAGTTCTTCAGGAAAAACAAAAAAAAATTTAAAGTTAAAAATTTTTAAAAAAAATCTGCCCAATGGAATCCGAACGCGTACAAAAATGTGTTAAAAAACGGTATAATTTGGTTATAACAATAAAATTACACGCACTTATTGCGCAATTAATACTAAATGGTTTAAAATTTTCACACGTTACCTATTTAAGTTAATGTTTTTTTTACGTGAATACGTTTTTCGGAATTTTGAACCATTTTTATTGTTAAATTTGTTTTTACCAGGACGTATACTAGACAACTGAGTTTGCTCAGAATCGTATTTTTGATATTAAATAATGCGTTTGAACTACAACTTCTAAATTAGCGATCCATCCTAAGAGTAGTATCCACCCTACATCGTTTTTATTTTTTTATTTTACATTTAATTAAAAAAACCATAATACGTATTTAAATTTTAGAACGTCTGATAAAACCTATACTTTACTATGAGCATTTCTTGTTGGTTAAATAGTAATGGATTGTAATATAAGGGTAATTGGAAATATTAAAAACATCTTGTCTTTGAGCATAAAAATACGAGTAATAATATTATCAAAATTATAATAATACATAAATTTCAGTACAAAAATCAAATACAAAATAAATACTTAACGCAAAAAAGTTATGTAACTAAAAGCTAACTTATAGTTAATTTTTTTTTTTACACGTTATTTGTAGGTAAGTATAACACGAAATAGTATGATGTTATGTTCATAACATATTATAGATACACTATAAAAAGCTATTAACTCGAGACAATCTCTTGTCTCCTCATCACAGGTTCGATTTCGTTTGGAAACTGAACCATGTAATGATCATTGTCCAGCAATTTGTACTTGTCTTCTCTGAAGTGTGAGAAGTCGCACATGAACCGATCGAACCCGTCAAAGTAAATTTGTAAAACGACCGGAGGAACGGATTCCAATCCCGCCAAGGACGATAGCGAATCGTAGTAATCTATCGACCTGCGCCCCATCATATGAAGCTCTTTTTGCCGCAGTCCACTCGCCAATCTTGACTCTACGTCCTTACGAGTATCCTCTAACATTTCATCTCGGCTAGGCAATTTTGCTCGTCCCTCCAGAAAAGTTTTAGCACATCGTACCTATGTGTAAAGAATTTGGGCGTTAGAAAATCAACAGATTATTAATATTTAAAAAAAAAAACGTATTCGGTAACTAACAAAAGTAATTCAGTTGTTCGCACGAACAAATTGGTATTTATAAGATGCTTACATTGACTTTGTTTGTACTCACTTGCAAATCGAACATACAAAAGCCAGTAGTGTTGGTCGGGATTCCGATAAAATACATTGTTGGATGCTCGATGTTCAAAAAGTGCTTGAAAAGTGGCTTTACGTGGTTATTCTCCACGCGAATGCCGCATTCTGGGCTCAAAAACGGATATTTGTACTTGTACCCTGATCAAAATTAATATAACTGTTAAAATTAATCAATTTAAAAATGTTGTAACGTTTAATTACTAGATGTATAAAATGTTGGTTATAATTAATTTAAGGTTAAGAGTAAGTTTAGTTTTAGAAAAATAATAGTTAGGTAAATAAAAAATAGTATCTTATGTAGTTCAAGACCTTTGAAAGGTCATTCAAATGTAGATAATCCAATAGTAACATGAGCAGAGCTGATGGTATTATGCCAAAATAGGCCACAAGCTTTTCAAGCCATAGTTGGCTGATTCTTTACATTTCTAAAACAAAATCAAAGTAACGTTAATTTAATTTGTTTTATTTACTATATACATGCTTATACAACTATTAGTCAATAATTAAGTTCCCACCTATTACGGCCGTAGGTACCTGTGCAATATAAAATCGAGTCAACTTGTTCATACGATCCGTCTTGAAAAATTACTCCGTTTTCTACCACTTCTTTGATATCAACTTTCTGCACTAAATTCGACGGACATTTCATATTTTTAACACGTTGGTTATGATGGCTTAAGTACACCTATATAGAAATAAAATTATGAATTTAATGTTGTTTAATGCATGTTTAACTGTCAAATAGAAAAAAAAAACTATTATTACTTTTCTAGCTACTTTTGCAATATCGAACGATATGTCTAGCCCAGACGGCCCACAACCAATAACTACCGTACTCTTGTCCTTAAAAGTCAAAGAATCTCTGTAATCGTGGCTGTGGATTTTCATGCCACAAAATCGCTCGATTCCGGGAACATCGGGTACCACTGGGTTGCTGTAATTTCTGAAACATTTAACGCATAACGCACGATTTGTCAATAAAATAACTTAAACTCGCCTTTTCACTTTAGAATACGCCAAAAATAGTTTACGGTCACTAACCCTATGCAAACAATAATTCCGTCGAATTCCAATGTTTCCGTGAAATTTTCTTGCAAGTTAGTCACAATTACACGCCAACGATCGCCCTCTAAAGGACTCACTTTCTTTACGTGGTGATGAAACTATAAATGCACCACATTATATAATTTAATAACCGCACATAGTTAAAAATTCATTCATATTTCATACGGTATAGTACAGAGTTTAAACACAATTATAGATACTCAAGGCCCTTGGACTAACTCGATAAAAGTAAAAAAGTTAAGTTGATTCTTTTTTATTTTAACGTAGTTTAATATGTTATAGTTAAGGTTTTTTTAAAAATTATTACTTAGAAGACAATTTCATTAAGAAATTTCGAAAAAAAATATTTGAAACGGAGGAAACGTCATACTAGGTACAAAACTACGTGAATTAAAAATATGAACTATAGTAGTTAATTTCGAATTCAATAAACTTGAAAAATTAACTTTTAACTTTTGGTTTTTTCAATTAGGTAACGAGTTAAAAATCGTTGTTTGCTAGCCCAGTTATCTCGATTTATATTTTATGCGAACCTTAACGTGTTTTTTCAAGTCGAAATGGTCGGCGTAGTCTTCCAAGTATTTCAGCATGTCCTGTGCCGCGACGTACGACTTGTCCTCGGGGCCTTTGTGAGGGAACCCGGGCAGCTCCATGATTTCTTTGGGCAGATTCGTTCTGGAAACGACAAAATTTCTCGGTAGAAAAAAAAACAAAAGTAATATTATTATTGTTATTTACGTACCTCAAACTTTTGTACATGCTGGAATGAACTGGTAAGCCATACTTGTCCGTGCCCACTTTGTCAGTGTACACCCAAGTGCCGCCCACGCTGTCGGTCTGTTCGTAAGCCACGCACGAAAACGGAGAACCTTCGGACGTAAAATGACGTAAAGCCGCTAGCCCAGCAGCTCCACACCCGATAACCGCGATCGATTTCTTAGTTTCTTGATCTTAAAAACAAAATTTAACGGGGGAAATGAGTATAACTATAATACATAAGTGAATTAATGAGACTAATCGCGTTAAAAAATTAAGTGCTCGCGTATACTCTTTTAATTTATGAATACCGGTAATATTGATTTTAATAACATATCATCTAGGTATCATCACTCATATTAGATCATTGCAGTACCTACCTACATTTTTAAGGGAGTAAAAAATAAAAATTTTCGTATCTTGTATAAACTATGAGTACAGGTAAATAAAACGACTCTGTTTAAAATATGTTATAATATCACTATAATATATATATATATATATTAATGCACTATAAATGTATACTATATTTATTTCTTTAAAACAAATATTTTATAATACTCTCAGATGTAAATATTAAATAAAGATTTAGTTATTTCCATACCAATAATTATTAATACCTACAAATACCACCTATAGGTACCAAAGTAAAATATATACATAATACTTAAGTAAACAATTTTTATTAATATATAAATTGGTTTCGCATCTCTTAAATATCCTTAATATCTCCTAAAATTAAGTACTCACCAAGACGCATTGTTTTAGTGTTGTGAAAATCGCTCGTCAATTCAAATTTTAATAGCGAAATTGTGTATTATGTTGGTAGATATACTGTGTGTATAACAAGTCAAACAATGTCTACATAAATACTTTGACCGTTTGTAGTAAATATTCTGGTTTTATAGAAAACTCGGTGCCCCACTATTTCTATTGTCTTACGTATAGATACGTACTATGATTATTTGTTTTACAACGAAATTTCATCAGACTCATGATATCGCGTGATATTGATTAAATTAACTTGTATATTGATATAACAGTTATAACATGTTGATTACGCAATAAAAACTTACAAGCAAAAAGTAAATTGACTAAATTATAAGATATATCGGTACACTCCATTTACTATTTTTTGCAGTCACTTAAGTATGTTTTGTTGTTAAAAAAAAATTATTTACTACAGAAAAAAAATAATAAAAAATCACCTGACTCTGGAAAAACACATGTAGCTGTAAATATGTTCTCTACAACACCAATAATTAGTAATTACCTACATATTACATTTGGTACGCATTATGCAGTGCATATCGTCGCGATAAAATTGACAGATTGACGCAAGACTGCAGGTCGCTGCAGGGCAAGTCAACAATATACATTATTGACTTGTCTCATTAAGTAAAAAGTTGCTTTTTTTTTTAACTGATTACCTAAGTTAAAATTAATTTTAAAAAAACTGGTTATGTAGTAGGTATAATAATTTTTTTAAAATTGTGTTTTTGAAAAAACCAACCTCATAGTTCATATTCAACTATTACAAATTATCAATTAACTTTAAGTTAACACGTTGCACTTTAAGAAAAGGTAACTAATTAAATTAAAAGTTAGTAAAAAAAAAAAAAAATGTATCGAGTTAACATGGGTAATTTATATTAACCTAACGTTTTAATTTAATTTAAACGTTTAACGAGTTAAAGCACAGCATTGCAGCATGTTTTATACCCATAAAATCATGTTTTTAAAATTTTTTTAAAATCAAGTTTTTAAAAAAAATCAATTAAATGCTTCCGCTTTATATTACCCTGAAAGGCACCCGACCACCATGAAATTAAAATGCATAATATTGTATGATTTTTTTTTTTGTTCATTTATTATTATATACGCTTAAATAGGTATTTTTTTTTTTTACTTTCTTTTTATTTAAATAATTTAGTGTCACTTGATCTTTTTTTATTTAATTGCACGATGTTATAACGCATGCATAATAACAACGATTATTGATAAAGATGATTGCTAAGTAAGTTAGTATAGTTAAAAGGAGGTATTTATCATGTTAATAAATTAGTAGTTATGCAATGCATTATAAATTATAATTCTAATTTCTATGACGCAGAATATAATATTAAGTATAATCGCACTAATAATAGAATTTCGTATTTTCTGTGCAGTTGTATAAGTATGATGATGATCGCATTGTGTAAACGCCAAAATAAATCGTTACAAGTTCTTGATAAAAATTTTTTATAATAATATTATAGATATAATTATTAACCTTAGAATTTCTTAGTAACGTAATGTTTAAAAAAAAAAACCCCATTACAATTATATCAGTTCAGTGACGACTTCAAGCATAAATAAATGGAATGGAAATGATTAACAATTTATATTTCCAAGATGGAATTCAGAAATTCAGGCCTAACAATTCAAAAGTTAGTTATACTTTGTAAAAATATTTTTTTCGTTTAATAATAATAATTGACATACATATTATAATATAATAAAACATAGGCCTATCTATCTACATATTTTATTCGGGTAAATATATTATAATGTTTACGCTGGCTTAAAGTGGAACTTAAATTAATATTTCAATATTGTAATCGTTCAAACCTAGAAAATTATTAGCTCTATCGTTTACTTCACGTACTTACGTACCTTACTATTGTCTGCCTATATATTTTTTAAACAGTGAAAAATTACAGTTTTAATTTTTCATTCTCAAGTTATAAACAATTTTTTTAATTAAATAATTTTTAGTACCTAATTCTTGCTTAGCTAAATTACATTTTAGTTGTTAAAATAATAAGTAGGTAATCAGCATGGATTTTATTATTTACATGATATTATGTTGTATACAGATAAGCCATAATTGCGTTTATTTGGGATAATATTATATAGACTATAGAGAGAAATGAATTTGATTAAAAATGTATAATGTTATAAAATCAATGCATGTATCAAATATGATAATAATAATGCATGTAATCAATGTACCTACTTGTAGTAATAACGTTATTATTCTATTTAGACACACAAATCGACTAAACCGTCAATTATTTGAAATTCTGAAATTACTCATGCGATTTTGAAAAAAAAAAATAGTTGTTAGGTTCATAACGTATTAATTGCATGATGATTAAGTTTGGTAGGGCTGTAGAATATTTTTTTAAATGAGGCACAGACTTTTGACTATCTTCTTGAATAATTACTGTTTTGAAACTCAATTTAGATTATGTTTTTCCATAATTATACTGTAGTGAATTAATCATTAATTTGTTTGAATAAGTACACATAAAATTAAGGTACTTCCTATTAATAAATTATTTAATAAGATTTAAAAAAAAATATTTTGATATCTTTACCGTTTCATTTTACAGTGAACTAAGGTACCTAATAATTCTGTAACTTATTTTTTATGTTTAAATCGTTCAGATCAAAATTAAATGTGAATATATCTTATGATTAATAATCATTGAATAATATGAATAGACTTTATATAGGTAAATAGTTCAGTTTCCGGAAGATGATTGGTCTACTGACCCATAGAGACATTCCCGACCATCTGATCTTTGAAGTTTGGGTCAATGCTATTATTATAGGTACGTCCACTCGCTTCTCTGCCCTCTGGTGTTTACGTCATAGTCATACCAACTATAATACTTACGTGAAAAACAAAAGACTTCACTGATAGCCATTATTACTAGTTTTTAAATAAATAAAGTATAATAAGTGAACAGAAAATAAAATCTTTAGACACATTATATAGGTCAGTGGCGTATATTATAGAAACATTCACTACTTTCACATTGGGCGAATAATTGATTTCACCCCAATTACTCAAAATAAAAATTTCTAGGGAAATTCTCAGAGGTTTTTAGAGGGATTCTTCTGTATTCGAGCCTACATAATCTTAATTTTACATTTTAAACTAAAATTACTGTGTAACAAAATCGTACTCAAAATCCTACAATTAGTTTTAACCAACCTTGACATTTCACTATATGGGCCATTGACCAGATGGCCTGCCCATTTAAAAAAGTATAAACGCCACTGATATAGGTACCTTCCTATAATAGGTACAAAATGGCATGAAATGTACTACATAGACATACTTATCTACCCAATTAGTAATGAATACTTACTGGTAATAATTAGTAATTAGTAATTACCTACTTATTAGTTTGAGGTTTAAAAATATAATGGTATGAATATGAATACATTCAGTAATATAGTAGGTAGGTACTAGGTACCTTAACAGTCAGTGCTTGAATTGGAAAAATAATATAGTAGGGGGACGAGTTTAAGTAAAAATAAGGAGCGTTTCTATTTCCCTATACGTTGTACGACAGTTTATAGGGATTCTTAAATTAGTAAGGGAGCCAAGGGCGTATTTGGACCTTTTTTAAGGGGGGGGGCAAATGTGTTTATTTGTATACAATATTGAATAATTGAGTCTAGTTCCTCCTATAATTTCTATTTTCAATTTAAATTTTACGGTTTAGGGAAGGGCAATCGCCCCAACACCTCCCCTAAAATACGCCCCTGGAGAGAGCTCCAAATTGTTTTGAAAATAGTAGGGAAGCTCCAGGCCCCTGCACCTACCAAATTTGAGCACTTTAAACAATATACATCAGAACACAAACAACAAGTGACTTCACTGATGTTTTTAATACATTTTTAAATATGAATAGTGTTAATACCTGTATACTTAATTAAATATCATTTCAGACAATTAGACGGTAAAAATGTTTGATAGTTTAATAATGAGTCCAATAAGTAATAGCCAGTACTACCTATTCGAATGTAAATAACAAACGATCAACAAAAACCAAAATAAAAATAAAATGTCCAGTGAATTTATTTATTTATTTATTTAATAATTATAGATACGTCCTTGAAAAGAGAGCAAAAGTTACTGTAATGTGAAAATACAATATTACACATAGACAGGTAACAAACATAAAGAACCATTAAAAAAGTCAAAATTAAAATAGTATTGTAAAACATAAACATTCTATTTTGTGAATCGTAGTAATACTGCGCAGTAAATATTCTGGTGGCGAAAACTATTACAAAATAATGAATTATTTAGGAGAGTTAAATGTTGGTACCTATTATAAATGTAATTTTAGATAATATCTTAAGATAATCAATGTATGGTTGCTTATTATTTTATAAATATAACTAAAAATTATATTTGAGATCATAAGAACCAAAAACTAGCCAGCAGGGGCTTATGTAGATCCAAATTATAGAGGGCGTGAAGTGTATACCCTTTATACCATGGTGTGTAATATAAAAAAAAGAAATTTTCCTACCCTCCAAAGTATAGAATTTTAATGTAAATTTTATGGTTATGGGAGGGTGAAAATGCCCCATCACCACCACCCCCTCAAATACGCCCTTGCTAGTCAGCGGATGAAGGCCACAATAGATAGCTATATATATAGTAACAATAGAAAAATCACTTGTTGGTAAGTCCAAGCTTAGGTGCTAAAAATCTTAATATACGATTTTGAATGCTTTCTAATTTATTTATTCAATATTTGCAGGTGACTGGACTCCAAATTATAGAACAATATTCCAGAATATTGAACAAAATATAAAGAATAATATAGAATTTTTATGCATATAGGATAGTTAAATTTCCAGCTGTTACGTTGAAAAACTCCTAAAACTATTCACAACTCTTTCATACATTTTGTCCAAATGTACCTACTGTAAATAACGACAAATCGTCAGAAAACCAGATACCAAAATTCTATACAGAGGAAACTATATAGTCAAAAGCAAGGCTGGGCATGTTAACAACTTTTTTTAATTCGTTAAGTTAATTGAATTAACCAAAAAGCTGAGTAAGTTAAAAGTTAATTTTTTAAATTTATTAAATTAAAAGTTAACCATCGAAAAAAAATTAACTGAACTTAAAATAAAGATAATAGTTTATATTTTTAACTCGCATGGTTTTGTATCTAATATGACATTTCCTCCGCTTCAAACATTTTTTTTTATTTTAAATTGTCTATTAAGTTGTCTAATCTACTAATTGTCTACTAATACTTTTTTTTTTTAAATAAAATAGTTTCAAAAAATTTTTAATCATTATAGACTATCATAGAGTTAACAGGTTAAATTTAAAAAATTAACTTATGAGTTAAAATTTAACAATAAAAATAAGTTAATGAGTTAATTATCTTAATTATCTAAAATTAATTTGACTTTTTAACTAGATTTAAAATTTTAAGTTTTTAACAAGTTAATGCCCAGCCTTGGTCAAAGGTACATTTTGAATTGTCTAATATAATTTTATTGGATGAATACGACGTGAGAAAGAAATTTGTTGACATTTGCTTAAGGTTAGGTAATCAGTACATTAACAATAAACATAGGTATTGTTTAAAATTAAAATATACTTATTGGTAAATATTATAATCAATTATGAATCGCCGATTATTATTATGTATGTAGGTAGGTAGGTATTATTTTTTTATATATTTTTTTTTATTGAAAATCCAGCATTTACAACACATAACCACACTGACGAGTCCAAACTCATTCAAAAATAGTATTTTTCATATTTCAGCACAGTGACAAAGGATTTAAGAAATACATAACAGAATACAAATAATGTGCAGGATTCTTTTAGGCCATTCCTCTATAGAAAGCGGATCATTATGACAATAAATAGCAGCAGCAAATAATGATCTTCATATTTCCTTAATTATTGGCATAAAAATATCCATTAAACTAAAGCAACTTATTTTCTGGCAAACTTATTGGAGAAACCGGAACACTTTAAAGCAATTTGTTAGATTTTGAGCGCAGCAAAGAACGTATAGTTTTTACAATGATGTTTTTTTTTCTGTGTGAACACTTTTTCAGATGGAAGGAATGCTACGATTTTTAAAGTCAGTAACTTTTCTGATAGGTTTATGGACTCCGGTGGTGCTTTGATTCCAGTTTTTTTAGATTTGTTACTTAATTTAATTTTCAGTTAACTTTTGACAATATAATATGTGAGTAAATAGGTATTACAATTTTTTTTTTTTTTTCTGTAGTTAAAATAGGTAATAAAAACGTTGTTAATTATTAATGATATAATTTTTTTCTAATACGTAACTATCAAAATGAGAACTAATCATTATTTGATTATATTTTATTATAATGCATATTAGAAGTGATCCAATTTGATAAAAAGTTATTTAATCTATGAAAACAGTACCTACCTTCCAACCAATATAGTTATCATTAGCCCAACTAATGATCACATTTCATAAGTCTAAGTTGCAATCATCACTCATCAGCATTTAGTACTTTACACTTTAATATTTTATTTTATAGTTGGTATACAGGCATTTAATAATTTGTGAAGTAGATAATATTTACATGTCTAGGTATAACATATAAGGTTTAAAATAGGTAGTTAGTGTTATTAATGAGCTGTGCATCTATACTAGGTACCTACATTTTATTTTTTTAAACATAAACTAATAATTTAAGATTCTAAGTTCAGTTTGATTGGAATTTTAGTAAAAAAAAACAAGTGATTGCTGCTATGCACCCAGCATTGCAGATCAATGGAAGCATAGGACAAAAAAAAAAATTATGTAGAAAATTCTTAAAAAATTTTTTTTACTAATTAGGTACCTAACGACCCAACTTTTAAGCCATAAAACATACAAATTGTGGTTTTGGAAATGGTATGAACATAGTATCAAAGTCAAAAAGTGCTTGAATTCACCAAAATTGACGGTACCTGTGGACTTTATAAAATGATGTTTTTTTATTGTAACTAATTTTTAAGGTAGTATAGAATTGCTCCGATCTTGACGTAATATTATTATGATACCTGAATACTTCTAAAAAAAGGTTATTAGTCCGAGTTATTACTTTATTTGGAGTTTTTTTTTATTTTAGAAATGTACCTAGATTTCTAATTTCTGAAAGAAAAACAAATCTATCTATTAAAAATAAAATACCCGAATCACAAAATAATACACTTTTGTAATTGCGTATAAATATTTTGACAACCGTGTTATCATCTTCAGCGTGAATGTACGACTGAATATTAATACACTATGGAATACACTTTTGAAAATTCTTAAAATAACAAGTAACTTAAAAACCCTAAATGAATTATCTTTAACTAGCTGATCCCGCGCACTTCGTTGCCCGTAAAAAATGATAATTCGTAAAAAAAAAAAATCGTGTTTGTTCGAGTACTTTTGGGTGTAATCGCTGCAGTAAGCGCGACTCGGCCACCCTGGTTCGCGGACAAAGTACCACCTCGGTAGGCCGTGTTCAAAAATTCGATTTGACGCAAGTTTTAGTACCTGGTCTGCCCGAACAACCGGTGGCAACCAATAATAATTAAGTACTAATTTCTACTATATAATTGTTTCTCCTATAACCAGTAACGACAATACTGCGTATCTATTATACACTATTACATCGAAAAAAGGTCCCCGGGTAAAGTACACTCTCCTTTATACACACAAATATTGTATATAGCGAACCCGGCGCGCTTTGCTGCGCAATTCAGAAATCTATATATATATATATAAATCAATGCCACTTTTTGTGATTCAATAACTCTTAAACCGCTCAACCAATTATTTTCAATTGTTTTCCACATACATACTTATACACACTTATACACACTTACACACGTACACGTACACGTACACACACACACACACACACACACACACACACACACAATTTTATAATGAAGTTTAAAAATAAAGAAAATATTAAATAGACAGTAATTGTTATTTTTAATTCAGAACTTTATTTTCATTATTGCAATTTACATGAATATAATAAAACTTTGGTAGGGCTTAAATTTATTCAAATGGATAATATTGTGTGAACGAATCTACAAAAACTGCATGATGTTCCATAACTAAACGATTATTGATGTTTTCCATCAAACTGTAATTTTTTTTTCAAAAAATTTTTTTTTCGACAAAAATTTTTTTTCAAAATTTTTTTTTCAAAAAAACATTTTTTGTGCTATAAACCTTCCCGGACTTTCAACGAAGCTATTACAAAAGATTG
>CM029357.1:31353306-31408132 GCA_017140985.1 Hormaphis cornu
TTATAACGCATAATACCTTAAATTATAGATAATGAATCCGAGAAGTTATGTACTTTATTTAAAGCGTTTTTTGAAATTTTGATTATTTTTGAAGTTCTGAGGAAAACAAAAAACGGGCCAATTTTTCGAGTTGCTCCGATTGACTTGAAATTCATATATGTCTTTTAGGAGGGTCTTATGAGTGTTCCGTTGAAATGTCAGTCGATTTAGATTTTTTTTTTCGATTTTTGTGATCACTTTTTCTAGTAGAAAAAAGGCTCCGATTTCAACGTACGATACCTCAAAAGATAGATAATTGATCCGAGATGGTACTTTATTTGAAGCGTTTTTAACATTTTTGATTATTTTTTAAGTTCTGAGGAAAAAACAAAAACGGTTAAATTCCCAAAAGTGCTCTGGTCGACTTAAAATGTATACGTATCATTAAAAAGGGTTTAACGAGTTTACTGCTTAGTTTTCAAACGATTTTGATCATTTTTAAGGGAGTTATGGAATTTATAATTTTTGAATTATTTAATTTTACGCAGTTATTGTTCCATAAAACCTCAAGTTTTTACGTTTAAGTCTCGAAACTTTAATACAATCTAAACAAGATAGTTTCACATATGTGGTTAAAAAAATTAAAAAAATTGGTTAACACAATTTTGGTTTATAGCCGATTTCACGTTGTTACTTTGTCGTAAAACTCGTCATTCCGGGCGGTCGTGTATTTCTTATGGGGAAACAAATAATTACGTGAAACGTGTTTTTTCTATATCGATTTAGATTTTTTTGATAAAAAACATTCAAAATAAAGATCTGACTAAGCTGCAACAATACCAAAATAGGAAAGATACAGATTTGATAAAAGTTTTTCACATTAAATTTGTTTTTACCACAACGTACACTAGACAACTGAACTCGCTCAGAATCGTATTTTCCAAGGCAATGATTTATTGTTGCTTTCAGAAATTAAATAATGCGTTTAAACCACAACTTCTTAACTAGTGACCCACCCAAAGTGTAATTGCTACCCCGTCAAACTACTTACGCGAACTAGACTGATCCCGGCGCTTACTTTTTTTTCTCATAATGATATAATTAAGATTCTAAACAATTGGGACAGTTTTAAACTGTTTTCACTACTTTTAATTCTAGCATCTAATAAAAGACTAATAATAATATATGTTGTTACCTTACAATTTTTATAGGTAAACTGAGCTCATTCATATTTGTTATTTTGGTGAGTAATTTTTTCACATAAAAATCGTGTTAATGTTCTCTAAATTGTACAAAAACACACACTAGGATCCAAGTAAATGGCATCAGGGAGTAAGCACTTGCATCCACTTTTAATTTCATAGTAGGACATTCTAATAATGGATCATTCAGAAACAAAACAATCAAACAAACATACTGACAAAAAAAATACAATTCATAGCATACATATGAAAAAATTAATAGTAATTATTTAATGTTGTTATAAAAATTAAAAACAATGTTACATTATGTTTCTTACATTGTCATATATTTAGTAAATGTTTGATACAAAAATAATGTATAGATATAATATATAATTAAAAAGTTTGAATATTTGTACGCAATAAACTATTCATGCAGATCCAGTAGGAAAATTAAATGTTATATCGTCCCACTCATGATAATACCTTTGTGTTTGAAAGAAAAATACCCAACTAATTAATAAAACTGACCAAAAAATGAAACCAACACCAGATCTCATAACATAACGTCTAAACTGTGGCTGTTCTTCAAATGGTTCTGATTTAAAAGCATCATTGTAATGCCAGAAAAAATTTACCAACCACAAAAATGGCAAAAAAAAGAATCCGGCAATATAGTAAATACGGCAAATATTTAACTTTTCATCCATTTTAATATTAGTTCTCCAATTTGGAGGTGGTTGACGTTCTGCTGGTTCTGCATCAGATACATTATGAACTTGAGTGTTTTGACGGACTCTTACTTCTGGATACTGATTTGAAGTCACGTTTGATTGGGAAGGTGTTGTACTCACAGATGCATCTAAAATTATACTTACTTAATCAATTTCTAATTACATTTATAATATAATATACTACTACAACTAATTACAGAAAAAATAAAAAATAAATTTATAAAAATATTAGGTTGGTAAGTATTTAAGTTGATAAATAAACATTATTTACTCAATAACTTACACAAAAATTCATAAAATATTTCAAAAATGCCATTTTAAGCATAGTACAACTAAAAACATTAAAAATTTGTAAAAACCATTTTTTATTTAGTATTTAAGTTGTACGTATCACACACCTCTTACATACAATATGTTTCAAATAGTTAGTACCTACTAGTGATATTAGGAAACTAGTGTCTGGTCAGATTTGAAAAAAAAATTTTGATTTAAACTTTTGGAAAACATCAAACCATTTTAAAAATCCAAAAAGTTGGAAAATTGTTTTTAAGTAGACTCACTGCAAATTTAAATCAGTTTTCAGAAACTTTATGTATCATTAGAACAATTAGTACATTGAGCAATGGAAACGTTTAAATTCCTAAGATTTATTAATAATGGTATATAAAATTTGCTGTACTCTTTGCCTTACAAGACGTAATTTATATTTAATTTTAATAAAAAAAATATTAAAATCTTTGCTTATAGGTATGCTGTACCTATAATGTATAGACTCTTACTAACTGCAAAGTATAAAGTAAAAGTATAATAAACATATGATAGTCTTTTTTATAAGATGAAAGTGCTATAGATAAATCAATTCCTTCTATGCTTTACCAATATAATGAAAATTTTAAATAAGTTTGGACCTGTTTGGTTGATAAGTATGAGTACAATAAGACTTTAGCAGATGTAACTACAAGACAAGATAAATTATAAGACAACAACATCAAAAATACAAGGCTATTGCCTACTAGCTTACGTAAAAAACTGAGGTTTACAATTAAAAATATATAATAATAATTATGATTCTACCTTCTGTTTTCTGTATTATTAAAATTTAATTACAAACATTACATTAATTATTTAGTCATTGTTTAAAACATGTATTCCTTAATTAATGTTTGAGAAGTACCTACTTGCTACTTTATTGATAATATCATCCCAGATGATCCCAGGGTTTTATGTGATAAAATAATTCTAATAAGGCTAAAAGATACGTTTTACAGGAGCGTGGTTATAGTACCCGTTGTATAGTTCAGAGTGTTGGGCGGTTGATAGAAAAATAGAACAGAGTATGAGTGTAGCAGAAATGAGAATGCTTATATAGATGAGTGGAGTAACAAGAGAAGATAGAATAAGAAACAAATATGTGAGGTAGTACTGGTGTAATATCAATAGTGGATAAAATGAGAGAAAATAGAACAAGATGGTTTAGACGCGGGATGGGTGGAGAAGAAACTAAAGCAGAAAGAGCGTTTATGATAATGAATGTTGAAGGAACAAGAGGTAGAGAAAGTCCAAAGAAAAGATGGATGGAAACAATTGAAAAACTGTACCTAAAAATCTATCTACTGGCCCTCCCGGACATCTCCCGTCTGCCGACTCAATCCTCGTGCCTTTTTGTACTGATTAAAAATACTATTATACATATATTTAATCAATGCTTTTTGATTAGTATAACTTTTTTCTTACCCATGTTCTCAGTAAGTAGTGTTGTGTACAATATAACAGATTTCTTTTCGACGAGTGTAAAGCACAGAGAAATGCAAATAAACTTTTAAGATATTCAATAATTTCGTAAAAAATAATTTATATAAATTCACCAACTATAATCTTCGAGTTGGTGAATCGAGAATTTTCAATTTATTTGTTGTTAAGTATTTGTGAAAAAAGCCAAAATAAAATTTTCTCTTTAATTAATTTATTTTATTTTATCATGTTTCCGTTATCAAACTGACAGAAATTTCGTCCTTGTCACAATTATCGATAACAATTTATTAGTTTAATCGTGGTCCTCGTTCACCCGGTCACTGTTGCAGATAGAACGGTTCTATCTACAACCGTGACCGCGGTCCATGCTTCTTTAAACACATGTTATCAAGATTCAGACATTTGGCAACATTGTGTTGTTTGTAAACAATAGTTAAAAAAAAACTATTAAACAATTATTATTATTATTAGGTAACTATCAAACCACAGAAAATAGATTACGAGTATCAGAGTATACACTATAGTCTATACCAAATACTGTATAGAGTATCGGACTCACTCGGCTAGTCGCAAATCACAAAACAAAATGATTTTTGTCTTGATCTTGACGGCCCAGGAAGTAGAAACTAAATTCAAGATTTAATCACAGATTACGTTAGGTGGTTTAACTCAAAATTCAGTGCTAACTATTTTAATTAGGTAACTAACTACCCTTCTATTTATATCGTTTTTGTTCGTTCATTTAGTCGTAGTGAGCTCGATATCGTTTCGAAAAAGATATATTTCTCAAATTAATAGAAATTAATTTTTTAGCTTTAAGTAGATATTGCAGGTATGTATTCTTACTTTTTTTTTTTTTTACTTCAATTAACGACCTGAATTTTAATTACTGTGGTGTATCAATTTATTTGGTATATTTTTTACAAATAGGTACAACGGCTTACTAAAATTTCGTTTTTTTGTTTGTTTAGGTAAGTTGAAATTCCGGTACAATGTCTAAGCGAGTGACGATTGATCGCCCCGATTATTCTGATCCAACCGACGAGAGTGACGGTAGTGATTTTGAAGAGGTGAAGAAGAAAACTATCATGGTGGGCAGCGACTATCAAGCTCAAATCCCCGACGGATTGTCAAAGTATGGAGACGATCCCCCTTACCAAAATGCCGATAAAATTCTTTGGGACCCTTATAGCACTACTGACGCAGTGATCGCTGATTATCTACATCATATTCATCAAGTATCCCACGGTTTGAACGCGTTGCCAAAAGGCAAGCATGTGCGGGATGATGAGAACGCGTTATTCTTACTCTTGCAATGCGGTTTTAACACTGAAGAAGCGTTGCGTCGTATCACGTTAAACGATCAAATGTTTGGTCGAAGAGCTATGATGGTGTGGTCGGAGGAAGAATGTAAAAACTTCGAAAACGGCATCCGTTGCTTCAACAAAAATTTCTATTTAATTCAGCAACACAGAGTGACTACTAGAACTGTTGGCGAACTTGTTCATTTTTATTATTTGTGGAAAAAGACTGAACGACACGATGTTTTTGCCAGTAAAGAGCGTCTGGAAAAGAAAAAATATTCTCTTCAGCCGGGTATAACTTTTTATGAAGACGGGGAAAACTCGGTTCTAAACCAAAAAACTAATCAAGTTGGTAATTGTTTAATTTACTGTGATCCAAAACGGTTACAACGAATGGAGACTTCTGGCGTTCATGTCACTCTTGAAGATAACTGATGGGTTTGTTAAACTGTTTACAATCTTAAAACTTAATAATCTAATACTTATCTATACGTTCCTCCCTCTAATATTTAGTATTTTAGATTTAATTATTATTTGTTTTTAGGTATTATATCTTTGTAATAGTAAAGTGATAAGAATTTAAAAATTGTAATGCAAAACACTTCTTTTCTATGATTTTCAATAAAACCAATGAAGTATTACAAATTACACTTGTATTACCAATTACCAAACACAGGGTTTTATGAACATAAATTGTAATCATTTCAAAATAATATCAATACATGTAATAGGCAAGGTAATAATTATCTAATTAAATTAAACCATATTAATTATATTCCACTGTACTATACTCTGTGCAATGTTCTCAGTACTTTTATTTAATAATAGTGTTTGGTGAGTGGGGTGTTTTAAAAATTCTAAAAGTTATGATTATTATTTTTAGTATGTAACTGTAATGTTTTGTACATATTATAACAATAATTATGCTATATTTCTAGTAATAATTGTAGACTGTTTTCACTGTTTAGCCTTAAAATGGATTACATTGAGTTAATTTGAACAAATATATTTTATGCAATGTTTACATTTTTGCTATACATTTCACTAAATGTTTGTACTTTTTTTTTTTGTAATGATAAAAAAAACAATAATTATATTATATAATATATGAGACCGACATACGTTACACACATATTTAATTTATATACAAATAAATAATTACTGGTTCTCAAGTGCTAAACCACTGTTAAAAATGTTTTACCTACCCTAGATTACTGATTATTAAGATTACCATATGATTATCCAAATTAACGTAACATAAGTATCAATATTTTGTACTCTAATTAAAAAATTTGTAGTATTTTTATTTATTTAGAAAACGTGGGTAGATAATAACTTAAAAAAAAAAATCTTGATTTAGGTACTGACTTTGTTCTAAATTGTATTTTTATCTTAATTATAATCTCTAACAGCCATTTTACTCGGCTAGTCCTTATTTTTGAAAATGACAAGAATTAGGTTACATTTTAATTGAAGAGCACAGTAGTGGTCTAAAAGTATGAGTTACTTGAAACCAATTATGTGTAAATTTTCTATGTAGGCATTAAAATATGCTGATTATTAGGTAAATGATTATTTAATGTAAATTAAATTTGTAATTGTGTTAGATGAACATAATTATTGAAACACATTTTAAAATTAATCAAAAACATTGATTCATTTATTATTATAAAAATGAAAATAAATTATTGCTTGATATCCTGATAGAGCAAACTAAAAAATTCTGGAATCACCATGTTATTAGTTTTATGAAATATTACAAAATATTTGTGTCAATTGATTTTCAACAAAATGTGTACATTTGTGTATGAATCATTGAACTCAGTGTAAATTGTTTTTGCTTTGGTGCTTTTTTTTATTATTATTTTCTATACATCTATCGTCAATTTATTATTAACATTTTTATATTTTACTTTTTTAATGTAATTTTTTTTAAAAGTGTTTTTATTTCCTTAAAGTTCTAAACGTTATAATGATTGTTGAAAATAAACTCACAAATAAATTAAATTGTTTTATTAAACGGTTTGCAATTTGGGTCTATAAAATGTGAACAATTTGTTTTAACTACCCAATATATTGTATACCTAATATAATACAACATATATTATTTTCTATATATTTAACAAATATTATTGTAGGATATAACTTATAAGTTTTTAATTTGTATGTAATTTTAATTGATGTTAATGCATTTATATTTTATAGTTTTATATTTTTTTGTTTTACGGATATAATTGTAACTTGATATTTATTTTTTTAAATTAGGTATTTAATCATCACCACCATATATTATAATTTTGGTTCTTGACAGTTGTTGTTCCTTTTTTACTTTTTGACATTCTGGCATTCTATCTTAACCAATATTCGTGTATATTTTATGTTATAACCATTAATTTCACTAGTTTATTGTAAGTCGTAATAATATAATGCACTATTAATTGCTCATTTAACCTTTAAATCAAAGTTTTGAACAATTATAGTTGATTAATATCTATCATTGTGTAATTAAACTTTTTTTTTTTTTGTACTAAATTAAAAATGTATCCTTATTTCTCAATTATGATTTTGTTTTATTGGCTGAAAGTTGATATGTATCATTATGCCCTGTGTTATGTACTAATGATTATACATACGCTTTTGAGAAATTATTTATTTACTGTAGTGTGGTATTCCACCAAGACAGCTAAAGTGTAACTCATAAATTCATATTTACAAAGTAGCAAAGTTTGGAACAAAATTGAAACTAGTACCTAATAATTAATAAGTACCTACCGACCAACGTTAAAACAGTTTTAAGTGCTTGTTTATTATATTACCAGCAATGTGTTGAGTGTTTTATAGAAAGCTAAAAATGATTGACAAGTGTAAAATTTATATATTGGCTAGGTACTCAATTAAACGCCGCATATTATGTTACATTAACAGGCTAATACCTATACCCTTTGTAAAAGCATATAATATGATTACAATTTAGATTTTTTTATTTTTTTGTTTCTGAGCATGGTGGGAAAGGTATTGTTTCTACAATGAAAATTTTTTTTTTTTTTATATTTTTTGGGTTAAATAATCTGCTCTTATTTTTTGAGTCAATAAATTTTATAAAAGCTTGTAGGCCCTAGATAGTACTCTGGTTGAAGATTTGTATCAAATTTGGATTATTTTTTGAGTTGTGTCCGAAATCAAAAGTCAAGATTTTTAAAATTTCTTTGGAAGATTTCACACAACATTAAATAGCGTTTTTCATCTACTTGAACTCAGTGTCCACTGACATGGCGCAAGTGAAAGAAATAAGATAAGATACAATGAGGTGGAACACGCAAATATCACTAAATGATTTAATGCACACCAACTGTAATAGTGCAAGTAGATGTAAAACGCCGTAAATTTGACAAAGTTTTGATTGACTTACAGAGTTGTAAAATGTTAAAAAAAAAAACATGACTTTAGTAGCGATTGTTTTAGTATAGATAGTTTTGAGTGATACAAATAAATTATTTAATACAAAACTATGTGTAGTTGTTATTAAGTAAGAGTTTTACAGAATTCATAATTTTTTTTTTCAGGTTTAGTTAAGTATATGGGTAACAATTAGCAAAGAATCTAATGATCTTAACATTGTAAATTTTCACTATAATATAGCACTAAAGTAAAAACAATTAAATATTTTAATACACGTCTTACCGTAAAATATGAGGATACCTTGCACCGAATTTCATTTTCAATTTCAAAGTTTTTTTTTTTTTTTGAAATTTAAACGAACACTATTTCTTTAATAATTGTTATAATCACAAGTATAGAACAATTTTCAAACTTAAATACATCAGAAAATCCATAAACCGTAAAAACCCTTAATTGTAAAGAAATTGGAGAGCAAATATCGTAAATCTGTGGACTTTTAAACGTCACTTGTAAGTGTTTCGTCGACGTTTTTCAAACAAAACGAACACGCGCGCACTATGGAACAAAATAATAATGAATAATTTTTTCTACGTTTCAATATCAAACAGCTCTATTACAACACACCGGTGGTAACCAAGGGAGTGTGCGCTGTAATGTATGCGTTTTTGACCAAACAATGTCGTACGCGCGATCGACATCATTATATCGTTTTTCGGTTTCGCTCCCCGTCCGATCGAATTCGTGGTGAACCAATGACGACGTCGTTCCTCGCGACTTGCGTCCTAACCACTGCGGCGGTCCTCGCCACTGCCACCGGCCTAGGAGCCGCCGGAGACGGTACTCTGGGAACCGCCCTGTACACGGAGTCGGATCTGACCAGGACCAAGTGGTCGTACGCCGAACAGACGGATCTCCGGTGCAGGATGGTCCTGGAGTCTCTGGTACCGACCACGGTACCGGACGACGTCCAGGTGTTCCTCGAGTATTTCGGTCTGCTGCAAGAGGTCGCCAGCGCGGTCGTCGTCGCCAGGACGGTGAGGCAGCGCGCGATGCTGATGGTGGCGGACGCGATCGGCGCGTACGTGTACTCGAAGCTGTTGCCCCGGGTCGACGCGTTATACTACGAAGGCCGCGTAGAGTACGCGACCGCTAAACGGTTGCACAACCAAATGAAAAAGATCAAGTGAGCAAGCGGGGTACAATATATTACGTGACAAGACACGGAATAATAATTTTGAAACTAGGAAATTTTCGGAAAAGCCGAAACGTTGAAAAAATAACTTGCAGGACTATTGAACCGTTAACGCTGTATGGGACCTGTTCAGATTAAACGATATTTTACAAGTCTTGTAAAGTGGGTACGCGTTTGAATAAAAGTATAGTAGCGGGGTTTACCAGATTATATTATTTTCTGGGACCGCGGGACGTTTTTTTCAACACAGCCTACAATTAATCTATCATTTCTTTTAAAATCGCCACTGAAGCGTCATCTTCATTATAGTTTGGTTTTTTTTACAGTTGTTTACTCATTACGTGTGAAAACAATTTTAGATTCTGAGCGCGGCAATAAGTATACTTTTTTTTTTACAGTCGTGCGTTTTTCTGTGTGTGGTTTACGTTTTTCTGGTTGAAGAATTGGTCCGATTTTTAAAGTCCCACAAAAGCGACCGATATACGGTTGGAAGCGGTTTACGAAATTTTTATCATTATTTTAAGTTACACCGTGGTGATATTTGAAAACTTTGCGTCAAACGTGTGAAATTTGATTGCTCGTTACTGTTTCGGGCGGAGAGAACGCCCTTCGCCCCAAACTTTACGCTGAAAACCAACGACAAAAAAAAAAAGTGCAAAAATAAAAATCTATCACCATCACGCAAATAATCGAAAAATTTGCAATCTACGATATTATTTCTCGTAATATTGAAATTCGGCATATTACGTATTATCAAGTGAAAATGCGGGACATATCACTACTGTCCAGAAACACTTGTTCGGGACACCGGGACAGGTACTTGGTGAAAAATCAGTAGTGTCCCGCCAATCCTAAAGTAGTACTAGCTAATGATGCTAAACATATTTTGGGTTAGTATTGAGTTACTTGTAGAATTATTAATATAAAAATATGAAACCAATTTCTACGAAAAAATATGTCGACACTGACGATGAAGATCTTGTTTCTCAAACACGTATTCGTTGTAATAAAAACACAAATTTCCGTGAAAATCGGTATTACGTTTTTATTTTCATATTAATAATTTGCAAATTAGACCGTTTTACAGTTTTGAAGTAGGTACATTGCTTGTGAACCACCCAGCACCAAATACCAATCACGTGCAACACTCATATATAAAATGCAGGTACGTGTTGGACACGGACGGCCGCGGATGGGCGAAACCGGTGGTGGTGTCCGGCGACGTCCGCGGCGGTCCCGGCGGCCCCGACCCGGCAGCGGCGGCGGCGCTGGCTGCCGTGGCCGAGCCCCCGGACCGGCGATGCGGCGGCGTGGACGCGGGCCCGTACGGTCTGGCGGCCGGTCGCGACGTGCCGCTGTTCGACGACGACGCGCGGCCGCACTCGATGGTCGTCCAGTGGACGGCCGGCCGGTACGCGCTGTTCAGCGTCCGCGACGCCGGCTGTTACCGCATGCTGTTCGACCACTGCGCGCGCGAGGAGGCCGCGACCGCGCCCCAGGAACGTCGCGCGCGCGACCTCCGCGCGTGGATTCACCGGACGGTGAGGCCGCTGACGACGTCCGCGGACGGCCGCTGGTATCCCGCGCTGTGGGGCGTGCGATCGATCGCGCGGCGGCTCGCGCGGGACGCCCTGATCGAAGTCGGCGGCGTTCAGCCGATGGTCTATCCGCCGAACGGCTACTTTTACGCGTACCTGTTTCTGATCGAGCAGCTCGTCATCTGGTCCATCGCGCTCGTCTGCACGCGCCAGTTCCAAGCCGACGTCATCGCGTGCGTGTGCGCGATATTTGTCCGCGCGCTGAAAAAGGTGTTCGACAATTAGAGCGTACCGAGAACCGATGTGACGGATGAATCGGCTCTACCAAGTCGTACGGCAGATGGAACCGATGTTTCGGTAGACACAGTGTAGATGCGACTTGCAGCTACCAAGTTACCGAGTTCGGTACCTAAATAATAATAATGGCGTATAATATTATCCGCTTTTGTTTCTATTGTATAAGATGTGAATAAACAAAACGTTTCAAGTCCTCTAACTTGCACGCGCGAATGTAGTTTAGATGTACGTATTATTATGACGTCTATCGAAGAATGAAAAAATTAAGAGTATAAAATACGCCAAAATAACAAACAGAAATCGCTCAAACTTTACCTGCAGAGCCGAGTCAACGAACATTCCACTTAGGAATAGAATTTAAAATGCCGTCCTTTTGCGCACATCGTAAAAAATCAATTAAATTACGATGCCTACGGAACGAGTAGAAAAATGTTGATTTTATTTTATTCGTAAGACTCTGGTGAGTTAGCTGGTACTTGTATAAAAACTGTTTTAACAACAAAAAACCCGCACAAAAACGATATAATTGAACATTGTTCAATGCAAAATATGTTTTATCGAAACAAAATTGATTTAAACCAATTTTTAAACTATTTACACTTGATTGATTAATTGCTCGTGAATCGATTCTTATTCAGTTATACATCAGTTTAATTAACCCTGAAATCCACAATGAAAAATTTGAACAAAGTTTGTTTAAGCGCTTTAAATTAAAGACCGTTAAAGTGGTTTAAATTGTGTTTGTTTATAAAATTTAAATAATTTAAAAATTAAGGGCAATATTCGAGTTGCAAATAGAAGACATGAATTTTTTTTTATTTAGAAAGTCAAAAAAATAAACAATCGTTAGTAAACGAGGTGACAATGTGAAACAATAGGACCACCAAGACAGGACGGTGGAGCGACCGTGTCAATAAGAAAGTCTGAAACTCCTTTAATAAAGGAATAAAGTCGTTAATATTATTGTTTATCGGTGTTTTATTAAACATACTTGGCATGTTTTTATTGTGAAAACAATCTTAGTCGTCCACGTAATAAAGACGACGTCATATCATTTCCGACAACACATTTATGATTTTTTGCATTGACAGATGACACGCCTACCCGAGTTTTGTTCGTCAAATCGTTGGTATATCAATAACCGTGTTATATGAATAGTGTGTGAATGAAAACTTTCACGGCCGTTAGCGGTACGGTTACAGCTAGCAGAAAACTGTGCCCAGATATTTGGGGGAAACATGTCGTCCGGGGATGTATAGTTTTCGAAAACTGTAGTCGGTAAATTGTACAAATCGATCGTCTTTAGCGGCAGTATTGATAAAAAGTCATCCGTGAAACAATCAATGACGTCAGAATCCAAAAATGGCAAACCAAAAAAAAATTTTTAATAGTAACTTTCATCTGTATTTGTGTTATACATTTTCGTGAGTCCTAAACTACGAATTTTCCTCCACCAACTTTGCCCAAAGTAAAATCTACATCCTCTTATTTTTGCATTAGGGAAAACTTCCGCTACAGCACTGTGGATAGCTTGTTGAAAATCTGTAACAACTTCAGTAGGAGAGCACGTTAGACCAATGGAATGGCGCATCACATGTTGAAATGTATACTTGTACGTGGTATTACGCTTGTCGGGTAGTAAAAAATACTAAAACAATACTGCCGGCACAAAATAAATAAATTTCTCGGGCCGCAATTAACTTAGTGATAAAATATGACCGGGCCATTTTTAACAATTTCTTACAAAAATAATAATTTACAATTTCAATTTTGAAATTCAATATTACCTAACCACAATCGTGGAAAATCATATTTTATACTGGCAAGTACCTTTTGATTAAGTATACATTTTATAGTGTATATGTTTACTGTATGAAACTGGTGGTATGTATAACTACTTTTTTTCTTCATGGTACCAACTACCTACCTACCAACTACTAGTACAGTATTGTCTCAAAAAAAAAAAAAAAAATTAAAAAACAAAAATATATACTTATTTTTAAAATATTTCATATATAATTCGTATTGTATTGATGTGTTGATAATAACAAGTAATAGTGTTTTTTAGTTTAAACTTTTTGACATCGGTTGCAGACACGACAACGAACAAAACAATAATCGAAAAAATATCGCAGTTTCGTTACCACGTCGACGACCACATAACAACGGATGTAATGTAAAACGTGTAAATTAATAAAGCGTCATAACGAATTATACCTACGTATCATAACAATGTCCAAAGAAGCCAAATTTGAATTTTTATTCGACACTATTTCAAAACTCGTCAAAACGGAACAACAGGTGTCAATGAAGAAATTAAAAAAAAAACTATTTGAAGTCTACAACGGGAGAAGAAATTTCAAGAAAGAAGTAGACTGGGATGTATTCGTGGCAGTCATGGAGTATATTCTGTACACCCAGAGGGTACTTCTGCGACCTCCCGCATCGAGGTGGAGTTGGTTGAAAGGTCTATTCAGTTAAACAAAGTCAGTTGGTAAAATCGTGTGTGGTGTGAACGGTTCAAAACAGCATCCGCATACGCCGTCAACATAAACCTAACTTATGTCCTATCCAGTGGACAATGAAGAAAAAAATAATTGCTGCAATATTGTAACTAACCTTTATCGTTGTTAAATTCAAAATTCGAATTCCAAAAAAATAAAAAATATATAATCTAATTACTAGGTATTGAACAGCTAAATTTGATTTGAATGTTGACTATAGTACTATAGTAGTATAATAGTATTTACCCGCGTACCAAAAATAATTATTACAGAGTTTATACAGATTACCCATACTTATACAATAGGTAGGTAGGTAAAAAAAAAAAAAGAATAACGAATCATTTTGGATTCGTAATTTTTTCTGTAAATATTTGTTCATTAAATTTTGCTTATGACGGTTAAACTTTTCAGTTGTAAAAAAATAAAAAAGTAGTACCTACATTGTTTGTTGATGATATTAGATAATGATGGCCTAACTACAAAATTTATAACTATTATAAATATATTTTTAATACAATACGTACATTTTAATAAAATTAAATAACTACGATTTTTTCCACAAATTATTTAACTAAAATATATCTGATTCTATAGCTAGTATAGACCATGCCATAGCTATTTATAGCCTTTAAAATGCATGTACAGAAATATGAATGTGCATTATGAATTTAAACTTAGTAATTCATTCATAACCAGTATAATACCTATAATATGGAAAGTAATAACTATAACTAACCTTAAGTGAACCTGTTTACGTGCGTATATTACTCACACCTATTAACATTCATTAATTCCTAAAACTAAATAATGTTGTGGGTAAGTGTACTTACCTACTTGATTTATGATAACACAGAGTTAAAATTTAATAAAATTAAATGCAAACGATTTTGCTATAATATTAACTGAGTATCATCATCTTGTATAGTCAATTTATTGAGTGATACTATATTGCAGTTTATACAATTATAGTTTATACCTAGTTTTAATTTTTAACTTTTGGTTTAACATTGTTCATTCCAATAATGTGTGAAAACGTCAATGAAAATTTGTCAGAGATGTTTTGTTCAAAAATGCATAAAAAAATATCCAATCGCGTTAAAAAAAGATAACTGAAAAGCGAAGTACAAACTTTATTATCTATTGAAATTTTTAAGAGAAATATAGTAATATAATAATTCATAGTGCAATGTTTATTCGTTTGATGGGGGTATCTTTTAAACTAATAACAAAATATAAAGTTGTAACTTCGAAATTTTTTTTGTTATTGTAATCTTGGGGATTTTTTTCACAAATCCAGCTTAAACCTGTACATATATATTGTGATTAATTAATAACTGTTCTAATTTTTTTTTTTTTTTGAAAAATTTAGTTTCTCATAATATATTATAATATGTTATTGTTATGTATAAAATATACACGTATATTTCTGTTTTAGCACAAAATAAAATAAATATGAATTAAATATAAGGAATACCACAATGTATAATAATTTTGAAACTGAAAAATGTAAAAATTACAAAATACAAGTTATTCGTATACTTATGAGCTTTAAAGAAAAAATTACTTTCACCGTAACACTGTTTACATTTATTAATTATTTTTGCGATGTTTGTCATATTATCAGATTCATTCATATCTTTATTAGTTATGACATATAATTATGTATTAACTATTCATTGATACTTATAGTATATAAATAAACAACTTATGAATAGGATTTTTGAAAACACCATAAGCATAATTAATTTTTATTCAGTAATCTAGTACAATAAAATCATTTTAACAGGTTAACATTAAAATATAGTAATTAATAACAAAATTATTTAATTACACAATAATATTTTTATAGTCGTATTAATATTATAATATTATATAGAAGACAATTTAAAGTGTATATCTACAGGTTATTGAGTATATTATATATTACAATGTATAATATATAGATACGGTTAGTTGATATTTTCCATTAAATTAATAATATACTCGATAAAATGACGTTCTCGCTATATAAATTAAAATTGTAAAGATTGTAAAAGAATTAATGAAAAATGAAAAAAAAATTATTAAAAACCTGCATAATGAACAGACAGCTGCAGATATATCGCACATATAACCAATAAAAAATACAAACTAATATATTATAATATTATTTATACTATGTCAGACGGTAAGACAAGACGATTTCGCTGCAATATGGGCAGCTTATAACAATAATAATGATATTAATAATAATAATAATAATAACACGAGTTACCTATACAGCTTTAAAAATAATAACACAGCGTAAATTGATATGCTTGACTGCTTAAAAGTACGAAGAAAAAAAAAAAAATTCAACAATTTATTGGACTCGTAAGTAATATAATAGAATATTTCATGTTTCTTCATTAAAATGTAAAATATAATACTATTAAGTAAAAATAACCAACCCGCTGATGTCAGAGGGGGATCCCGGAATTATCCAAGGGGGTTGTGACAATTTTAGGGTAACTTTTATATTTTTGCTTCAATTCTATTTGAAATTTTATCACCTATGCTGTTGATGGTCATTTTATTTACTATAGTATAATTTCATACAATATATATATATATATATTGTCCCTTGGATCCGCCCTTGGTTGATGCTAAGTTTAAACTTAAAATTTAAAACGATGATGTTTTAGAACCGCAATCTGCAAAACAAATATAGTGGATGTATATAACTACCAAAGGCACTTATCATAGATAATAAAGATTGGAAACAGACTAATTATACCTCGGTACTAAAATAGTAAGTACGTTGAAAGTTCGATTACATAGGTACCTAAAAATAATGCACTAAAATCAGCATTAACAACAAAATTATTTGTAATTTTATAAAACATTTGGCAATTCAAGTTAATATACATTTTACAGCTTACATTTACACAGTATATTTCTATAGGTATTATTAATATTTAATAACTGTTTTATGTTTATTATTGTTTTTTGCTAGTCGCTACCTATTTTTTAGCCACTAAAGTAATAATATATCTATTACGAACTTTTCGATGATGTTGCACCTGTTTCGTCCGTGATTTTGTATTAGGTACGATTTGCTGTACGCAATGACGTGTTATTGATTGTTTTATTATTATTTTTATTTACCATTTATTATTAAGTAGGTATTGTTAATATAAATTATGTTCTCTCCTATATTTTGACTGTAAAAATATACTTTTACTGATTTGTTAAAAATTTTTTTGATACTTCGTACTATATTATGTAATAATAATTGTTTTTCAGAATTAAATTTTACGTAAATATCATATTAGAGTTGTTTAAAGCATGTATTGAAGGTACAATAAATGGTTTCATAATTTATATTGAGTATATTTTAGGTGTTACTGTGACATGCATGTAAAATATAGATACTATTTATATTATTATACTCATAAACTAGTGGCGCTAGTGGTGATTTTTAACAAACACGTTGAGAAACTCATTTTTAGTACCGACACCTCATTCTGATTTTTCCTTACACACTAGAGCAAGGTAAATGTTAGAGATATTTTGATAAACATTTGATAGAAATTGTACTAAATCATACGTAATTTTTTTCTCAGACAAAGTTTACTATAAATAACGAAGAATGAATGATACTAGTGTTGAATTATTACTTCTCTCATTTCTTATCCTTCAAAAATTTCCTGCTGTGTACGTATCTTATATTTTTTACGTGTTTTTAAACTGAACGTTTGTTGTTTTAGGTATATGATAAAACTGATTGTGAAAAAATTACCGTGGTTTGTTCTACGACGTACAGTTGGTAAACGATTGTAGAAGAGAGTACCCCAATCATCCTAAAGCTAGCGTTTGTTATGGAAATTCATGCTTTAAAAAAATGTATTAAAATTGTTGGTATCAAATTACAAGATAATAGAAAAAGTTTTAAATAACTTTGGTGTGTATATAGTATAGTAATATTATTTTCTACAGGCATTATAGATCTTCAATTTTACTTTTACAAAAAATTAAATGAGAATATATTCGTATTTATACAAATGTTAATCAATATTACTTCAAATTTGTATTAAAAAATTATTTAAAGAGTATTGGGTACCCATAGTTTTACTGTAAAAAATGCAACCAAAACAATTTAAATATCAATTATTAGTTTCATAACGAATGTTTTAGTGAAATAAAAAAGGACGTTCAGTGATTTCATTTTTATTATTCCTAAACAATTCATCGTTATTCTAATATATTACACACTAGACCCTGTTTATACTACATATCTATCTATAGATACGTATTTGATCAAATTAAGGAGATTCCTACTTAGCTAAAAAGACACCTTTATGTCTACACGCAAATACAATATTCAGTATTGTTTGGAATAACCAAGTTCGATTATTCAAACAAAATTATTACCAAGAATGTTATATACAAATGAAAAATGAGGAGTGACGATCGTCAGAAATTTTATGGTGAATAAAATTAATTTTATTTATGTTAAATGTTCGAATTGTGCTTTTAGGCAATTCTCTAATCTCGCTATTAATGAATATTAAAAACTATTGTTTATATGACTTTGATTGTCCAAAAGTACATAATACAAATTAGATACATTAAAAGTTATCATTGCAGTGAATAAAATCTTGTAATATTTAAGTTGTTACTAAAAATCTATTTTATCGATGTTGAGCTATGTTCGTAAATTTTTTTCGCTGACTACACGTCGACGATTTTATATTATATTACTAAAATATTTTAATTAGTTACAATCAATTTTGTACAATTAAGTTAAAAAAATAAGTATCTACAGTAAAATAATAAAAAAAGAACTTAATAGTTTCTCAATAATTTCTCGTTATTTTGATAGATACATACAAAATAACCACGTAGTATCTATTTAAGATGTGAAGTTTAGCACAAGATTTGAATTTATAACAGAAAAAGAAAGTTTTTGATTAACATAACAGGTGCACATTTTGATTTTACTTGGCAGTGCACATTTTAGATTTCGCAGGGCACATTAAAATAACCACTGATAAATTTATATTTTGTGTACGTTAATATAAATCAACTTGTATTTATTAATTTATACATTTTATGGCAAGTAAAAACCTACATGTTAATTATCATTAAATGTTGACTTCTGTATGATGGTACATATAACAAAATTCGAAAACTTTCAAATAACGTCTGGACTCTGGATGATAACATTTATTATTTTAATAAAACCGCAATAATTATATTATAGTATTATACATTTTAAACAAAAACGTATTTTATACTAAATAAAAGAGTTTTGTAAAATTTGAATTAATGTTTTGAAAAAATAATCATTTTAAAACCCTAAAATAATAAATTAAGTACACCTATAAATCGTAATAAAGTAGCAAATCACAAAATAAGCACACTAGATAAAATTTAGACACTATATATAATACAACTTCATGCATTAGTAGGTAGGTAAACATTTTTTTTAAATATTCAACATGTTATAACATTATAGAAATGATCAAATAATTAAAATATCTACACTATGTTTCTTTAATTTTCTAAATTATCACATGACACGTTGGTGTACTTTTATAAAGTCAAAGAAGTATGAAATTACTATGTAACGAAGCTTAGTTATGATTCTCGCCCATTAATTTCAGTTAAATATCAATTATATTTTTAATGTATCTAAATTTTAACGTATTTAAATGTCTCAAAAAATGAATAAGTACTTACGTCGTATCTACTCGTATTATCTATATTTGCTACAGGCACTATAGTTAAAATGTCAAAACAAGAAGATCTTTTTTTTTTTTTATTCAACACACTCATTAATTAGGAAAAATATTTGTATGTAGATATTATCGATAAACTATCGTATATAATCGTTGTAGGTATTTTAAATTATTCATCAATAACAAATGCTAGTTCAAATTTGATGTATTCTGAAGTGAAATTTTGTAATACCTACATCTAGAAGTTTTGTGAACTGTAGACCTCGTTTAATTTTCACCAGCACCAACAGTCAAAGCAGAGAGGACTTTGTGTTAAAAAAAAAAAGTATACATTCAACTTGTTTTTTTATTGTGAACCTGCATTACGGAAAAAAATCAAAAATGCGATGCATAATATGTTCTATGCTAGAATACGGTTCGCGTTAAACTATTTCGATATAATTTCGATTTTTTTTTAACCGCACCGATTAATATCATTTTGAAAATGTTAAACCACTCAAATAGTAATTGAAAAAATATAACAATAAAAAACTCACCTAAAAAATGAGCATCTTGAGTAGAAAAAAAATATTTTTGCCAATGGGCAAATAATAAAATAAGTGTCTTGCACACCGCGCACCTAAACACAACTTCACCTTCGGTTTCGTGGTTCAAAGGACAGAATATGTTATCATTAATGCTAACGACGATTATTTGTAGTGGCGTAGTTACAATTTTATTCTGGGAAGGATAAATATTTTATTTTTTTGGTGAACGTAGTAGAGCTGGTGCAGTTCATCCTTACACCCATATACATTTCGATGTTTTTTTAGATCCTGAGTGCAGCGAGAAAGCGATGTTTTTTTTCTGTGAACATTATTTCACACTGCAGAAGGAACGGCTTAATCTTTACATTTGAAACCATGAAAAAAAAAAATAAAAAAGAAAAACGATTTAAGATGTTGTGTTTTGAGTTTTTGATTTTTTTTGTATTTATGATCCGTAAATCAAGCGTTTTTCAAAAAATTTTACGTGTACGATTTGACATTTTTTTTCTTCTTTCGCGACTGTTCTGGTCTGAACGGTCGATGGGCAGTCCCAAAAAAAGACACGTATACGGTCTGAAATTGTACTTTATGTGAATTTTTTGATGGTTTTTTTTATGTTATGATTCAAAATAAAAGAACGATAATTTCAAATGTGATCCGTACGAGTTAAAATTTCCACACGTCGTTATGACGGGTAAAACTTAACTTACGTATGTTATTGGAAATCGTTATTTGAAATGTTCCCTCTTAATAGGGCGGATAAGTTTAAATTGTCACGAAAGCTTTGAAAAAAGTTCGAGATAAATAAAAGACTTTAAAGCTTGAAACTCGTTGAGTATCTGACTCACTGAGCACGCTCGTATCTGTAAGCAAACGCCAATCCATTCGCGATTAAATCGTACGTACGAAGGTATACCTCTAATCTAAGATAAAAGTAGGCCCTGGGGGAAAAAATTCCCATTAACTCCCTCCCCATACAACTGCGCCACCGATTATTTGTGACGTACGTTAAAAGTCTATACACAATTTATATAATTTTAATAATATTTCATAACATTAAGTACTAGAGTGGTATATTGCTAAATAAAAGTTGAGCTCGTCCGGTCATACCGTCGCTATCCCGTCTACTGTGTCCAGTGGCTCGGGTGACTGGTGTAGTGGATGAAGAAAAATATCAGGAACACCGCGTACGCCGTGGGAAACGCGATGCGGGCGATGACGTCGATGGTCTTGGCAATTCGTATCGGGTGAGGCGGCATTTTGCGTTTGTTCCCGCCCCCGTTGCTTCTGATGTTCTTCTCTTCCTGCGAGACAACATTTTCGATTGAAAATTTCTCTTCCGAATCGTATACAGCTGTGTAAGTATTGTTTTCTCTTTTCAGTGCAGTTTTTGTTTTTTTTTTTTTTTTTGTAAAGTTTGTTTTTAAATTTTCTATTCTTTAGTTATAAACAATTATTTTTAGTTAATATTTCGTTGAGTTTATCATTAATAATGTTTAAAATAATTAATGTACGAGTAATTGGAAAAATCAAAATTTAATAATACTCTCTGTATACAATGATTTCTCATCTTAAATCTCTACCCTTGAAAAGCTAATCATCACTAGTACAGCCCGTTGTTATCCTCTTAAAAATTTTCTTCAACTAAAACTACACCAACAGCAAACAGCACACACCATGGTACCTCATCTTGAATCTCTTTTGGAACTTTATCCGAAACCGTTTTTTTTTCAATTTTTAAAACAAAGCCCTTGCCGTAAAAACGAAATGATTTTTAACACGAAGTTATAATACTTTAAAGCTTTTTTAATAATATTTTTTGAGTACAATTGTATAAATAGGGGAAAATAAAAATCGAACAAAAATGAAAGCATGACGTAGAGTTAGTCAAAAACTGTTTATGTTAATTTTATATATTTTTAAATGTAGGCATGTATAATCTAATAGAAATATGTGATGTTAAATTAACTTTTTTGGTTTTCATTTACGATAGTTTTAGAACCAACCAGTATTGTTACAACAATGAGTTTAAGATTATAAAATATGGGTAAGATAATTAAAAAGTTTACAGTCTTATTCCTTCTAAGTTTTAATCACTTTTTAGAAATTTTAATCACGTCAAAATGGAAACATAATTATTTTACAACCAACGCTAAAAATGTTTATTGCTTATAGATTTTAATTAACATTTTATATATTAATTCTTACCGACGACGACGACGACGACGACAAAAAAAAAAAAACAAATTATGTTATATTTTGTGTGTGACCAGATGAATAAATAAATATTAATCGATAAAAATATAACTTATAGGTTCTTACATACAAGTATAGATAAAAGAAGCTAATTCCGTTTAAACTCTAAATATTTATTACATTGAATATTTATATAGTTATAAACAAACCTATGGTGTAAAGTATACAATGTATACTATAGGTACATACCGATTTTGATGGGCAGGTATTTTGTAATAACGAATGCGAGCACGCCCCTTGTCCACAACTGGAACATTCCCCTTGGGCCTTGTCACTCTAAATAAAAAAAATAAAGCAGTAAAATTAATTATATTTAGTAAAATAATAACTCATAAAAGCTGATCACGAAAATTAATTGGTTTGGAGTAAAGCTTATTGCGCACGTATTAAGTAGGGTAGGTCACACCTCTGGGTGGGTTACTATTTTGAATGGTGTAGTATAACCTAAAAAAAAAAAAAAAGGAAAGTAGATAGGAAAGGGAGTAATTCTAAAAACGGAAAGAAAGAAAGGGAATAAATTCGAGATCGAGGGAGAAGCTGTTTTGCGACTATACTTTTTGGTTACTTCTTGGTTTTAAGTAACAGTAACAACTAATGCTCACTGATCAGTGTTTGCATTAATTAAAATTTCAACACAAAATAATAATACCTTATTTATGTTTGAAAGTGTTGATGTATCAAACGATTGATGGGTTTTGTGCGGTTTGTTTTACAAAACGTGTTATTTTTGTGTTATAAATTTAAACCTAAAAAAGCCGGAATCGCTCAAGGTCACGTGGATAGTCGTAGTTTGATGCTGTGGGTCACTGTGTAGGAAGGTTTGATTAGAAATTGTATATTTAAACCGTAACCAATTGTAAATTGCATATGAAAATAACGATTCCGAGTGAGCACAGTTTACCTATAAAAATTGTGCGGTAACAATAAAAATAATTATTAGAGTCTTTTAGAAGGTGCAAGAACTAAAAAATATGAAAACACTTTAAAATTTCCATAACTGTTTAGAATCTTAATTTTGTCATCATGAGAAAACGGACGATCTATCAAAGTACTATGCAACGAAGGAAAAACTACCAGAAACTGGTGATGAGTGTAAAGATCGAAGCATTATTGAAGAAGTTATCGTGATTTCACAGTGGAACAAGAAAAAAAAAAAAAAAGGAAATTAATTTAATGTTAAAACCAATACATTCCTCGTTACACTCAAAATATAAAAGTCATATTTCATGTACTAGGTGGTGTAGGTACTTTTATGCTGCTGATGTTTTTTGTTGAAATTGTTTTTTCTCTCGATGTATAGAGAAACGAGCTCGCTTGGATACTAAATAATAAGTTTTAATCACAAATATCAAAAAATTGGCCTACCCAAAGAAGTGACCCACTCCGAATAACAACTTAGTAGTCACTCCATCCAAAAACTGATCTCCTTTCCTTAAACGAACAAAACTTTATTTATTCTGTGCTAGAACCTTTATCCATATCCTAGCTGTATCAAATTAATATAGATTTTCGGGACTTTTTTTTTCTCATTAATGCCTCCCCCCACTTTAAAACATCCCTCGGAACTCTGTTATACCCATACGCCATTTCTAAATCAATAAATACCATGCATAGCTTTTTATTCTATTCCCTGTACTTCTCTATCAGTTGCCATACACAAAATATCGACTATCTATTGCCAATTTTCCGGGCGTATAGCCAAAGCAATTTTTCGACATCAATGTCTGACTTCTTAATCTCTTTTCTATAATAATCTTTTCAAAAATCTACATACTATGACTCATAAGCTTAGTTCCACATTCCCGTGCGTTTCTTTTGTTTTTGAATATTGGTGAGATCTTTCTCCGTTCCTCTGGAATTTTCTCCTCTACCAATTATTAAAAAGCTTTCAATCATTTAATTTCTACATCTCTTGAAATTGTCCACTCCTCTGCAGGTACTGCACCATATGGTCAAACCGCTTTTTTTTTTTCATTGCTCTCATATTGCGGTTTTGAATAATTAAACTTATCGAACCTTTGTTCTAATGATCTACTTTCTATAACTTCCCTTGGACACTCTTTGTTCAATAATTTTTCAAAATATTCTTTCCATCTTTTTTTCACATCTTTGACATTGGCTAAAACTCATTCATACACCAAACATTCTGAAAGTCCCCGGATTGCTTTTCTCATTTTTTTTTTTTATTTCTTCAAAGCAATTGGAACCGGGTTAAAAGGATTTTTGCATTATGTTGTGCAGCGTTTGTGACTTGTGATGGGTCGAATAACTCACACCGTGGTCGTCGTGTACTTCTGACCTTTATTATAAAGGTTTTATTTACGCGTAACGTATACGCCTGCCATTCCCGGGTTCCTACGAGTATCGTGTATATTATATGCGTTTTATTCCCACTGGGAATTTCATATTGCATTTCTTTACGAGGAAATAATTTATTTTAAAAGCGCATGTGTACAACGGTATGAATGTTTTCCGTTTTATATGACGTTCCGTATTTAATGCCAATGGCGCGTTGAAATATTTCTCAGCGAAACCACGGACGATTTTATACTGTTTTTGTCGTAAAATGTCCGTCGTATACACCTACCTACGTCGAGTAGAAAAATGTAAAGTTCAAGCGCGGCTTCAAGAGCGAAAAGGCAGGTACGTTTTATCAATACCGCAAACCGTGTACAAACGAGAGGAGGCTGTTGTTTGTTAAACACGAGAACAATGATAAAAGAAAAAAAAAAAAACTATACACCATCACTGTGTACTGTGTACTTACATGTACTGTAACTATTGTATTTATGAATAAATCACAAATTACCGTTTAACAATTTACTACCTACGATAAATGATATTTTAAAAAAGCTCGGTAAACGACTTTGGAAACTCATTGATTTGTTGAGTGAAATGTTTTTATTTTACGTACCATAATTTATAAAATTGTCACCATGCACTGTTTGAGTATAGCTCCAGTAAAAAACATGTTTTTTCGAGATAAAATAAGGAGTGGCGTGTTATTTAGGTACTTAATTTTTTTGGTGAGAGATGGTGCATGTCGTATAATTGGAGGTATAAATTGATACGTTCGACATTTAATTAAAAAAACTTAAAGCCTTATATGAGTATTTAGAGATTTTTTGCGGTAGGAAATCTGTCTATCCGTATATACGTCGTTAAAGGTACGAGAATAACTATTTGTATAACAATTATTAGTTTCAACCTACTATTCATTTCCTTTGGGACATTACCTACACAAGTACTTGCACATTAGTACATACTAATTGTTATATAAAGTTTGTTTCATAATATTTAATTCCTTTTATAATTTAGTTATCTGTCGATAAATGTAGGTACTATTAGGTATTTAAATAATGAGTTTTTTTATTTTGTTATAACAATTTTACGACAAAGGATTACAATTACTTAAGAAAATTAAAAATATAAATGATTAAAAATGAAAATAGATATGACGGTGTGTTCAAGATAAGTTTATTAATTTTTGTAATGCTTCGATGAGTATCGATTAGTTAATTTAAAATACAATAAAAAAAAAAAAATGCACAACGATTTGGAGATTTAAAACATGTAAATTAGCGAAAGAATGATGACCAATAAAAAAAAAAAAAAAATCTTAATAAAACAATGAGGAGTACAGTAGTATAATAGTGGTTAAACAATTTAAATACGTAGTTTAATAAATACAACGAAAATAAAAAATTACGATCTTAATATTTGACTTACAATATCTACATAATATAATATTTTTCCAGCTATGCGGCCTTAAGCGTCTACAAAATTTGTGTGTGACATTTAAAAAAAGAACATTTAGCGAATATGTATGTACACCTGAAAGTTGATATTCTAAGTTTTATTGAGTTATTGGTTTATAGTTTTATACCGAACAGAATAATGTATACGACCAACGAGTGTTTTATAAAATCTTTTACAGCCACATGTATTTACTTTTTACCCTTTCATATTAAAATGCAAATACATACGTAAAAACATTATTCGAATACATATAATATAAATTGTATTTTTCAAATAAAATATCATAACGTTGTGTACAATTTACTACGTACATCAATATTTATTTATTATTGACTTTTATTCACGGCTTCAAGTATTTTCGAATATTTTGAAGTAAACAGGCACCTACATTCTATTTAACATTTAATATTAGTTTTTCGTAGTGGAGGCAAAGTGAAATTATGATGCATGGGGTTTCTTAATTGTAGGTACATTATTTTAAAATAACTAAATGAAACAAAACAATTTAATAAGCTATTGAAACTTCATTTCCTAAGGATTATGTTCCTTACTTTTAATTTTGAGAAATACATTTTGTTTTGTTGAAAAAAAAAAACACTGATTTTTTATTACCTCAATTTAAACCAATATTGAAGTTTCAACTCAGTTTTTGATAATATTACTATCAATAATGATAAAAACGGATTATACGATTGAAAAAAACATTTCGTATAAGCGAACGAATATTTTAAACACAAATTGATGTATAAACAACTTTTTAAAATTTTATCAGGCGCGTTTTCACATTGCCACGCCTATCCACATTGCTCCACATTTCCCGACTAAAATTTTTCACCAAAACTGACATCTCTCTTAGATCCGAAGATTTTGTAAAAGCTTATCTGATCTTACTTGAGATATTTGCCTGTAATCGTGGTCTTTATTCTGGTACACAATCGGCAACGGCCAGTCAGAACGTTTACGTCCGACGTAGTTTACCAACACGAACTCCAGTAAGCTGGCGTATATGCAACACATGCACACGCCGTCCCAAACGTTCATGGCAGTCAGATTGGACACCACCGGCAAAGTGCTTCGGAAACCGTTTGATGTGGTGAAAAAATTCAACATTGTCGTCACACCTTCAAAACGATCACGAAAGTGTATGTATTTTTTTGAATTTCCATAATTTGTGGTGCAAATATCAAACGTGATTATCATGTAGCATTTGGGGACCGAGCTTAGCTCGTCGGGATCAGAAATTATTTGTTCGGGACGTTATTAAACCTTAAAAAGAAATAGGGAAAGAGGAGCTGAAACAACGAATGTCCAACACTGAAAGCGCTCGAGTTTCGAGGATTTAAAACTACAATTATGAACTTTCAAAAAAAACAATTTTTTTTTTATTATATGCTTGGGTTAGTTTGAAATTGAATTATGGGTCAAGTTAGGTTAGAATTATTAGGTTAGGTGAGATCAATGAATTTATCGCATCCAAAAAACATGTTGGCATGCAGTTATTTTTATTAAACGGATATGCATAACATATTTTTAACTACAGTTAATATGTAGAGTTTACCATATTATAGATATACATGTTAATAACCAATGATTACATATTCACAAGCAAACAGATATAATTCATTAAAATAAGATACCTATCATAACCCTTGCAGGCACTGCGTTCCATTCGAGAAAGAATGTGATGAATGATGAAGTTACCAATATTATGCCAGGTATAAAAACCGTTGTAAAATAAAATGCTCTGTCTCTGGTAAAGATCAAATCCACTTGAAGACAGCTGTAGTTTCCTATTATTAGCAAAATACACAATTACAAAGACAAAGTGAAAATGATATCTTCTTTAAGTCTTGTTAGTACAAATAATGATGACTATACATAGCAGAAAATGTACTCGTATTGAAATAATTTACATTAGAACTCCAGTTTACATAGGACATATGATGTATAGAGTTCTTAAGGAGTTTTCAAAGGGCAAATTAAAATTTTTTTCTTGAATTATGACCATTTTACTTTCAACGTATAATTAATATTTAAATAATTTAAATTGATTTACATATTGACATGCATGCTTATACACAATAATCATATATATGTTTGAAGTATAGAAAAAACTGGTTGGCGCGGGACAATAATTAATATTGAATGATGTTTTTTTATATTAATTTTTTAGAAAAAAACTTTATTTGTAAAGAATCTTCCTCATTTTTTGTTTTTTGACAACTTAATTAAATATTTTTGACAATCTAATAAAAAACTTAAAATTTTACAAATGTTAATACAGTTATGTTTTAAAATCGATATAAGCTAGAAAAAAATTTAAACGCCACTTTTATTCATCTCTAAGAAAAAAAAAAAATTATCATTTAATTATGATTATTTACAGAATAATGTTGACCCATGCAAACTAGTTTTTACCACACCACACAAATATATTACAGGATTTCGTTATTACAAACGCTAATACCAAATAAAAAAAATTGTTTTATTAGTACTTGCTACTTAAAATACCAGAACATTTCATTGATACAATTATTTTGTTATTTATCAATCATTTTGTTATTGAAGTGATACACCACAAGGACAATGAATATTACGTTTTATTTTTTCAAAACTATAGTTTTTGTTTTCACTTTTAAATTTTTATTGTTTTAACTAATCGCGTTTCCAGTCTACTAGCCTTTTAATTATGCTGTTCATTTAGAACACAGTGTGAAACTAATAATTAGTTTGTTTTTGTTAAAATAAAACACCTGTTTTTCTTCATCTATATTATGACATTTTTTGAACACGTTGACAATATTTACCAAACATAATTTTATATATCATAATAATAATATTACCTCTCCAACTACCAGTTGATGGGCATTCGGTCGTATGATTCCGGTCTAAATAGGCGTTTAAAGTTTTTAACGATGGCGATTTCTTCAACGTGCTTTCATCGTTTTTCCACACGTATTTTATGGCAGACATTTCGTAGGATACTGTACAAACATACAAAAAAAAATATTGAGCGATGAAAATTCTAATGGTATTGGCTATAAAAAAAAAAAAAAAAAAAAAATAGAATAAACAACGTATAGCATGAATCGTATTTACGACTTTTATTTTTGTCACAAAAAAAAAAAATCTTTCTGTATTATGTATTGGTTTTCGTATTTGATTTGCCTTAACGTAACCAATACATACTTATTTTCATCAGAATTTATAAATTGTAAAATACAAACTCATATGTGGCTTGTATAAGAAAAATACAATCATTGGTCTCGTTTTATCACTTAATATTAATTTAGTGAAATAAATTAGATAGGTATATTTACTGCTCTCCATTGAAAACGTGCACTGCGGATCATCGAATGGGAATATGTTCAGTATACCCTGACACGACAAAATCAAATGACGTCTGAAAAAAAGAAATACGCTTGTTTTGTTTTACATGTTGTAATACACATTGCAGTATAAAATATTGATACAAAATTAAATGCTTTCCCTCTGAAGTAATACTTATTTCCGTGTTTTTAATTTTTATTATTTTTCGCTAATCCAGATCTTGAAATTAAATTTTAAGTACAATATTAAGAGTAACTATTAATTATTATATATACTATATATGTATAATTCTAATACGTCTGAAAAGTGGATACTTTGCTGTTCATACGTGTTTGAGTTGATCGTGATGACCTTATACAGAGTGATATTAAACTCTCATATTTTGCCCGACTGGAAAGCGCTTATCATCGGGTCATCAGCAAATCTCAATTGATATAGTTATGGAGAACCCCAAAAACAATATTCTTAATGATCTTGTTAGCGTATAATTAAGCTTAACAGCAGACTTGTCGTTTTCATTTTAATAATACAGAAAAAATGTTTACGTTTTCTATCATTAAAATATTCTATGCCTGCAGGGAACAACACTTATTGTACTCCCCACTTTTGTTTATTATAAACTTTGAAAAATTATTGGAACAACGTAGCTTGCGATTGGATTTATAGTTTTTGTAATAATTTTTGGGTACAAGTTTTTTGTCGGTAACGTATTGACTGTAATGATTTTTCAAGTCGCTTTTCCTTCCATGTTTCCACTATTGTAGTACTCGAACTAAAAATAAATTTTATTTTGGCACTGAAATAACTACCTCACAGTAATAGAATAATGGAATCTATTAATTAATTAAATTGATATTATGTTTATCTCATCAAACTATGACTCTTTCAATATGAATTTTATGTTTGATAATAATTTCTTAGCTACATTAAATTACCTCATTGTTTAGATTGTAAATTTTGTATTTTTGTCACTGTATATGATTACCGAAAGATTTTTGTATAAAATATAAAAATATTCTATGCATATGTTATAGATTTTCTATGTAAAAACGAGAATATATAAGCGCTGAACAACTTAGGTTTTAGTTGTTTTTTAACACTGATGATGAAAACATTGTTTTTGAAATACGTATTTGTTGTAATAAAAACAAAATTTTTGTAGAAATCAGTCTTAATTTTATATTAATAATTCTATAAGTAACTCAATACTAAAATACCGAAATTTTTGTATATATTTGAATGTAATTGGCTCGTTTTATAACTTAAATAAATACTGACGATATTATTGTCATGTTTGTGTGGCCGATCTAATGGAAATTATCATTACCTCATTAAATAGTGTACACTGCCGTTTCTGTAGATCCTCAGCGAAAAGTGTACCGGTATCAACGAAGCCTTGAAATCGCCGTGCATGATGAAATACGTGTCCGGCACCCAGATGTCTCCGTGATGGTGAATAGCGTTCAGAAAATCGTATCTGCTCTGGTTCGAGTAACGCAAACGAGGATCGTACCATTGCTGTTGCAGGAGAAATTCCACCTCGTACTTCTGGAGAAAATTGAAAGCGACGAAAAATATAAGCAGACTCAGGAAAAAACAAAAAAAGTTAAAACAAAATTGACGTAACCGAAAATCGTATTTTACCAGGCTAGACTCGTCGGGTGAGGCCAGACTGAGCAACAGCACGCTAACGTTCACCAGCAAAGGTCCTGAAAACGAAAACTTTGTATTCTTGTGGTGTGATAAAAAAAAAAAAAAACGAATCAATAACTAGACGACTCGTCTTACCTTTGCGAATGGGATGACGGTTGGCCGAAGGAAGTATTACTCTGACATCTTGAGGGGTTTTCATACCGCAGCAAAAATCTTGATCTAAAAATTTACAGGATTTTTTTTTGTTATTAAACTAAACAGTAAAACAAAAATAATTTTCACGCTTGTTGATTGAATCTATGCAGTGCTTATTATTGAACGACGAAACAATGATTGTGTATAAAAACCCAATAAAGTTATAAATACTAAAAAATGTGTTTTTTTCCTGGCCATCTAAATTAATGTCCATGTGGTTTCTACGAAATCGTTTGTCAAATTACATTTCTTTTCATGTTTCAGTATTGAGATTTCTCAAAAAAGCACCAAAAGTCTTATCGTTTACCAATGTTTATTATTTTGGACAAAACTCTATACTAACCATCCACTGGAGGCAATAATCGCTTGTCATATCTGTTCGGGTTTATCAAATCATCCAATATTTCTTTGTCAGATTTTCCATTTTCAAACCTTAGAGAAAAAATTAACAGTTAGTAAAAATGTTCACATCAACAACGTACATTAAAATATTTGGTTCTCATCTTTCATCTTGATCTAAATACAAAAAGATAAATTTTAATTCACTTAACCTATGTAACATTTCTTCTTTGTTGTTTATCAATTGTAAGTTTCGATACATCTGACTTTCTATTTTATTACAATTATTTTACAATAATCTTTGAAACTTATGAACCTAATATGGTATATAATCGATGAACAGTAAAAACGATGATAAGGATGATTTTAAAATGTTTTATTTTCTAGATTTTCATCATGTTATAAGGTTATTGAATTAAAAAAAAAAATGAATGGTGATCATCAACGTATTACATATTATCATTCGTAATTTTTTTATTCAAAAGAATAATAGTACCTAGTTTGTTGGTAAATTTGTTTTAAATATTCTATAAAATAAAGTTTTCACAAATATTTTACATTTTCAGGCACAAAGCAAACTCAGGAATGTTTTAGAATGTCTATGTAATATTTTCAGTTGAAATTGGAGGTAAGCTACCAATAAGTTTTAATGGAGAATATTTCAAGTTTCATGCGTGAATTTAGTACAATCTTGTTACCGTTAACGTTTAATCATATTCGTCTCTATTTTTATTAGTTAAAAAAAAAAACAGTTGACACTAATTGAAATACGATACATCTTTTATACTTACACATCTGAGCTATCTGATAACACGTTCTGTAATAGCGGCACGAGAAAGGAAGCCGCTCGAAGCAGCCTCCATATTCGTTCCATTTTATGTCATCTAAAACAAATCGTAACGATTATACTTTTAAAATTTCATTAGTAAGTTACGAATGTATGAATAATATTAATTGTAGTTAAAATAAATTGACAGATGTATACGTGTTATATGGTATAGATTATTTAGTTATATAGTTTTAAAATCATTTTAGCTATAAGTCTTTAAATAATAATTAAACTATGCTTAATTCACTGAAGCAGAATTACAGTGTTTGTAAATTATTTTCTTGTTAATAAAAAATAATTGTTCTTCATACAACCTATATGTACCAGCTTGTAAATCTTTCATCGGAAGTTGGAATTTAATTTAATTTATAATTTATTTTACCAAATCATTATATTTGTATGTACTTATACCTATCGCCACAAAATTGTTGCACAATGCACACATAATTGAGCAACCCCACGTAGTTTCATACTGAAATTTTAAACTCTTTTTCTTCGACAACAGCATTAAATATGCTGTAAATAATTGTTTCATCTATAATTGCTCAACAGTTTATTTTACTGTATACAGGTACTTATATTTCTGTATTACACGATAATAATCTATGAATACGATTAAAAATAAATAAGATTATATAAATGCAATCTTTTGGGGAGTTATTCTATCCTCCGTTGAAAAAAATTTAAAAATTCAACACTGTATATTGTTCTTTTGCGACAAATTAATAAAAACCAGCCAATGTCAAAATGTACATATTATAGGTAAATTTCAGAATTTAAGTTCCTCTCGGTTTACACAAAAGAAATATTGTTATTGATAGTAACGTAAATTGTATTAATATTATTTAAAATTGAGTTCATATAAGCCTTTATAAGATTATTGTTCTGGTAGCTTAAAGTTTATTATTTACACACTAACTGTTTGTTGTAGCTAGTTTTGAAACGTTTTTGAAAAAATAATATTGTTTTTATTTTTATTTGAGATAGATAAAACGTACTAAGGATTAATGAAATGAATAAACTCTTAAAAAAACTTGACAAGTAGGTATATGTGTGTATATAGAGTTATTCAATTATATCTTGAAACATCTTGTTTTTATATTATATAGTTATGTATGATAACATAATATTTTTGTTACAACAGTATAATTTGTCAATTCAATTTTCAACAGAAGATCCTTTAGTTTTGTCCCTTAGTCCCCAGAATATATTTTACATAAACTTTGTTATAGTAAGTATACAGTATGTATGATAGTAAGTCAAAAAGGTTTATTTTTTTTATAAGATTATTATTATTATTATCTTATTATTTTGTTTGAAATCGACATAATATACATTATACGATGTTATGTATATAATTTGTTATACATATATAATAATCGTTATCTAACTTTCTATAGGTAGTAGATGTGTTTCAAAATGAGTGATTTATTTAGTGATATATTTTTTAAATTTATGTTTGTGAGTTATAGAAAATTAACAATTTACATTATATAGGTACCGAATAATAATTAAGGAGATTGGAAGGAAAGTTTTTTTTACCGTTCATCACACTAACTATCCAAAATATACAAATTTAGACGGTTTTTATTTTCGACGTACCGATTGATCTTGTGATGAAATATAAATTGTGAACTATATTATTAATTTGTCTGAAGTGTTTTCCAAGAATCAAATAAACCCAAGAATAAATATTATTTTTTTTTTTTTTATTCAATTTGTAAGAATGTTAGAGATAAAATAAAAAATGTGGGCAAGTCGATTAAAAGTAAACGGCATGACGAATTCAAACCAGTTTTTAGAATCTTTATCGCACCACTAGATCAATCAGTACATCGGGATGAAAAACCGTATAAATTACTATAATTTAGAGATAAAAATATTGACGCTTTATTGTGTATTAATAATAATTATTAATATTTTAAGCAAATTAGTCTTAATATTTCAGGAAATATATGCAGTAACATCGTTTTAAATAATTTTTCAAAAGTTGCATAGGTACATACACAAAATACCTACTAAGTAGTACTAAGTATACATAATTTGTTTTATTTTTTGTTGATTGTTACAGTACCTAAATTTTGGTAGGTGGAAAAGACGTTATTTATTATCATAGCTGAGCATTGTGTACTCCAATATAAATATTATTTCTTTGATTTTGTAAATGATAGCAGGATTCAATAAATGTTGATGTACATCTGTCGTTGTACCTGTTAAGCTATAATTGATAACTGTTCATATTACATACGAATGTGTTTTGTAATAACTTGAGAAACAATTTTTCGTTACCAAAAAAATAGCTTAACAAAAAAAAAAAAAATATTATTAAATCAATTTTGTTCTAGAGTTACCTATGTTTCACCGGAGACATTTTTGCGTCGGAGATACATTCACTGGAGATTATTTTTCAAATACATTCTGACGTACAACCCCCTACAGCCGACAGTATTGATTTTATACCGTAAGTATATAGCGTGTTTGCATAATATAATAATATACAAACTAATCAAAACGAAAATAAATAAATAAAATAGTTCATAGTACGATCTCATTGCGGGTAAAAAATAGTCCCTGAGGGTAAAATTTTATACGAATTGCACTAGGTTCGAAATACACATTAAACTAGGTAAGTTTTAATTTTATAATATTATTTTGTCATATTATACGCATGAAAATCGCACACGCGTAATTTGTGATTGCAGGACATAGTAGAAATATAAAACGTAAGTTGAACACGCGATTGTGTTTGCTTGTGTCAAAAATAAATATAACGTATATAGCTCGCGTATAATTCGCTAAACAAAAATGGGATTAATATTTACATACATTTTCGTACTGACTTGTAAATATTTTGTTTTTGAACGCATTAAAATTTTACGATAAAATTTTAACTTTCGCGATACTTTACGAAGCATGTTATTCGGATTTCCCCGAATAAAATCATTAATAAAACACTACCTACGAGCAAATTTTGTCATTGCGCTCATACTATCTATTTAGCAACAGGTATTAATAATAACTAACAGGGTTGAAACCCACGTAACAAAAATTATAAGGTGTAATATTCGTATTTTACAGAGTTACCATAAAAAAAATAAAACAATATATTTTACACATAGGTGTCTTGCGGTACCCGTAACGGGACAAGGGTAGTAAAACAGCTTAGGTTTGATGTTTGATACTTTTTTGTACTCTTTTGATAGTGTAAAAAAAACATTCCTTGAATAAGGCGATGCTGTAATACAGTTTAAAAATGAATAACCAGGAGAAAACTTTCATTGAAATAATAATCAAAAAAAAAATTACAATTGTGGATACAAAATGAACATACCTATGACGTATAAAAAAAAAACGCATCAGCTTACGTATTGCGATTTAAGAATGTGATATTCCACTGGTTATTATTTTCGATATAACTGGACTGAGTAGGACTAAAAGTGACGCAGGATGTAAACGGTTATTTTTTGTTTCTCCAAATCGTATGAAATAAAATACCTACATTTTTTTTTTTTTTTAAAGTTTGGGGAAGTAAAACCACTTAGGTACCACCGATGATCACGACTCGCGGATGTTCAACGCGTCATAAAATGTTTACGTCGGATCGAATGTTTGTTTTTGTTTTTAACTTTGTTTGTCACGTTCAAAACGTCGTGTCTATTTCATTGTATACGTTTTTGTTTTACGTGGGTAATAAAACGAGATTGACATATCTTAAACAAATATTGTCAGCGAGAAACGAGAGTGGAAAAACGTGTACCTAAGTTTCGCTTCAGATTGTCTACGTGTATCGTCATTATTATGTTTGTTTATGTTTCCCGAGTAATTTACTGTAACGTTTAGATGATTCTGTCTAATAAGTTTTCTCACATGCGGTTTTATTTATATATATATACACGAAAAAAAAAAAAACTTTTGTGCTAAATTTGTAAACTGTATTATTGTATCTACATTAAAAGAACCAAAATTGTGTTTTGTCAACGTCAACTAATCCAAAGTTGCTGGCGCCAATGATTTCTATAAAAACTGTCAAGACATTTTGTTAATGGATCTTCTCAAGTCCATAATAATCATAGGCACAATATGAGGAACTAGAGGGGACTTAGCCCCGGTTAGTCTTAAGCCCCAAAATTTTTAAAAAAAATATACAAATAGCCAATCTCAGGGGCTTAGGTATTACAAATGAGCCCTCCTCAAAATTGTAATTGCAGTTTTTCAAATTGCGTCTATGACCATAAATTATAATACTTTGTGAGTTGTGGGTCTCACAATTATTTTTTTTTTCTACTTTCATTGAGTGTGATTGTGTGAAAATATTTAAATGATAAATGGTTAGTCAAGTAATTTAGCTGAACTATCGACTAATAATTGTGAGGCACCTTTACGGATGTTTGTAGTAAGCAATAACTAGACGAGTCTAGAATACGTCTAAATGTCATAAAACATAATTAATATTAATAAAATATTTCTATATTATTCAATAAGTAATTTTAATATTAAATCGGATATCCAATTATGATTTATGACTACTTGATACCCTAGTTTTTTCTATGTGAGGAATGGCCATTTTTTCAATTAATAATTTGTGCTACTAATTCATGCAACGAATACAAATTTTTAAAATTTATGACGCGAATGATCAGTGTTTAAGTTAAAAAATGACGATTTGAATTAATGGTACAGAATATTAAATGTTTAAACTGAAAACATTTTCCGGTTTCTACTGTTTTTAAGATAAAACTGGACAATTTTGCTTCCTTAAATCATAAGGAAGGATAAAATACGGTAAAATGTTGCCGAAATCAAAGAGCTCATGAAAAACAATTGTACAACATCCCAATTAGGTAATATTGACTTATAGTAAAAAGAATCCATGCGTTTAGAATCTAAAATATAAAACTAAATATCTCAGGGATACTAAAGTGTTTTTGAATTTTTGAGTGAAATATAATTGTTTATGTATACGAAATAAATCTTATATGAAATGGAAGACTCATGAAACTTTGCAATCAGCTAAGTAAACCGCAATAAAATAACGTTAAATTACGTCAGCATAAAACGGTAAGATAAGTGGTATCGGTTAAATTCAAATTCGGCATTTTTAGTTTGCAATTTCTTCATGCACAAACGGATTCACTTATAAGGGCATTAGGCTATATTATAATACTATATTACTTCATACAGCCACGTTGGAACAGACAATCTAATAATAAATGAAATTAATAATAAGAAAATTTTGCGTAATAAGGCGGAAATATTTAAAATTATTTTTTTGGACCAAAAGTTCACCGCTACTTTAATAGCGTTGTATTCGTGTTTTATACCGTTATAGTTTTGTGAATTTAATAAACTTTACTGCAGGAAAATGATATCGTCTAGCATTTATTTTACTGTCTAAATCCGTACAAAAAACCATAAAATTTTTTTCATTCTGAGGAATCAAATTTCATATTATCTCATCGTAACAAAAAAAATTATTTGTGAATTTGAAAACAGAACCGTTTGCGGTGGATTTTAAAGCTCTTTCCGTAGGCTTTACGCCGTGCTTATAGTCCTATTCGTGGCATGTTCGAGAATAAAATACGGCCACGTGGCTAATCAATACGAACGTCGTAAAATTTTATTGGTTTCCGTTGGCCCATTGCTCGCGGGAGACACATTCGAAACGATATTTTTAAAACCACGGCCGTCTTCTAAAACCATTATTTTTTTACGAATCGTCGAAAAGGTGGTTAATAGGCGATGGGCAGACGATCAGTAGCGTAAAAATTGGATGGGTTGTTTGGATAAGGGATAAGGGGCTAAAAAGGCCCCCTCCCAAATGTTTTAATTAGTTTCCGTAAAAAAATTATTGTATGGAAACAAAATGGAAAATATTTATTTAAAATAGTCGGTGAATCGTTTTAATATCGAATAGTTACTATTAAATTGGTTTATAAATACAAATATGAAACGTTACTATGGGTTACAGATTGACAAATCTTATTTTTTTTTTTTTTTTTTTTTGACTTAGAGTTGCTACCAATATTATGTAATTACACTTTTCGGTCCTTAATTTGTATGAATTTTTAAAAGCGCTCAAAATTATTTCACACATTGGTGGGACGGCCAACATTAGCATACAAACGAAATAGGAATCTATTTCACAATTATTTTGGATTCAGACTTCATGAGGTCTTCAAAGTTTTCAAATATGTCGATTTTTACAGTTTTTATGTTATTAAAATATCATCTGCAAGCTTCAATATTCAGTTAAAAATCTCGAAACTTAAATAAGATCTAGGAACATAAATTTCCTGTGTTCGAAACATTTGTTAAATTGGGTAAAACAATTATTTTGGTTAGTAATTAATAGACAGTTTTACACCGTTATTCGTTATATTTTTTTTTTGGTTCATTATGTTTCGTCGAAAAACTAAATAGATTATGTCAAAAAACACGTTAGTCGTAATTTAAACATTTTTCCTCATTTTTGCTTATTTGTTTTGACTGTAACTTTTTCTGTTTCTCAAATTTGAGACCCCATCAGAGCCTTACCCGAAAAAGTATGTACTGACTTAAAGAATTGGATTATTTTTTCCACCCTCTAAGTTGTTAATAGAAAAAAAAAACATTTGCTGCGCTCAGAATTTAAATCTACAAAATCAATCGAACAAAACGACTACAACAAATACGTTGCCGGTTTCCGTTACGTCCGTGTTTGCGAAGTCGCAGTGAGGCGGATCGACACGCTAAAAGCATTTCGCTCACCTTTTCGCCAAAGTCCGTCCGACAATGTCACATCAATCGATACATTCCCATTTGTTAATAGACAGTTACATCCATGTGACCGCCTGCAACAATACCAAAGTCACATTTTAGATGCCTTCGGATGTCACTTCACTCGCACGATCATATTACAATATTATTACTATAATATAATATGCCTTTAGCTTTAGTTATAAAACGACACGCTGTGTATGTTGTGTATTTGTATGAATTTTTAGGTCTGTATACAGGGTGTTCCGAGATAGATGCTACAGCAATTATCTCAAAAAAATCGAGAATAGAAAACAAGTTTTTCATATGAAAGTTGTTTTTTAGATTCTGAACGTCAACGAGGAATGTAGTGTTTTGACAATGATGTTTTTTTTTTCTGTCAACAACTTTTCGGGTAGGAAGAATGCTGACATTTTCAAAGTCAATACCTCTACTGATAGATATATGGACTCCGGTGATACTTGGGTTGAAGCTTTATTTATTTTTTATTACCAAACACCAAAAAAAAAAAAAAAAAATTGATAATTTTACGGGGAATAATTTGAATTTTTCAAGTTTGTCATGACAAAGCTTTTTTTATATTTTAATTATTTTCTGATTTGTGTACCAAAAACGACAAAATGGCAAAATTACCAAATCTGGCGTAAGAACAGTTATACCTAACTATACTTTTCTTACAAAAAAATATTCCATGTCGTTTGCAAACTTTTGTGTACTAAATCAATTTTATACGTTATAAAAGATTGAAAAAAGTTTTCGCTAGTTATTTTGTAATTTTTAGTAATTTTGTAAGTACATTTTATGTGAAATATGGTTTTTACCAGGACGTCTGCTAGATGAGCTTGCTCAGAATCGTTTTTTTTTTTCAAAAGCAATGATTTATAATTGCTCTCGGATATTAATTAATACGTTTGAACCATAAAACTTCCAAATCAATGACCCACCCAAAGCGTAGTTGCTACTCCGTCAAACTACCCACGCGACCTAGACTGATTTTTTGTTATTTTGTCTACAATAATTACAGTTCAAAATATTTTTATGTTCATTGGTGTTTGTATTTTTTATTATACCAATTTTTTAAACTCAAGTAGCACTCTATATTTTTTTCGTATGTGTCGTATACGCATAATTTTTAATGAATTTTGGTTGTCGAAAAACAATTTTCTATAGAAAACTCTACATTTAAGAGACGTTTAATGTTTCTAAAAAGTATTTTTACTGCAGCTTCAGCACGATAGCATCGTCTTGTCTTACAATTCATGAATCAGTAGATAATTACGTAGTGATTGTGTTGACATGAATATTATTTATATGAACTAAAATAATAGTACACAAAGTACATAAAAAATAATAATAATGGTTTTGTAATTATTGTACACCACGAAAAATAAAATCATAAAAATGTTTTTTTTCTATTTTCAATACGTCTTGCTGAAACATTTAACTTAAAACACTCTGTATATGATGCCAATATCCAATAGCTAATCCATTAAGGGGGTAAACCGTAACGTCAAAAGGTAACCAAAATACTATAACATGTAGGTACCATATAACGCATATTGTACATCGACAAGGCCTATAGGCAAAGGTAGGTTTCTTGCCACACAACTCGAAAATTTTTGACTTATTTATCTCAAAAAATACTCTACACGTTTTAAAATAAGTAAACAACCCAAAACATCCAATATGTAGTTTTTAGTTTTTTGAAAACAGGAATGAAATCGGTTCTACCGTTTTTATTTGTGAACATAAAAAGAAATATTCTACGATTATTCATACTTTCATTTGTCACCAGTAATTCTTATTTTGTTTCATTTTTTATTTATCGAGGGCCGGACGAAAATTATGAGCGGTGAGCCAAATAGTTCAGTTTTTAGTCTTTAGAGATTAAGTACTGTTTATACGTTTATAACAATGGAATCCACCAATCGTTTCTATTGACGTTTTTAGTTTTTAACGATTATTTTTATTTTTTTGCATGTATACATATATATATATATATACAATAGTTATTATATATACAATAGTTATTAAATTTAAAGGAGATTTGCTGTTAAATTTTTGAAATTGACATATTGAATAGATCAATATTGTATAATAATTAAAAAAATATGAAATGGAATAAGAAGTCTGCTTATAGGCTACAGCGCATGTGAAAAACACTAAATATTTATTTGTTTTCGTATAGCCTATAGGTATCCATATTTTTATTCATGAATTTTGAATTATGTGGTTGTTTGCCGTTTTTTGTTCATGGTTTTTTTTACCATGAGAATTAAATCGAATTGATTTTGTAAACGAATGTCGTACTTTGTATAACGTCATATATGGGCTAAAAATATTTAAATACACACTTGAAAAAAAAAACGAAAATTTTCGACGATGGTGTACAGTAAAAACTGTTTGTTTACTGTTAACGGCGATACATGATATAACCGTCAGCTATTATTGACAAACGTTCTTGTCTATGGTGAGCAAACACTATATACCTATAGGTACATTCTAGTTATAAGAAAAGTTTTCATCGTAATACTATATTCCTTCATACTTTGAGTAGTACAATATCCGACTTAATAAATTTTTGATTTAGGTTATTCGTGGAAGCGCCGAAAAAAGTGCATATTATATAAACTGGGACTGAGACTACTATTTTGGTTGTAAACTTGTCCCAGAAACACCGGGAAATGAAATTGCTCGTTTTATGCTTGGACCCAATCAAGTTGATTATAATAATATATATAATTAATACTCGATCCGATTTAATTATTAGAAATCAATCATAGTATATAATACGATTTACTATAATGAATTACAATTCAGTAAACATTATATATTTTTCTGTAAAGTTAAATTGTTTCATTTCAGAATTCAGAGGGTAGTCATTAGTCAGCAATGATGTTTTAATGAATGATAAACATAAATCACACATGATTTCGAGTATTATCTAGAGGCATATAAACTGACACTTGCATTAAAAATGATCAAACAGTCTTAACTAATACCAAATCAATTTTAAAATTCAAAGTCTACAAAAATAATGTTTAAGAATCACACGTCTAACAGGTATAAAAGGAAATATTTGTTAATAAATATGCAGAATGGGTATATGTAAAAGGCATAAAACTAGAAAACAAGAAAACATTTTTTTAAACAACTGATGACTATTTGTTTGATATAGGTACCTAGTAGATGTATTCTCTAATTGGTTCTAACTTTCGTGTAATTTTGTGTTTCTTTAAAATTTTAACACCATAAATTGTCTGTTTTTAAAATGTTTTTACACAGTGTTCTAGCACTTGGAGCTCCTCTAAAAATTAAAATACACTAGAGAACTGTTGGCACAGCTAGACTAAAAATAGTCGGAGGGTAAAAGTCAAAAAATGTTGTGAAGAGTAGATATTTTAGAATAAGTATAAGTGAACATTGAAGGGTAGTATTTGTGATTGGGGGTCAATTGGTTAATTGATAGTTTATAATTATGCCGTAAATGTAACAAAAATTGGTAAAATAATAGGTACCCTCAAATGAATAATTATTATTATAATGTTTCATATGTTGACATCCTCTGCAGCCTTTGAAAATTTCTGGGCACTAATATTCGCCAAAATTATACATTTTCATAAATTTTAAAGAAAAAAGTACAAAAGGTGGATCGTTTTACAAAAAAAAATTTACATTTTTAAGCTTTATGTTTAGTACGCGACGCAGACTGTAAAACTGAGCACAGTGTACATGGCAGCTGTGACCGGAAAACAAATAACGCCGAACGGTGAAACGGACAAAGAATATTTGCGGCCCGGAGAAGGCTCAGGTTTAAATTTTAAAATCGTGTGTGAACCCGCAGTTAGTTTTTATTTTTATTGCTTGGAATATTGTACGTTCGTAGAGTCGTAATGAATAAAAAAAAATAAAAAATGGAGAAAAAAAACCAGAAGTTTGAGTCTTCGAAGGATAATATCATATAGCGGACACATTTATTCGTGCATACGTAATACCAACCTATTGTTGCAATCTAATGTCTTCTCGTAAATAGGCCATCTTGCCGCATGAATTCGTTTGAACGCGTTTTGTTTTTTTATTTAGTCGAAATACTAAAACGAAAATAACATTACCGACTATAATAGGTACCTACCCCTAGCTGATCAAAAAACGAGATAATATCGTAATGTTCGTGTGCTTTATAGTTTATAATATTCTGATGCGTGTTTGCCGTTTGGTGTTGTTTTATAGTTTTCGCACGCCATATATCACTGCCAACAGCGAATTATCATACGTTCAACAGGATACAAAAATGTATGCAAAACGTAAAACTGTCATGCAATTTCAGTTGGTCATTCGGTTTTGACATCCAAAGTCAGTTACAGTTTAATTGAAATTAATCAGTCCTAAGCACACGCATTCTTATTGATCATAAATTTTGGAACAAAATTGAAGATTTTAAAAATTTTTGATTTTAAAGCAGTGAAGATAGTATGCTCTTTTTATGTTTTATAAATAATTTTAATTATTATCATTTATTTATTTAATTATTATTATGATTTACCAGTTATATCAAACAGGTATGGAAAAATTAATAAAATTTAACGAGGTAATAAAATCAAATACATACTGTTCATATCTTACAGCTCGGCCGTTTCCCATCGTACTTCAAGCAGATCCATCGTATTCAAGATCCCTTTACCTACTTTTCAAGACTTATATTGGCAATAAAATTATCTTTGATGAAAAGATTTTCAATTATAGCAGAGCAATATTCTGGATTTGAGTTTATATCCTGCTGTTAATTGCATATCTTTAAAAAAATCATGAAATGCATATTTATTTAAATCTTACAACCATACAAACTTGATGATGTGATTTATGAAGCAATCTAAACGAACAATACTCCGAAATAGTGGTCAACAAACATACCTATGGAATTGAAGAAATGTTTTCTACTTTTAAAATCCACGAATTGAAATTGATGGGAATTATAATCTTTACTTCCAAATATGAAACCATACTTTATAATATAGTTTGATGAATAATTTACCGGCCTTTAATTTAGCCGGACTGTACACATTGGGTCTGCTTCTCCCACCCATTTTTGTCCGAGAACTGAATACAAGTGTTATTTTCAACGAAAGTTAAAAAAAAAATAAGACAATCGAATCATCCAGAACGGGTTTTCTCTTTTTCAAACTAATCACAACGTATCATATAATCAAAATAAATTTTCGAATACTCGTTGATAGGTAGGTACAACGTTTTGTGCATTCGGTTTGATTTTTCAGCCGACCTCCGATATTTTTTCCGGTCTCGTGTAACACGTATGTGGTGTGTGCGTGTTCGTGACTATCTCTAAGGTACCTTTAACGGTCATTATCGATTGAAGTTCGATTTCCTTGAGTCCGCAAAAATACAGCACGCATTTAAAGGCTATGCGATGAACCTTCCGCACGCTAGACGGTCATAAAAAAAATCTGCCGTCCGTGGTGACCACACGACCGGTCTCTATAAGTATTTTTATCTCCCTCGATCATATTTAGGCATGTTCTCTACTGGTGGCATTTAGTTACATTTAGTTACCATATGGTTTTCCAGTTGCCGGTGGTAATCTTATCTGGCACCCCAAAAATAAAGATAATACCCCGGTGATGATACATGGTACAGATCAGTGACGTGCGAAAAAATTCACAAAAGAGGGATGTATAAATTCGTGAAAAATAGTAATTAATTTGTATGTAGGTTCTTTTCTTATATTTTACCAGTTCGATCTCAGTAAAAGTACGATAAGTAGAAAGACTCAATATAGCTTAACCCACTTAAACCTCAAATAGTCTTTAATTTCATCTACATCCTTTTAAAATAAACCAATTCTTACCATCTGCTCATTTTTAAAAGTTGAAAATTCATTTATAGAAAAAAAAAACCTTAACTTTAATTAAAATTAATAATTAATAGTTTCAATATACCTATCTGGCTTTGTATTAGAAATCTCTGCCCCCACCCCACCCACCATGATTACACTGGTAGTTCTTGTAATAATTACTCGATAAAATTAACATGCTACAAAACTAAACAAGTAGTTTTAGAACAAAACCTTAAAATTTGCCATTTTGAAATTGAATAACAAATTTTAAAAGTACACCAGATATTTGAAGACTCGGAGAAAACTATCAAATAAGTCGTTATAACGGGAATGTATCACCTTATGAATCGTGTTGGACGATGAAAGATTGATAGGGAAAATAAAGAACTACAATAATTAAAAATGTCGTCTGTCTACAATAATTATATCAGTTTCTATTAATGCTAAGAAAAAAACAGAATTTAATGAAACTCTAAAAGAATTTATAAAATATTGATAGGTGTCTAAGTAATAACTAATTATCTTATAAATCACTTTTGAACTTATAGTAAACACATTATTTTTACATTTTTCTTTTGTGAAAAAAGTTAACATGATATTAAATTATCGAAAATTTACTTGGTGAACACGTTAAATTTAAATAAAAGTTAACAGAAAACAAAAAAGGTTACGATTTCAATAACTTAATTAATATTTACTAAACGTTTTAACTTAAATTCAACGTTTAACGAGTTAATTGCTTAGCATAGGAAATTAATGGTTCTGTTTAGAGAACTAAATGTTCTACGTGGAATCTTTAGATTCTCAGGATTTAAGTTTTTAGATTTTCTAACAATTTATTTTCCGTATAGGATTCGCTGAGGTAATTTAAGTACATTGTTTACAAGACTTGATTTTACGAATATATTATTACATATTGTATACACATATTATTCATTCACTGAGAGTTTTGTGGCCTGTGCTCAAAGACTAGAAAGTCTAGACGGTTTGGAGGGGCAATACGTGATCGTGTACTGAGCATTTCGATGTATTCGACCGTATAAAATATGATTATTATTACCCGGCGCCGTCTCGTTGTCTTTTTATGGCGTTCCACCGTACGAGCACGAATACAACTACTACGGTCATCCGTTGCTACTCGTATTTTAATATTATTTCTTTTTAATAAATTTCTTTTATTATTTTAGGTTCTGAGCGTAGCGAAGAATGTATTGTTTTTACAATGATGTGTTTTTTTTCCTGTGAACACTTTTTAAGGGCTCCGATTTTTAAAGTCAGTAATTTTTTCTGATAGGTCTATAAACCGAGGTGGTAATAAGGGGTCTCATATTCGAGAGTTCAAAATTTAAAAAGTTACAATAAAAAAACTTAGAATAAAGGTTGAAAATTACGGCTAACGTGTTTTTTGACATATCTTCTAAAATAATGATCGGTCTATGCTGAAATTTTCACAAAATATTAAAATAGATACGATATAAGTCCGACACAAGTTTCAAGTGATTTTAATCATATTTTAGCTAAGTAAAAATTTTTAAAAGTTTCGAACATTTCCATTTTTTTAAAATTTTCGTTCGATAAAAAATTTAAAATTTCCCAATAAATTTTGGCAGTTCAATACAAGGTTGGCAACACGTATATACATATGCTACCAAAAAATGTCAAAAATCTATAGTCACAATTTTTTTTTAGTCGTTTAAGTTGGAAAATTGTCAAAAATTGGTCATACCTTTGTTTAATTTTTGGAAAAAAAATCTTTTCTTACACAAATTTGTTATTTTTGATTTGAAAATTAAATTTGTTCTGTAAAACAAAATTGTTATCTGATTAATAGAATTTGAAAAAAATTCGAACAGAAGATTCTTAAAACGTACAAAAAAAGTGACAGTGAATTTACGCATTGTTGTACAATTAATACTAAAATCGTAATAACTTCTCAAAAAATAGTCCAAATGGTTTGAAATGTGAACACGTTATTTAAATTGATATTTTATATAATTAAATATGCCATTCAGAATTTTTGGAATATTTTAAGGAAAATTCTAATAAAAAAATAGGAAAAATGTATTTTAAGTTATCGATAGTAACTAAACTTAAATATACCTAAAAATAATGTACAAGAATATTATTCTGAAGTCTAACTGTAGGTTTTTTGAATATAATATTAACATAAACGTAGGTTCGTTCTGGTTGAGCTGTTATTGTACTTTGAAAATAATTTATTAGTGATACACTCTGTACAATATGATACCACGTTTATGTTAAACAGTAAGGTCGAATATGATACAATGAATTCTAGGACCGGCTTGGTTTTAGGTTTATTTTGATGTATTGCACGTTCGAAATCGTTTTATCGAGGATTCAAGACGATGGAATCAAATGTCTATTATTGAAAAAATATAGATCAACGAGTTCCGATAGTTCGTTTTAATACGGACAATTGTTATCAATTATCGTCTATCCACCGATGATCGCTTTTAAAGCTGTGATCTCGTAAGTTTATTAAAATAAATTAGAAAAGTTGCTAAAAATATTCCTCGACTGATTTTACCGATTCGGGTCAATATATTTTGGCTATTCCAACTACAATTTTCACTTTTTAGATATATCAAAAGTTTTTAAGGGCAAATTGTTTTAAAATCGTAGATGTGAATATAATTATATTACCTATTAAAATATATATATATATATATATATATATTTTTTTTATTATTAATAAACGTTTTTATAGAGTAATATTGCTTAAAACATTTGGTTATGTTCACTTTTATTTTTATTATGCCACTAGCTATGATCAAATAAAAAAATAATAAATAAATACAATTTGAAGTTATCACACTAAATTAATTGGTATGATAATGTGTAAAATAAGACATAAAATTAGTTGTTTTATAAAAAAAATAGTCTTGGACTTTGTCTAGATAATCTTCACAAAGATAATGCTATATTATATTTTTATCTAGATTTTTATTTAGAAAATTTACGCTGTGCGATAATACATAATTCATCAAAAATGTTTATAATTTTTACAAAATATAATAAATAATCAAATATGGACTAAAATCACACACAAAAATTTATTTTAGATAAATTGTCAACAAATAAGTGTTTTTTTTTTTTTATTATAGATAAATAAAACCACACCTAATAAGCTATTTATCTAGATAAAACATCAGATAAATTAATGTTTTTATTCATAACTTATCGAGATAAAGTCTAACACTGATTCTATTGAACTACTGTTTTATATCTTGAAGCAATGGTAATTGTACCAATGTGTACCTAACCTGCAAATTTATACGTTTGAAATGAGTCAAAACAGTCTTATGTTTAATCTCTTACAACACTTGATAGGTAAGTCATTAATTTTCCTTGTTTTTATCTAAGACCCTAAAAAAAATGTCTTATTTTTAAGCCACCATTTTGAATATTTGTAACACGTTAAAATTATTATTGTTGATCGGGACAAGATTATATTTGTTACTGTAAAATGTTGAAACTAGATATAAGTAAATGATGTATTTTGTTTTCTTTATCCTGTAGGAATATAGTAAATAATTCATTTCAATTTGATTATTGAAAAACAATAAATTGTCAAATGAATATATTATGTGCAGCCAGATTCTCATTGAATCACTTGAATAATTTACACGATCGTTAAAAATGTATGTTTAGAAGTGCACGGTACTATCCTTTTTAAGCCTCACACGCTGCAGGGTCATTTGCAATACACAGAAAATGTAGGTGCGCATTTACTGGAAAACGGTCAACTGCGTTAACCACAATCAGGGTATGCCACGCCGGACTAACCCTCCTATTGGTACAAAAAAGATTAAAATGTTTTTTTAAAAACTAAGAAATTTCCGTGTGACCCGTATTTAATCGGATGCATTCGTTTTCTGCCCGTTTTCAACAATATCGACATTATTAATATTTTATTTTTAATTCGTAAACATTAGCATTGAGTTCTATTCACAAAGCGGAACTTTGTTGACCGGATAACATAAGAAATTAATTGTTTGGTGGGAATCTAGGTCGTTTGTAGCCACTCAATCAATAACTATCGGCTGGTTTTTGACAGTATAGATATTACAGGTGCCACCTGTAACGGACATTTATCATTAACAGTTTTTCGTTTCCACCCAATAATAAAAGGTACATTTATTTTTCACGTACATATATTTTGCCTTTTACGAATTATGAAAAATGCATTTTATTAATTTATTTTCAAACTAATTCCGTTCACTAAATCGGTAATCTCAAAATAAAAACAATTTTATATTTTTATAGTCGGAACAGCTGTTTCTTAAGCAAATACATAATTTATACCACTTTATACTAAAAAGCTGAAATATTATGTATTAGATTCTAAGCATTTGAATTGACGACTGCAGTGACGTTAGAAGAACATTAGTGTAAACAATAAAAAAGTACAAGACTTGGCATTAACGCGTTAAAAGTTAAGTTAATTTTAACTAACTCATATTTTTTTGTTAATTTTTGAAAATGGTCTAGTGCTAGGAAAAAAAACATGTCAATTAAAAATATTAACTATCATCATTATTTTAAGTTAAGTTAAATTTATTTTGTTGGTAAAATTTTAATTTAATGAATTTGAATAATTAAAAAAATAATTTTTAACTTAAATTTTTGTTTTTCAATTAACTTAACTTAACGAGTTAAAAAAATTTTTTAACTTGCCCAGTTTTGCAAAAGTGTAGTAGTTTACCACTTGTTATTTACTAGCCTACTATAATCCTAAAACATACAATGAATACAGGAACCTGCTACAAAATATTTATAGTAAATTTAAGAATGTATCTTGACAGTACATTTTTATCGGTAAAAAGAGGTAATCAATAGAACGAACGTTTTTGTTTTTTTAACATTATGAAATAATTACCATATTCAATGATAGAAATAATTGTTAATCACATTTTTTTCATTTAGTTTCATGTAAAATTGTTCGTTTTTTTTAGTGTCAAATTCCCCGGCTTAAAATGTTCAACGTTTTAGTTTTCTGGTGGTGAATCATCGGGAGCAATCAACTGTAATGGTCTACAGACTATTTCAAATAAACGACGACTGTAATCTACTTACAGATTTATTTTGATAGTTACATTATAATTCGAACAATATTTTCTCCTAACCTATCCTAATCTACATTTTCTCTACAGAAGAAACAAATAAGTAAAATATAATGTAATTCTGAATCAATTGGTTAAAAAAAAAAAAAAATAACCTTTTACTTTATATATTTTTTTTAAAACTGTTTACTCATTGCCTATTTGATTAAATCTTTCTAACGTGATTATTATTGTTATTTTTAATTACTTTCTTGCTATTTTTCTCAGAAGTTATTATCAATACATAATGTTTATGTACTACAATATAAAACTCAAGTTATTTTTTACGAGTCGTGACAGTAGAATTCAAGTTTAAACAGCTGCAGAATTTCTATTATATATATATATATATATATATATATATATATTATTTTACTATATATTTGCCACTAAAAATCGATCAGAATAATTTATCTGTAGTGCACACTGGTGCTTTAATGATTTTAAACAAAATAATAATATCAGATCCATGGTTTTACGTTCCCTTATAATATTTTCATTTAGATTCTTTTTGCATTATTAGATTAGAGAACTTTTATAAAGGAAATATAAAAGTGCTGGGTGTGTTCCGTGGTAAATACGTTAATATAATAAGTTTGTCATCTGGCATGCGTTTTCGCAGTCTCAGTTATTTTGAAAATAAAAATTTAAAATATAAACGTTGATTTGTATCTTTTTAATAACATCGTAAGAACACTATTTGTGAGTGTAAAAGCAAAACGATATTTTGAAGCAGTTAAATTTTGTTAAAATATTCTGTCTTCCGAACGAGTTTTAAAACACTGCTCAAAATACGTACTTGCGTGTTCTAAGAATACAGAGTATTAGTATCTGAAGGATACAAACACGTCATTTCATACCGACATCCCGGAAATAGGTCATCAAGCATGTATGTTTCTTTCCTAATCACTTTATGAACAGTAGTAAAAATGATTAAATTGTAAACGAAAATGCCCGGGCATAGACGTTTGAATTTCGAGTATAAAAGACATCCTTATCGGTCATCCTTATTGATTATACGTTTTGTAACTGAAAAATTGAAATATCTCTCGTTTTGTGTCAGTATGTGAATATTTGGTAGTATTTCAAGAATACTTTAAAAAGTGTTTGAACAAACACTTTGCTACTTTTCTATAAAAATTTTTAAAATATCTACTACTCAAAAATCAAATACATTTTTAAATTATTTGGAATATCATTCAAATAAATTAAAATATGTTTGAAACAGATTTGAAATATCTCGTAATTTTATTGGAAAACCTAAGGGATGGAATATAAAAAATAAAACCGGGATTATTCTAGATCACGTGGGTAGTTTGGCGGGGTAGCGACTACGCTTTGGGTGGGTAACTAATTTAAAAGTTGTGGTTTAAACGCATTATTCCATATCTGAAAGCAACGATAAATCATTGTCTTTAAAAATTCGATTCTGAGCGAGCTCAGTTTTCTAGTATATGTTCTAGACAAATCTAAATTTAACAATAAAATTTAAAAAATACAATTAAATTTAATATGGTCCAAAATATACAAAAATCCACCTATAAAGAATATTACTTTAAATAATATGTGAAAATTTCAAACAGTTTGGACCATTATTTGAGGAGTTAATTAGATTTTAGTATCAATTGCATAATAGTCCATGTAATTTAATTGTTGTAACCAAATTGCAAAGTTTTTCAACACTTTTTTTGTACGCGTTTGGAATCAATTGGGCAGATAATTTTGAATTTTTTTTATCAGATAGAAGATTTTTTTTTGCATAAAATATCTTCATTTCAATTCTTAAATAACAAATTTGTGTGAGATACAAATTTTTTTCTAAAAATAATTCATAGGTATGACCAATTTTTTACCATTTTTCAACTTTAAACGACTAAAAAAAAATTTGTGACTACAGATTTTCTAAATTTCTTAGTATTTTGTGTATGTATATACTTGTTGTTAGCTTTGTGTTAAAGTTACAAAACTTTTTCTCAAAAATTAAATCTTTCATCGAACAAAAACCACAAAGAAAATGTAAATTTCAAAAGTTTTAAAGTTTTATACTTAGCTCAAAAACTTTTAAAATCTCTTGAAACTTAGACCACGCTTGTATTTTATTTATATTTAATATAAATATTGTGTGAATTTTTTAGCTAGTTCCATTCATTGTTTTGGATGTTATGGTCAAAAAAACTAAATTGATTATATCAAAAAACATGTTTTTCGTGATTTTTGACGTTTTTGGTCAAATTTGACCTAATTTATTGATTATAACTTTTTCAGAGAAAAAAATATAATTGTAAAAATAATAAATTTTTGCTGACGCTCAAAATCTAAAAAAAAAATTTATAATTAAAATTTAAAAGCTTTTAGTTCAAAATAATATAATGTGACGTATATTTTGTTAGTTTTTAGTACATTTCCAGTCAATATGTTGACATACGATACATATTACGAATACAATTACTTGTAATTAAAAACTCAATTAATATTTGTTGACTTTCAGAAAAATAATAGGTGTAAATAATCGAAATATCACTGTAAAAAAATATTCTAAATACAATTAAAGTATTCAAAATTGACATTTATAAAATGTTAGTAATTATAAAACTGCCTAAAATACTTGACATTAATCGTATTTAAAAAAGTATTTGACAACTTACACTTAAATACAACATTGATGTTATAAGTACACACATTTTAATGCTACATAATATTTTGGGATACATGATTGGGCCAAAATAATATTTGATCTCCGATTTACCCATATCGGTTAAAGTCAGCTCGATTGAGGCATGGCCCGGAATATTTTTACTAGCTAGAAATGGGTAAATTCTACACCCAACTAATGACGTACCCAATCATGCGCCATACTTGCAAGTTGTAACTTGTAGATGATGATCATTTATTTACCATTTTATTTAGCTTTGGTTGTTTGTCGTGGACGACCGACTGCAAAATCCCTAATTAGAATAGAATAGTAAGTATCTAACTAACAACTCAAATAAACATTGAGCCTACCAAGTACTAAATGTGGAAATGCTCCATTGGAGTGTATACTATAATATTATATGGAATGCTCCCTTATAACCAATGTTTCTAAACTAAAAATAATTTACATGCCTACCTATGTTACAATACAATATTTTTACTATAAAATGTTGGTATTATATTAAAAATAATTTTATTGTTTTACGCTTGATTTTATTATTATGTTGTCTGATGTAAGCGACTTAAATTACATGTCTAATTGGTGATAATTGTTTGATTTTACAGGTAGATATAAATAATGTAACAATGAATATTATGATTAGCACTACATTTACCAGACTGAAAAATCAGTTTTACAACATTTAACCAAATATTGTTTCAATTTATGAATTGTATGAAATATTCATACAGTCGTAAATATCCATTAAGTATGGCTAACGCCTAGGCCGAAATTGAACTTTAAGGTAATCTATGTTTAATTTAAATTCAAGAAATAAATAAAAATATTTTTGAAAACTATTTTAGTAGTTAACGTTTTTATGACAACCGAATAGGTTTTCATACAAAAAAGTGTTTTTAAAATTTAATAATTCGTTCTATACTCAAAGTTAAAATGTAATCAAAAAATTATTTTTCTATTTGCTATATGATACTTGTCAGTTGTCACTCCGTGGTCTGCAGTAAACTTTGCGACTTTAACTGCAGAGTTTAGCTGAAAAACCAACCGTTTGTTACAAACGTGCAATATAATGCCGATATAGTTGGATCCGATAAAATATAAAATGGGGTACTTATATTACATTTGGAACAGGAGCTCAATAGAATTTTTTGCACGTACGATAAAAGCAATGACTATATAAATAGTTCGTATAATAGAATGAAAGTAACGGTTCAAAGCGCGATCAAGATAATAGCCAAATATAATCAATATTAGTTAAGTATAGCTTTGTAAAATTATTTTTAATGGTAGGGTATTATAATACTAAATTGATTAAGTTTTATTTTACATATATTGTGCACGATTTTCTATAAAGTTAAAGTTTTAACGTATAAATTGAGTTGAAAACATCAATACAAATTAAAATATCATTCAGTCATTATTTTGATTCTTAATAACAAAACCATAAAACGAATTGCGCCGATATTATGTCAGTGCGTTTATACATTTTAAATTAAAGTTGATTTTTTGTACTGTCCATCATCATTAAACATTTGAAACATCAAAGTGCTGCGTTTGACGTTGAATAAGTAATTCTACTTAACGAAACATTTGTAAATTTAAACAAATTAAGCATACCTACCAACCTATATTTTATCATTTGTTTTCTAAAAAAAAAAAAAAAAATTATGACATAGATGAGTAGATTTATTTAAATATTATGAAAACGAAGAAATAAGTTATATTATTATTATTATTATAATACGTTTCAAAAGTAAGTTCTTTTTTTCTTTTTTTGTGAAAAAACTCTGATTTTTTGAACTTTGTTCCATTAAACTTCAAACCATAATCTTGTAAATATGTTATAAAAAATAAGTGGTGGGATCAGAATAAAATATAGTATAGGTGAACTTATCCCTCTTCTTTTTTGTACACATAAGGTTACCCTTATTTTTTAAGGGTTAGTAACTGTTAGTTGACAATTTAAGTAGACG
>CM029357.1:31408142-31503421 GCA_017140985.1 Hormaphis cornu
TCATATCTATTATCATCCCACGTATTATGATGGTAAATTATAGACAATTTAAGTGTAGTTTTAGGTAAAATGTTTTGCTTTTAAGTACTCATTTCTTCCAGAATACTGAAGTGGTGGGATCAAAATAAAATATAGTATAGGTGAACTTATCCCTCTTCTTTTTTGTACACATAAGGTTACCCTTACTTTTTAAGGGTTAGAAACTGTTAATTGACAATTTAAGTAGACATCATATCTATTATCATCCCACGTATTATGATGGTAAATTATAGACAATTTAAGTGTAGTTTTAGGTAAAATGTTTTGCTTTTAAGTACTTATTTCTTCCAGAATACTTCTCAAAGAATGATCTTTTATCAACTTGGAGAGAATGTATAGTGAAATTAAATTTTGAAACTACGATACAAACAATAGTGGTAAGTCTTAAAATTACTCGTCATGAAACAACTTTACAAGTTCACTCAAACTCAAAGCAAAGATCTTTATGCAAGTTTTTATTGTTATTGCATTTCGTCAATTCTCATCGAGCACCCATTAAGAGTTCAAAAAAACGACGCATTTAAAATAAATTAACACTGGTATTTTGCGTTCATATTTTTGGTAATAAATTAACTATTCACATGTCGCGTGCGGTAAACCATCAATCTTTTTCGCCTCGTGTACAAGATTTAGGCGGTATCGCGAGAGTGCACTTAAATCATATTATTATACGAATAGAAGAAGCGAACGCGTGCATATATATATATATATATATATATATATCGTGTTGATAATTGTATTATAGGGTTATTAAATTGACGGTCTTCATAATTTTATTTAGGTCCGCTTCCATACCTATAATGTATTTTACGCGAAAAAGCTGATGCGAAATAAGCGGCGTATACGTGGCGCGTTATAAAGCTACACACGATCCATTACGAGTGCACGACGCGTTTACCCGGTTTCGCCGGAGGAAAAACGAGAATTTTCGGGACGAGCGCTAAAGACGCAACGGGCGCACGTTATAATACACTTATGAAAGGTTGTGAATGTACGACCCTCTTGCAGCTATGGGTATGTAGTAAGTACCCTTTTTTTCACTTTTAAATGCATAGAAAAAAAATTGTTTGACGGAGTAGCGACTACGCTTTGGAAGGGTCACTGTTCTGGAAGTCGTGGTTCAAATGCATCATTTAGTATCTGAAAGCAATGATAAATCATTGCCTTTAAAAATGCGATTCTGAGCGAGCTCGGTTGTCTAGTATACGTTGTTTAAGAATTTCAAAGTTCTACATTTGGGTCAAAAATTTTCGACATCATTTGAAACATTTAATAGACCTGTATCATAGCAATTTGAATATTGTGTACAAGTTTCAATTTGTTTTGATCGCTATCTTGAATGTTATGGTCAAGAAACTAAATTGATGTGCAAAAAACACGTTTATCACAATTAATGTTCGTCCGAAGTTTCTCCTTAGTTTCAAGGCCGTAACTTTTTCAATTTTGATTTTGCGAACTTTAGACCCCTCAAAGTACCATCGTTGTTCATAGACCATTCATTAGAGGTATTGATTGTAAAAATTGGAGCATTCCTTATACTCTTAAAGTTGTTCACAGAAAACAAAACATCATTGAAAAAACAATACATTCTTTGCTAACGCTCAGAGTCTAAAAGAACGGTATCACGGTAAAGGTGCAGTAGCGATTACTCTTTGGTCTTAAAGTTACGGCTTATCCGTATTATTTAATATCTGAAATTAACGATAAATAATTTGCTTCGAGAAAAAAAACGATTCAGTGCGAGCTATCTAATCTAATAAGTCCTGGGTGAAAATAAAAAAGATTGCGAATTACTCCAATTATACATACGTAGAAAAAAAATAGTTAAAAAAATCTAATTAAATAGGTAAAACAACCTAATATATAAGGTACTTTGTGAAAGGACAGCGGATTTCTACGTATTGTGTATTATACCTACATAGCAAAAACTTGTTTTAATTAAATTATAACGTATTAAATTAATTTAGTGCATAAAAATTTGAAAACGACTAGAAATAATTTTTTACAACGTTAGTTTAATAAGTACCTATAGCCGTTCTGACGCCAGATTTGGCAAATTTTGCCGTTTTCGGCACATAAATCAGAAAATAATGATAAAATTAAAAAAAATTTTCAAATAAAATAAAATTTAAAATCAAAATACTAACTATCCGGAAAGTGGCGAGTATATTGGTCCCTTGATTATTGATACCCCACCGCCAAAACGAGTGAACCTGTGTTTTCGCAGAGTTCATGCGTGCGCATACAGAATTTTGATATCTATAACCGTTCCGGAGATGGCTCATTTACGGGTTTGAACCACTCCCCGACCCGGCCCTTCCGATTGTACAATAAGGGTAGTTTGAAGGAAAGCACTAACTATCGACACAAGAACTGTAGCATCAATTTCCTAGGTGTTTTAAACTGTTTTTGTGCAAGCACCCAAAAATATTGTATGACAATATTAGATTACGGTTAAGAACTTTGACCAACAGCAACTCTTGCGCGAGACCAGAATCGCAAAAGCCGTCATAAAGCGGCGTTTAATCAAGCAGGCTGCAGCACACCAAATTCGTTGAAGATCGGATCACGAGAAGTCCTCGCACTAACCGACAGACAGACGGATGACAAAACTATAGGCCGACAAATATTATACTAAGACCTATTACACTCTCGATGCTTGGTAACAAAAGGTGTTTTATTGTTAAAACAAACTAAAAAACTAAGTGAGATAAAAACTAAAAAGGCTGTAGTCACTCCCCGATGACGATTGTACACTAAAATAGACGAGATTCAATAATATTGTAAATCGACTCGGAAGGATACACTGACACACGCGGTTTCTACGTAGATAATGGCGAAGAAGGAGCGACATTCAACTAACAGTCAAACGCGAAACTCTCACCTCATCCCACCTCCACGAAATTTTCAGCGGGGACTCAACTTACACTCAAAAAATTAGACTTTTCAATTTTCGAAACGCAATGAAACATAACGTACAATAAGAGTAAGAGATTTTTTGACCTTAGTAAAATTTCGTATGTTGAAGATTTTTTTCTCTAATAAAAAAAAGAAATATATACCAGCGGTGTCTTGCTCTCGCGCTGATGTAATTTTACTGTATTTTATACGAATACTGATTTTGATTATTACAATAATAATACACGATACAATTATTACTTTATGGAACCTTATAATATCATAGTTAGTCAGTTTAGGATAAATAATTTGCACATACTGTATGACATATGTTTAAACAAAAATCCTGCACCCTTTATGGGTGGACACATCGGAATTTAATATTACCTATTATACCGATGGGTTTATAAATAAAACGACGTGCATAATAATATGCACGTCGTTTTATTGAAAAAAAAAATAATTAAATTAAAATGACCACTTTACTATCGGTAACGAATAACATTTGAACAAATGAGAAAAAAAAAAAAATGTTTAAAAGTGATTTATTCAAAAAATTCTTTAGCGGGCCATAATTTGTGAGCTACCGATTTGTGATTTAATACGGTATTTGTATGAACTTGGTTCTACTTGTTTAAATTCTATACTTAATTTATGTCAATATTTAATAGATTTGAAAAATTAAACTTAAATAAAATAAGGTAAACGAATTTGTTAGTTTAGTGATAGGGTTTGTTTTGCAATTTTGCATAATTACTATTGTTTTATTATCATTGATGGTAGGTCAAAGTACATTATGTACATAATAGTTAGGCAGTTAAACTATTTAAAAAACATTTTATTTATTGTTGATTGAATACTTACAGTGTTGTGATAAGTAATAGGTGATTCAATCAGTCTGAAAAAAAAAAAAAATTACATTTATTTATATATCACGTTTAAGTTTACAAGTTTTGGGAAAACTAGTGTTTACAGTGAAAAAATTAAACGGTTTTTAATAAAAAAATTTTTATTAAAGAACGACTTTTGTTATTCTTTTATTCGTGGGTACCACCGGTTTATCGACGAATGTGAAATATTAAATGTATTTAAAAATGTTTTGAGTTTTTCAATTAGAAAAGCATGCGAGTAATTTCTAACGGAATTGTTCATAATAACTTTTTGTAGTTTTATTTTGTATCAATACAGTGTAAAAATTCAAAAGTACAAATAAGAAGCTGCACTTAGTGCATAACATGCACATGGTCGTTTCGACTTAAAGATTAAAGAGAAACGTGTTAAATTTCATGTTGATGTATCTTACGTCATAATGTGGTAAAATAAAGTTGTACGGCCAGAGAATAATCGATAAGGTATAGTTTCAAGATGTCAAAAATTTAAAAAAACGTACGATTAATATTGAATCTCGTAGATGTCTTTTCTTGTTACATTCATTGATATCTTTACTTAAAAGAACTGCGCCTAGTTTAAGGATTTTGTGAAAACAGAAAAAGACATTTGCACTAGTAATTATTATTTATAATAAATCGATTTAAAATTTTTATGGTGTGTGCGCGTGAAAGACATAAAATATTATGTTTTAGATTTTACGAGATTATTAGCCATTTTTACGAGTTCTGGCGTAATATAAAAGACTGGGTCAAATGAAAGGTTAAAACACCGTTAGGCAGACTTGGGAAAAAAATAGAAGTGGGACGCAGTTAAATAGAGTACCAATTTCGTAAAAACGTCCCTGTACGTCATCATTAAGAGTACCAAATTAAAAGGGGTACGCTAAAAATTTTTTAAAAAGGAATGAGGAATCCGTCCCCCCCGTCCCCCCTTTGAAATCAAGCACTGCCGTTAGGACGTACCTATAGTGATTAATATAAAAGATAGATGGTCCGTAAAATTAGTAAGAGTTTTTCTATAATAGTCGTCGGTCAATTTGTTAAGTCATATCAGAAAAGGGGTCGGTAAAGTTATGTCCGCAGAAATATATCAAAGGCACAAACATTCTTTTTAGATTCTGAGCGTAGTGTGGAATGTATTGTTTTTACAATGATGTTTTTTTTTTTTTTATTGTGAACAATTTTTAGGGTATGAGAAATGTTCAAATTTTTAAAGTCCCTTCTAAAAGGTCTTTGGACCGTGCTGGTACTTTGAGAAGTTTCAAATTTGAAAGTTCCAAATTGGAAAAGTTACAATCAAGAGACTAAGCAGAAGCTAAGGAAAAACATTTATTACGGCAAACGTGTTTTTGACAATTCTATTTAGTTTTTTAGCCGTAACGGTCCAAAATAATGATCGGAACAAGCTGAAATTCTTGCATATTAATAATATTGGTAAGATACAAGTTTGATAAAAGTTTCAAGTGATTTTGAAAATTTTCGATCTGAGTATAGAACTTTGAAATTCTCCAGGACAGCTGAGCTTGCTCAGAATCGTTTTTTCGAAGACAATGATTTATCGTTGCCATCAGATATTACGTTTCGACCTCAACATTTAAACCAGTAACACACCTAAATCGCTACTTCGTTAAACTACCCACGTGAACTAGAGAGATATAAGCTTTTTTAATGTTAAGGTTCTCAATTTTTGTGATGAACACTATGGTGACCTAAAAATGTCTTGTATGAGAAAACTGCCTATTATTGTTTTTCCTCTTTGTGAATGCTTTCGGTCGTATTATCAATTTCGGCCGACAACTGTCTGTAGCAGTAGAGAGATAATTTGGGACAAGTTGGATTTTTTGATTTAATCTCCTGATGAGTTGTTGTCAGAGAACGAATAATTCTAACCTCTTACAAAGTATGTTATTATAGTGTTGATGGACTGGTATTCATCTAAATTGCGCCTTTGAATCCTATTTCTTATCTTTCAAGGGCTCCTACAATTATTCTTGCGTCCACAAACGTATCATTCTCTCCAAAAGATACGGAAACTTCGCTTTATAATTTTCTCATCGTAATTACTAAGTAGTTTTTGAGGGACATTTGCTGTTTTTGAATACAATATTGTATGGTCAGATAATTTTAATCATCCTTTTGTATTTGAATAATTTCTGTTCAAATTCCATGCTCAAAATCAATAACCTCTTTTTTGTTGTGTATTGACATTAATTGTATTTTATTAAACAAAAACTAAATTAAAGCTAAATATATTTACAACAATATAGTCGAGTTTTATTGATAAATTATTATACCTATTGCAAAATGTATGTGATAAGGCAGTAGCGTAGATGGATATTTTTATGAACAATGTGATACAAAGAACTATAAGTTGACGAATAATCAACATTAAAAACAAGAAAAATAGATTACATAACAATAATTCATCAAAAAAAATTAGGTTTATGGACAATACCGTTGTTATCACTTGTTTACTTGTTGAAAGTAACCGAAAATACTCTAAACATATTTTTGTATAATTTTATAAAGTTTGCTTTTCGTGATAAAGGAGGTAAAAAATGATTATTTTAAGTCTCTAGAAATTACTCGAATTACGATTAATACATACATTTGTATCTTATGAACTATTCATGTTTTGTACTAAACATTTTAAATTATTTGCACATTTACCTACATCCATGTTTGTCAGTAAATAATAAATTCGTATATACAGGTTTATGAAATGTATTTGTATTTGACTATAATACAATGGTTTGAAAACAATTTCATAAAAAAATATTTCTATGATGACCATAAACCGTTTGATAATGTAAAATGTTATGTTTTTTACAAAACTCCAAAAGTGCATTATCACCTTTCTAATACAGCATTACTAGACATTTATGATTGAATATAAATTTAAAAAGAATACAGTTTTTAACTAATTGAAACGATTAACGAATGCATAATTTTAAACGACAGTTTTACCTACTAACGGTATCAAGAAATTCATCCGAGTCTTTCAAACATTACACTACAGGTGGAATTTTGTGTAAAAAAATAATTACGTTCTTGTAAAACTGCTGTAAATTTATTGTCACATTTAACTGGAAACATTACAACACTGTTAGATTTTAAACTGGCGTCCGTGTTAATTCGTACACTGTACTGTATAATATAGTTTGTAAAAAAATCAACGGAAAAACCGTTATACACACGTGTTGCGTCTCAAAAATTATAAGCTCATTAATTATGATAATTCATATTCAAAGTTAGTGTAAGAGGTTTTTGTTAACGTTTCACGGTGATAATTCATATTCAACCAAAAAGTTGACACATGTGCTGTAGTACTAGCACTTCTTCCAAGTACTTATGTATACTCGGATACATGGCCGTTGTCGATGGGGTATCTGGTTTTGATAGAAATGTATAATAAATTACGTACAAAGTCGTTTGTATTCTCAAAAACACGATTCTGAGAAAGGCCCAGTGGAATAATTATGGGTTTTTCATTATCTTACTTACTCATGTTTTCAGTTAATTTTTGGCACTTCCATATATGCTCTATAGGTACCTCATACCAACTACCATTATTGAAATTAAATGTATTTTATTTACACCGATTCACCTATAGATCCTTTATGCGTGACTTATTATTGTATAGGGGATTAAAAATACTTACTCAGACGCTGGCGTTCTTAGAGATCTTGAATGCTTTAAAAGTTCATTCAAAGGTTTCTTTCAAATTTATTCATATCTATATGAATGTTTGGCATCAAACACTCAAGAACAAGATTTAGATAATTATAGGTTTGACAAATTAAAAAAAAAAAACACCCGCTTATATTGACAATGCTGAAAAATAACAAAAACCCATATTGAGTTGAAAATTAACGAATAAATTTTTCCCTGACGGAAAAAATTGTGTATCTGTAAGAATAAAGAATTAAAGAGAAATGTTCTACATGCATCTCATATGCAGAAGTCATACACATTTTTAAGAAAACTATTTTTATACATTTTTTTAGGCATCTATAGGAGAGGGTCTGCTCTGAAAACTGATGACAACCCTTTGACGTTAACTCGTATAGTTTTTGCTTATACCAGAGAATTTTTTTTTGGTGGATTCCATACTAAACCGTGGGTGGTATTTGTGAGTAAGTGTCAACTATTTAGTATTCTGATTAATAATCGTGTAACATAAAGTTATAGAACATTTTGAGTACCTACAAATAAGTGTTCATGTCAATATGTTTTTACCGTAAAAACATCAAACGCGGTCGTAGAACGTCGAAGAATCTAATTTACTTGTCCGAAAGAAAAAGACTGTTCATTTGTCAAAGAAAACTACCCGGATTTCAGTTCTACCAACAAGAGATGTTAAAAATTCGCCTTTACGTCCGACTTACCATACTGTTGACTGGTTTTCCTTTTAAATCGCTCGTTTTTTAGTATTTTTACAATGCAATTTACAAGACGCAAACACCAATCCGACGTATTGCCTAAAAGCGGTCCTTAACGCGTCGCGTTAGCCGATAATTATTATTGTCGCGGTCGTTCGCGTCTCCTCGGCGCGTCTGTGGAGGAGTACGTGACGCGCTTTTAGATTCGTGTTGGGACAATTATTATTCTCTCCCTTTTTGGTATTCCGGTCCATGTCGGTCCCACGGATTATTTCGTCGTTTATTTTTTCGAGTTTTCCATTCGATATTTCATGAATATTAAAAATCTGCATTGTTTTTGGCGACGTTATTCGATAAGAATCACGCACAGCCTCCGTGCTGGTATATATTTATACTAAAAAAAAAAAATTGCTTCGATAATGGCATGGTCCGTAATAATACGAATCCAGTTTCCACGTTTTTACGATTTAGTTTGTCAAAACTCAATACAGAAACTTGCATAATAATACAATAATTATTATAGTTTTAGCGTTTTGCATACGTGCTCACGGCAGTTCTTGAATGTTTTATTGGCGACTGCTGCACAACCGAGAATAACATTCGTAATATTGGTTACCGTACAGTATCAATTACGTGTTTTTTAAACGAAATATTTCTTAAATTACCATATTGTTTTTATGTAAAACGCTTATGGTTAGTACGAAATAGATCGAAGACTGCCACGAACGCGTATGTGAGAACAATCGGACGTGACCATGACGCCAAAGTAGGTGCATATAAAATTGTTTTTTGGGAATTGTTTAAGATTTTTTTTTTTTTTTGTGGCAAAACGCAAACGAACGCGAATCGCGTGTATCAAAATGCATAGTACATGTGTAATTGGGTCAACAATAAATAATTGTTACGAGTGAAAATTAAGAACGTTATAGATTTTTCTGTAAAGGATTGTACCTATATTTTATTGTATTCCGCGGAGAAGTCTTGCACTTTATTTTGTTTTATATGAATAGTTTGAACGTGAGAGAAACTTCACTCGAATTCTGAGATTTTTAAATTTTATACATTGTGGATATACAAATGGATTACTAAATTTTTTTTCATTTGTTTGTAAATTTTTTAAATTTTTCTTTGTTGGTCAATGATATCTATCGTGGTTCACGTGTTGAATTTCTTTTGGATAGCTCGTATGGCTTTACAGTAAAACAAAAGTAACAAAGTATTAAGTGTATAAATTGAAACTAAGACTTTTGCGTAAATATGTGCAAAATATAAAAAACAACAAAGGTTGGCGATACAAATTTCTAGATAAAAAGCAATGCAGTACATATTTCAGAAGTAATTAATGCAAAAAAAAAAAAAAAACATTTAAACGATTCTGTCAATTTTTTTTTTTTTTACAATTAAATACCTCTAGTACCTACTCGTAAAAAAGGTGCAGTAAAAGTGCGGTTTATCCGTATTATTTAATATCTGAAAGCAACGGTAAAAAATTGCATACGAAAAAACGATTCTGAACGATTTAACTAATCTAATAAGTCCTGGGTGAAATAAAAAAGATCTCGAATTACTCTTATTAAACATAGGTTCGTAAAAAAAAATAAAAAAATAGTGTGTTATACCAAGCAAAAACTTTTTAAAAATTTTTATAACGTACTAAATTAGCTTAGTACATAAAAGTTTTAAAACGACAAGGTATAATTTTTGAATAACGATAGTTTGATAGGTATAGCCGTTCCGACGCAGAATTTGGTAATTTCGCCATTTTTGTCGTTTTCGGCACATAACTCAGAAAATAATAAAACATTTCAAAAAATGCTTTCTATAAAATAATATTAAAAGCTGAAATACCAAATTGTATATGGTATTCAGCTTAACGATTGGACCACTTCTTCCTAACTTATAACCCGAAAACGTCATTAAAAACCTGAAAATTTCAAATTTTTCGCCGTTGGTTTTTGGGTGTAAAACTCAAAAAGTAAGCAAAATTTCAAAAAAAACTTCAACCAAATTATCACCGGAGTCCATAAACCTTTTAGAAAAATTACAGACTTTGAAGCACTCGTTCTATACAAAAAATTGTTGACCGCAAAAAAAAAAAAAAATAACATCATTGTGAAAACAATACATTCCTCGCTTGTCACTCAGAATATAAAAAAAATAAAGATCAATGTCTCCCAAAACCTACCCATAATATTATTATAATATTATGGTAATAATCTTATAATCCAGTAAAAAATCAATATTTCCTGCGTAGTGCGTATATACTTTTGCTTGGCAATACTGTCTCGTGTAGTGTACTTGAACAGGTACGGTATGTTGTAACACAGTTAATTATGTTAAAAAGTTTTCTGTGCAAAAGGGAAAATGCAAATGGTGGTGTAATGTAATCAGTGATCACGGTGTGGGTACTATACTGGCGTGCTGTAATTCATTTCCACGGCTAGAGAGACACATGATTCCAGCAGGCAACTACTTTATTTCCACCTGCAGTGCGCCAACGCCAGTGACTGGCAAAGGGGAATCAACGTTCCCCTTCGCAGTGTTTGAAAAGAACGATATTTTTCATGAACGCGTTCACTTAAATGAAATTCATTTCATTCATTCAATTGTTAAAGAAAGGTTTTTTTTCGTTCATTTAACGTTCTTTTGATAAAAAAAAAGTACGAAATTCACAAAAACATTGTCAATGATGTTCGTATCCGAAAATTATAAATGATGGTTCACAATCTCATGTGCTGAAAATTAATTGGCTTAAAGTTAAAATCAGATATAAAAGTTAAGTTAATTTTAATTAAGTTTTCCGACTCGTTAATTTTTAACTTAGTATGTTAATTTTTTTTTTAATTGAACGTATTAACTTTAAGTTCATCCGTAATGATTAATAATTCCGTTTTGAACTCTTCAAAAAAAAAAAAAAAAAAAAAAAAAATAGTACTAGTAAGAAGAAAATGTCAAAAGAAAATATGAAAAACAATTTTTGAAGCGATAAAAATTAGTATGCTGAGTACAAAACCATGTGAGTTATAAGCATGTATTTGACATTATCTTTATAGTGAGTTAATTTTTTTTTTCTTTAATTATCTTTTAATTTAATAAAGCAAAATGAATAAACTTTTAAACATTGATTTAATTTTTTTTGTTTTCAATTGATTTTACAAGTTAGAAATAGTTGTTAACATGCCCAGCCTTGCAAATACATAGATAAGTTTTCTAAATTTTTTCACACAACATGACACGATGCAGTGTGAAGGTATAGATATCAATAATTATCTTTTATTCTTTTAAATTTTGCAAATTATTGTAAATCGTGGTTTTCACCGTAAAATAAATAATAATAATGTAATTAATAAACATAAATTAGCTGGCTAAAAAAAAAAAAAAAAAAAAAACTGAACAATCTAATTAACGCGGTCCTTTTTTTTTAATAATTAATGTGATCACATTTTTTTAAAAATATTCGTGAACGAGTTAATTTTTTTGGCCAATTAACTTCAACGAGAACAAGTTCACATACTTAGGGTATGTTCCAATCACTAGATTTGCGCGTATTTAATGTATCAGGTGGTATGCACCTCAGAACAGTGACCCATAAAAAAATAATAAATAGTGATAAACTAAATTATTCAAAATGTTTAAAGTTTGTTTTTCCCTGAACATTTATAAAAATACCCCAATAAATAATGTTTTAGTCATCATACTTATTCCATTAAAAAAGTTTCAGATATAAGTACGTCGTTTTTATTTATTTTTGCATACATAAATAACATAAAATAAGGCGTGGTTATAATTTTTTGTGAAAAGACAAATTTTTTATTTTACGAAAACATGTTATGTAGGTAGTCGGTATAAGTAAATTTGTTTGTATCCTATTAAAACACGGTTACAATGATTTTTATTAAATAAAATAAAAAGTTAAAAGATTATGTACCTAATAAAACAATATTGAAATATAATATAAATATATTTGAAATTTTAAAATGAATAAATAAATAATAAGAAAACAAAATTATGTTTCACGGATCACATGTATTGTTGGCTGTAAACTAAAAGCTGAGTGTACCAACGTTTCGTAAAAATGTGAAAAAATTCATTAATTTCACCGCTATTTTAAGTGTTTACAGAACAGATTAAAGTTAATTAAATAATTTGATAAAATATTTTCATTTTTGACAACATCTTATAATTAATAAAAGTATACTATTTAAATACCTAAATCGTTTAAATATTCAAAAACAATTTAACATGACCTCACATGACGTCTTTGATATCTTCTGTTACAATAGAATTTAGTACATAAATAGTAATTATAACAAACTTTATAATTTTTAGAAAGTAGAGTAAATTATTTAAGCTTTATTTCAAAGTTATACGCAATCTATGATAATTTAACAGTGATTTTTCGGTATTCCAGAAACATCACATTATTATTATTAGAATATTCAATTAAAAAAAATTTTGAAAAAAAATACTCAAAGAGGTGGTCAATGAATAATGGTAATTTTTTTTACTCATCATCATAGTGATTTAAATGGTGCAAAACTTATCTTAGTTCATATTTTTTAAAACCTACATATAATTTGGTTAAATTGCAAAACAGGTCGACACTTAGCGCCGTAGACAGGGATTTTTTGGTGTTCAATTCCACCCCATGGGACTTTTTAAAAACTCTTTGGGTAATATAATCGCTCTGATCTTTGTAAGGAAAGCCAGTGAATATAGGTGATTGGCCCCAAATTTCCGGTTGAAATTTCAATTTTGTTTTCTTGACAAATATTCCATTGCAGACAATTTTGTAACTAAAATTTTTTCTGGTAATTACTTCAAAAATATGACTGAAATGTTTACACATTATCGGTATGATGACGCTTTCATAAGTCAGAAAAATTTCGAACAGTTTTAACAGTTTCCCAGCCTGTATATAGAACTTACAATAGACAAATCGTTGAGGATTAAACTCACCGAGCTCGCTCAGGATCACGTAAAATATGATTTATTGTTTCATTAAAAAACAGACGAAAGAGATGTATTACCTACTTACCGTTGACACGAAATCACCTAACTTTTGAAAGTATTTAAACTTTTTTTTTTTTTTAAACTTTTACTACCATTACATGATTGAATGATCACTATATTTACCAATACGTTAATACAGGCTATACCTTTTTGAATAAAATGTGAATTGGTATTATATTTTAATCTCCGTAAATTTGTCAAACGTGTTTGATATGCATAATAGTGATTAACGTGTGTTGTTTTTAACTAAAATATTTTAAAAACATCTCCATCGAAAAATTTCCAGGTATGCCACTGCCAGTGTCTACTTACGAGTTCGGTGACAAATATTTTACGCTCACAATTCGCAAGTAGAACAAAGATTATTTGTGAGCAGTTTGCTGATCTTATCAGGGGTTTGCGGAAGGGGCGTTTGGCAGACCACGGTCGAGGATTACCGTGCAATTTCCACGCCGTTCCAAAGCGGGATAAATGGAAACTGTGTATTGTGCAGGGACAAGTCCTCTGGGGATAGGTAAAATTCGATATGGGGATTTCGCGTCGACGGAAACGATTCTCTCGAATACCGCCAAAACTCGAGTTGACAGACAGAGAAGAGAATATCTTTTAAAATATAGACGTTCTCACTCTGTTTTCGAACGTCTCTGTCCACATTATCGTTGTTATTATATACCATTTACACCAAGCATTGCTGCATAAACCGTTTTTGGATTTTTTTTTTTTTCAAGGAAGGTCGGAAATACTCGTGGGGCGTTTGAGTGTTTTTCTATTAAACGTTTTTCCGTACGTAGGCTGCCAGCAATATTTTCAAACGAATCATACTTATAATACTTCATTTGTTTTTCTATTTTTCAGTAGATCTGATTGGAGAATAATATTAAATCGCGTCCGTCTATCCGTTTGTTGAAAGTACATTTTTTTTGTCAATTTTTGAATTTGTTTGTTAGGTATTATCAAATGCCAATACATTGTATCTGGTAGTAATAAGGAAAAAATAAAAAAAAAAATCGACGTTTCACGTTATAATTTTTTTTTTTTTTTGTTTTTATCTAAAATCTTTGTCTGGTCGCTGTGACCATTCTTTTTACTGGGAGGTCACACGTTAATAATGTTAACGCAGCGGTTTCCTCTTATGCATGAAATCTCTGTTATCATTAGTTTTATTAGCTGTACAAATTTTTAATAAAAATTGATTTCATTAGAATGTTTAATACACTATAATGCATATTGATTCGAATGGTCGAAGTTCCTCTATGTCTGTTTACTAAACCTTTTTTCTATACGAATGAATTAGATAACAGTAGGTACAAGACAATTTTGAATTAGCAAATAAACCTAACACATTTTGATAAATCCGTTTAAAAATTTTTTAAGAAATATTAAAGGTAGGAAAATATGCAAAATATGTTTTATTGAAATATTTTATCCGAGATGACATTTTTTTTTTTGCTTGGGGAATCCGTATCTCTTGTCCTAAAAATTCTATATTTTTTATAGTAGCTTCTTATGAAATATTTGAACACAATTATACCTATAACTTTAATTTTTTCTTGCTCATTGTTCTTTCAACACTTTTGAAAACAACATATTTTGTTTTCGTAAGTTGTTATCATTATCATTACAGTATATTTAAATAACGAGTGTTGAGCAAAGTTAAATAAACATTTATCTAGTAAAAGACGAAGGTATTATAACAACGTTTCATCTAGATCAAGTCAATGTTCAAGTCAAGCGTAAAGATTAGAATAAAAACAAAATATAAAACGTGCCTACATAGATTAACATTGAACAGATGGAAAATGATCGATTATTATTTTTAACGTAAAGACGGGTTTTGAGTTAAATTTGGGTAAGTTCCAACGCCTCAGTGAATGTGATTATAATAATTATTCAATATTCGAAACCAAATTTTATATTTTCATGTCCGCATTTTTATTTGGAATTTTAACGAATCCAAAGAAAAAAATCAAGGTAGACATGACGGTTGAATTGCCCGAATACATTATTGTAATTGTACATCGTTGTACTTGAATACATGTATTTATGAATACAGTTTTATAATACGTTTTACACGCAAACAAAAACTGTTTCAGTCTTCTAGATAAGATGAAAGACGAGTGCGATGTTAGATCTAGACCTTGCTTTATGCTGTTACATACAATAACAGCAAAATTATTTCCATAAATAAATTACGCACACGCAGTTACTAATAATTCTTTTTAAATATTATTTGCTCGTCGAAAAACTGAACTTCCGGGACTCGAGCGAAAGTATAGGTACTGTCGAGCGGGGTGCGAACAATCGAGTAACGTCGTATTTTTCCTGGTAAAAAAATAACGCGTGCCAAAACGAGAAAGGTCGTATTATTGCGGCGGGCAAAACGTCGTTTAATCCCGTGCACGAAAAACGCGGTCCGAGTTCTTGAAAAACGAATTCAGGGCCAACTACGGGCGTGTTCGATAATCGTCGAAATATCCCGTCAGCTGACCGGAAATCGCGGTGGCGCGTTTCTGTCGGTCAAAACCGCAGGGAACTCCAAGTACGGCGAGCGTCCCTTCGAAGGCGTTGGTTCTCGAAGTGGCCCGTACTCGCACAACAACCTCGCCCGCCGGCATTATAGGGGTCACAGCTATTATTTATGGGGACCCCGTAAATCCATTCCAGTCGAAACCGACCCTTCGAAATTAGTTCGGGGGATATCTATGTGGGTCATGGTTATCGCGCCAGCACGAAGACATTGCTAACCTAAATAATAATAATAATTTATGTTATGATTAACTTCATAGATATTAACCCAAAACCCGTAACACCCGAAACCGTCAAAAATTTCAACATCAACAATAAATATAAATGTATAAATTAATATTTATTTTACATTCATACAGAGTGACACTAAGTATGATTGTTAAAAACATCACAACACCACATGTTGTATTATGCTGTGTACAGTTGTAATAATATAAGAAATTAGAAGTTATAGTGTAAATTAAGTACGTTTTTTTTTTTTTTGTAAAAATAGGTTGGCAAATTATTTTTATTTTTGTATTATATGTAAACTGAATTATATTTTACAGTAACTTACGCAGGCGGATGCAACTTAACGGACCCACAGACAGAGTTCCCTGTTGTTTTAAACGGGTAATTAACTATATTATATTTACGTTGACAATAATAAGTAATTTATGTATATTATAGTCTACACGAATCCTTTTCAATGCGGTATGTCGTATTTGTAAACGGGCTTTTCCTGGCTTACGTTTAATCCATAGGGTGAACGGGTTGCAGCGCCGTAGATCATTCGCCGTACAGAACCATCTAAATTAATGAACTAATACGCCGAAAAAATTCGAAAGACTTTTTTAACCTGTGGTCATAATCATTATTATAACACTTATTATTATTATTATTGGTAACAGCGAGTGGAATTTGTTTTTAGATTTCACAAATAGTTTAAAAAAAAAAATTATATACTCTCCAAACAGTTTACAATAATAATAATAGTTTATTCAAAGTAACGAACAAAACGGGCAAAAGCCGTATAGTATAATTAATATTTAACATACAATTTAGAAATAATAAAGTTTAAGTGCAATTTTTAAGTATAATATAATTTTGGATGCATAGATTTTACATATTATTTTTATTATGGTGGGAGTTTAATACACTCTCTATAGAAGAAAACAAGGAAATCTACTCTTACCGAATATCTATTGCATAAAGTTATAGCCCTTGGAAAAGTGGACTTTTTAAAAATAATTTGCGCTACGTGTAGGTATAATATATAAAACGAGGAGGAAGATTGGTGTTATTGTAAGCAGTAATGTTAACAGGTAAACAATCTAAAAAATTAACCAAGCATCAACGGTATTATTAATTATATTTAAAACAAAACTAATATCTGCCAATTCACGCCTTATTCCTTAAATCCAGGAATGGGAAATTTAAGATTTTAAGAAGGATTTAATGAAAGTTTTACTAGTAAATAATATCGCGTAATAGTTTAATTCATCTTACGAGTTACAGCTGAATTGGTTTGATCTCTTATAATAGAAAATTTTTACAAACAATTATGAACGTCTGTGTTACGTCGGTCAATACCACACAACTGGTTACGGTTTTAGGGTTTTACAATATTATTGTTACAATTATTGTTTTTAAGAAGGAATATCCAATAGAGTTACAACCGAATTTCATAATAGCGCGTTCTACGCTTTATTTCTATAACAGTATAGGCTATGTCGGTTGGTAATACTAGTTCCTTTACAAATGAAACAGTTATGAATTATTTTTTTGTTTTGAAAATGATTGCGATTCAGAATAGTAACACCTGTATACCGATGTGGAGTTTTTTTTTTTGTAGGAATCTCGATTACTACAAAATTATTCATGAAATTAAATTTTCAACAACGTGACCAACTTTAACTCTAATAACCTAAAAAAAAAAAAAAATTGAATTTTAAAAATCTGCCAACGACAGTATATCAAGCAGTATATGTATAGATTTTATATTTAAAGTTACACACTTCTAACTACAAAATTTAAACCAGTGGGAAAGGACTTAAAATGCAAAATTTTGATTTTCAAACCGTAGTAACTGACCAAAAAATAAATAAAAAGTGTTTTTAAATATGTTCTAGGGTTATCGTAAGCCTAGTATTAACTAACTATAGCCTGTATAATTGACCAAACAATTTAAGCAAAAAAAAAAAAAAAAAAATGATAGGATATTTCTCCTTAATAAATACAACGATAATAAAAAATCACGATTTTAATATTTGACTTACTCGTATAACCTGTACGTATAGTATTATAATGTTTTCTCGGCTATGCGGCTTTGAGCGTCTACAAAATTTTGTGTGACATTTAAAAAAAGAATACTTAGCGAATATGTATGTACACTTGAAAGTTGACATTTTAAGTTTTATTGAGTTATTATTATTGGTTTATCCATAACATAATTGTACTGAAAAACTATAGATATTATACTCAATCAAATCATTCAATCAAAAACGAAAAAAAAAACAAAAATATTGGGATGTTCCCCCTTAATTGACACGGGTACGAGCATTTACTAAAAATTTTGACACAAGCAAATCTTATCGCTGCCATGTTTTATGTGTCTTTAAAGGATAAAGAAAATGGTTATTATTGTGCGTGAACCTCTATTGTTTACTTATCTGCCGCCAAAACAGAAGTACCTATACGCGCGTGTACATGGCAACAACATCGATCGCAGACGCGCAAACATCGTACAAAAACCGTTTCTTGAGAAAATCTCTCACGACTTTTGTTTGAAAAAAATTGAATTCCGTTTATTTTATTGTAAAATCACAAAATGTTATAGGGTTGATTGATCGAATTTTATACTTATATAGGTACTTAGTCATTTGTAAAATGACATTAGAATTTCAATATATTCAGATGGATATAAATAAATTAATGTTACCGAAATTTAAGGAAGTCCGTTTGTTGCACGAAATGTTGTCTTCTGTATGATAATAAAATCCGAATTCAAAAATATTAAAAATTTAAACCCAGAGAGTTTGTCCCGCAAAACGGTTTTTTTTTTTTTGGTAGTATTTTACTGCGTGACCATGCAATAATTATCGAAATAATGGTTATTATAATAAGTTGTTACAAATATGAATTTTACATTACGTAAGAAAACAATGAAAGATAATAATTTTGCATTGTTCAATTAAAACGCTTTTCTCTAAACGACTTTAGAATATTGAGTGTGCATGCTGTATTTTTGTTATCAACCGTATTTTTATACTTGAAAAATTTTTATGAAAAAGAAAATATTTGTTTTACTCGAATAGACACTGTTGTGGCACGTCAATAAAATATTTTTAGAAATAATTATGTTTGTCTAGAAAGTAAGTTAATTTTTTTTCGGTGATGCCAAATAACAGTTATTCGGGAAATTAATTCTTTTTTCGGAAAAATAATAAAATAGCGATATAATTATTAGGCAAAACAAAATAATTATTGGCAAAAGAAAGTATTAACGATTATTTGTTTTTTACTTTTAAATTATTGTAGACCATCAAAACATTGAAAAAATGCCTTCCTTATATTAATATTATGATTTCTATTTTAGTTTGCTTATAATCTACAGCGTATAGTAAGGTCACGGACGACGTATAAATAGGCGTTTTTCTCGAGACTTACCGGTGACTCTATTAAATCGATATCATATACTTTGCATGTGTTTGAGTAGCAAAATAAGTGTATATTAATATAATATGTTTCAATGCGAAACACACTTAATAATCGAAAATGTAAAGTTCAAGGGCTTTTGCCCTTCTCCGCTATAGTATATTGAATGCTTTTTGACTGATACAATTTGATAAAGTTCACTAAACTATAGGAATAACATTGCGACTTATTTGTTTCGCATTTTGTTTGGGATATGGTTAACAATAATTTATTATGACCTTCTGCAATCTTCGTATGTGGTTAAAATAATATTAAAAACGGATCAAACACTAATTTTACCTAAAAGTACTAAGACACGAATAAAATCACTCTTGAGAAATGTTTTAAATTAACTTTTTCCCATAAATTTTTTTGATTTCACACATTTCGAATAGAAAATAAATTATAATATCTAAAGACTTAACGAGTTGGGTACCCATTTTACTCAAAAATGTATAGTCATTACGGTTACTTGAACAAAGTTACTTCAGCCGAGTAACGTGCATGTTGTCAAAATTATTTTATTTATTCTTCCGAAATTCGTTGATTAGCCAATTTACTGATCAGATATGACAGAGTGAAAAAAATAGCAACCATCATAATATTGAATTATTGTTGTATAATAACTTATATTATGTACCTACATACTTATAAAATATATATATATATATATATATATGTATTACTATATTGTTACCAACTGGAGAAGACATTTTACATTTTTAAATTTAAATTGTTTTAATTATTCTATGCAAATTTAAGGTATTACAAACTTCTTAATAAATAATACGTTTTGTCTACGTATAAATGAAATAATCTGTTTAGGCTCAGATTATTGTTATATTGTTACTATAATATAGTAACAATATATATTATAATACATATTATGTATTTATTTATTTTATTTATACTTTAATCTTATAGGGATTATAATTCGTCCCAATAAACAAGTTACATCAATTGAAAATCACTTCCATTTACTCATAATTATTATAAGATAAAAACATTATAAGTCAGTCTAACAAATACAGTTCCTACTTAAAATTAAACATAGTTATTACCTACTGATTATTATAACTGTGTATAACTCGTATACATAAAAAAATAAAATTAAAGTTTTACTTAAGAGACTTTATTTCAGATTTTTATCGTTTCAAAATAAAATATGATCAAATCGTTTGAGGAAAAAAATAAATGTAGATTGTAGTAAAAATAATTTATTTACGTTAAACAACCGATTTAAGTATTATTAAATTATAAAATTTTTATAAAAATATAAATCTAATGACAAAACATTCGGCTAAAAATATTTTTACTTTCATCTAAAAATATAACGGCTAGGAACGTAAGTTTTTGATGTATAACAACCGAAATTACTAATTTTAATTTCAGCTATTTTACTTGTTTATATTCATAACTGAAGTATAAAATATGTCTGAACTTTTTAGTATCAGCAAAAACAATGATTCTTATTTTTGTTTGAACGTGCACACAGAATTTAGTTTAAAAGAGGTAGGTACAAATTAATAATTATCACTAAACATAACATCTAAAATCAATATATTATAACCGCGCTGTTCGAAAAATTCGTAATTTTTTTAAAAATTTGTTTAGGTCCAAAAGTATCTGTAGATAATGTCGTTTCTTTGAATTTGGTGAACATTATTGATTTATCCCACGTTCAAATTGTAAGTACCTACAGCTTTTATGTCGTACGTCGTAACATTCAAAAAGGCAAACCTAGGTACCTAGGCGTACTATTAACCCAATTAGGAAATGCTATATTATTCTGTAATTATGTTAAAGTCCGAGGAAGACTGTTGATAGGAAACAAGTGTATTTAATTTATAAAACATTTATGAATGCTTTTTTGTTACTATTGTTGTATAAACAAAAAATCAACAAGAATAAAAAGTTAATATCATAATCACTGAATTATATTGTTAACTTGAAAAAACAAATACTTTGTAGTATAACCGTTTTTATTACAAAAAAAAAGACACTGGTATCACCATAGAATATCTAATTTTAAACTTAGTAGTCACATAATTATTTCATTTTTACTCATAATAATTAATGCTATAAATATTATTAAAATAAATGAATCACATTACAGTTTATGAAAACTTAGCCTGTAAAAAACTACCTAATGCAAAATTCAAAAGTTCATTAATTTTATTTATTTTTTTTTTTTTATGTTTTAGAATATTCTTTTGATAAAAGTAATGTTAATGAATTAACATTCCCCATTTAACTGTAAAAATGTTCAACCTTTACTCGTTGAATCTTAAATGGATGCACTTACGTTCATATTTTTGTAAAAAAGAAAATATTATTATTAATTAGTGGATTTTATTATGGTTGAAAATAACAAAGAGATGTATAAAAAAATATAATTTAAAGACTAATTACAATTACATATCATATATTTTATGAAAACAAAAAATGTAAGTACACTACTAATGATCAGTAATATATTTTAAAATAAAAATATTAAAAGTACAATTGTTGAAAACATTTATAGTAAGAAGTATATCCATAATTTATAAACGTTTTATAATTAACTTTGGATATTATGATTTATCAGTATTTATTTTAAAGAAATGCGTCGTTTTCAACTACACGTCACGTTCTTGTCAAACACAAAATATATATTACAATAAGCATCAATAAAGTATTGATTTAAACAAGGTTGGGCAAAATACTAATTATTTTTAACTTAAATTAATCAAGTTAACTAAATTTTTTTCAAACAATTTAAAATATTGAAGAAATAGGAAAATTCATAAATCATGTTTGTATTGGATTTCAGTACTACAACTGTATCCGACAACGGGAATTATATTTCAATGAATTTAATTGAAGAAATTTGAAAATAAATTAACTATTGTCGAAGTTAATTAAAGAAGAAATGAGTTAGGTTAATTTGATTTATAACTAGAAGTAGGTGGGTGTCAGGGAAGTATAAAAGTATAAAAGCCAATATTAACTAAACTTATGACTTGACTTTTAACATTTTAACTCGTTAAAGCCCAACCTTGAATTAAAGATAATATAATGATAATGAAATTCAGTAAACTGTAGACGATCCGCACAAAAAATTTAGTACATAAGGTATTTTTCCTAGTTTTACACGCTACCATGGGAACAGAAAATGGTACGTAACGCTCACCATTAGATTCAACTAAGCTAGTTATTTTACATAGTTCTCAGAAGTGTTACTGAATACAATAATAGTTTAAGTTAAAAAAACCGACTTTGTAATTTAAAAAAAACAAAACAAAACAAAACATTACATGTATTTGGAACAATAGTCAAAGTCGCGGTTACGTTGACCTTGATCTTCGGTTTGCAACGCGGTAGGTGTTTTAAAATAAACAAAATATTGCTCGAATGGTTTTCAACTTTATTTGCATTGTTTGTAAGATTATCATATTGCCAAGGTGACTTGAATCCATATTCAATCAATGTAAAAAAAAAAAAAGTATTATAATTGCCACAGAAAAAAAAGACTAGGTCGCGTGGGTAGTTTGACGGAGTAGCGACTACGCTTTGGGTGAGTCACTGTTTTGGAAGTTGTGGTTCAAACGCATTATGTAATATCTGAAAGCAATGCTAAATTATGATCTTCGAATAAACAATTTTGAGCGAGCTCAGATTATACGTAAATCCATATATACCTAACCATATAAAAACAATTAAACAAAAAATTTACTTAAAAAATACCTATTAAAACCTTTTTTCAATCTTTTATAACCTATTAAAATAATTAGGTACATAAAAGTTTAAAAACTATAAAGAATAATTTTTTATAACAATAGTTTAATACTCGCAGGTTCTGATTTAGCGATTTCTCCGTTTTTGTCGTTTTTGGCCCAAAACTTTGAAACGAATTAAAATATAAAAAAATGATTCATATAAAAAAAATCAAAGTCAAAATCCCAACTTTTAAACGTAACGCTTGAAGCACTCCTTTTAACCGAAAACGTCGTTACAAACCTGAAAATTTCAAATTTGTTGCCGTAAAATTCACGTTTTTTTTTTTTTGGATTTTGGCGCAAAACTCAAAAAGTAAGCGAAGTTTTAAAAAAGCTACAACTGTAGTACCACCGGATTAATAAACCTTTCATTAAACGTAATGACTTTGAAAATCGGAGCATTCCTTCTGTACAAAAAGTTGTTGAAAAAAAAAATGTCATTGTAAAAACAATGCATTCCTCGCTAACGCTCAGAATCTAAAATGTGGTAGAGAATTCTAGCTATTTTCTTGTAATTCTGTGCCGTTATAAGTTGATACCTCACCAAACGTAAAACAAAACTGTTCATAAATTGACTGATGTTTGTTCGCGTTTCCGTGTGTATTTAGTCCAAATTAAAACCGTTCCTATTTGGTTTGATACAAATATTTACCTACTTATCTTACGCTCACAAAAATGCAAATTTTGTAACGACGTGGTCGTGATTATTTGCTCCGTAAAATCATACTTTCACGGGGATGAAATAAAATTTAACCGTAGGGAATATTTTCACACTGGCAAAACGTAATCATACTCGGTAAAATTTCACTATAACAAATATTTAACCAGTTAATAAACATTTACTATACTAGTATAATATCAAAAACACGACATGCAAGTTTCATGATAAGAGTCACCCATATATTCTACAACAAATTTTGAAAAAAACTTAGTTTAAACATAGTTTTGATTACACGCTCGATTCTCGTTTATAATTTAATAACATTTACGCTAAATTTATTGGATTTTACAGTCCTTACTGAATCTTTGTTTCAGATTTAAATATTATACCTACAGATGTAGTGGTCTTTAAAGATCAAAGTACTACTTCACGTTTCTTGTTTAAATGCCAACACAAAATATGAGCTAAATTATCATATAAATTAGATTAAAAAAATACCCCGCTTAGCCATTTAAAAACTAACGTAAAACTGTTGTAAATACGAATTACGTTAAATATTATTTATTACTTCGTTGAAAGAACGTGCCATTAAAAAATCCAGGAATTATTATTTTAATGGATGTAACTACTTTTATTTTATATTTTTCCTATTTTTAGTGTTTGAAAATTTCATAAAATATAAAATTATAAATTATTTTAAGTTAAAAACGTTAAATATTACGAATAACATGTATTTTGACAAAATTTATTTAGTTTTTTGGCTATAACATCCTAAATAATAGACGCAACTAGCTGAAACTTTTACACAATATTGAAATAGATAAGACACAGGGCTTATTCAAGTTTATAGAATAGAACTTTAAAATTTTCAAAAATTTTCATTTTCTCTGTGGTTATTGTTTAATAAAAAATTTAATTTTCTACAAAAAGTTTTGAAACTCTAACACAAGGTTAACAATAAGTATATACATATGCTACTAAAAATATTTATATTTATTTTTTTTTTCGTTTAAAGTTGGAATATTGTCGAAAATTTTTCATCCCTTTTATTTAACATTTTATGTAAAACAAAATTTGCTACCTGATAGAAAAAAATTCAAAATATCCGTCCCGTAGATTTTAAAAGCGTATAAGAAAAGTTATAAAAAATTATATAATTTGGTTTTATCATTGAAATTAGGCATATATGTTCAATTGATACTAAAATCATATCAACTCCTCAAATAATGGTTCAAGTTGTTTGAAATTTTCACACGTTGATCGAATTAATATTTTTTATACGTGGATATGAATTTCGGAAATTTTGGACCATTTTTATTGTTAATATTTGGTTTTTAACAAGACGTTTACTTGATAACTGAGCTCGGTCAGAATCGTTTTTTCAAAGGCGATGATTTATCATTGCTGCCAGATATCAAATAATTCGTTTTCACAACGGTTCCAAACCAGTGATCCGGCTAAAGCGTGGTCGCTACCTCGTCAAACTACCCACGAGACCTAGAGTTATTCCGGCTTTTTTTTTTCTTTTTTGATTTTAAGAGGAATTCGGGCTGTCGAGGATGACTGAGCTAGTCCTCCCGAATCGTGCGTACGCCCGAGTGTGTTATTGTGTTCGGAGGAGATGTCGGGGAAAGCAGTAGGACGACTGCGGTTATCAATCGCGATATTGTGAAGCTTACCTTCGGTAGTGTCGGCCGGTTAAAATCGGATGAAACGCATGATAAGGAACTTGTTTGTTTGTTTTTTTTTTTTTCACTATAGGTACGACACAGTGTATATTTCGATGGAAAAAATAACGATTAAAACGAACGAATTTTGAACGACCGACGAGAAAACGGGTTCGCAGAAATAAAAGAAACGCGCGGCGACCGAGGCGCGAGCGGTCGTTACGAGCTCGATGTCGGCGTCGACAGGGCACTGAACGAAAAGCGACGCTGCCGCACCGAAGGGGATGAAAAAATAAAAAATAAAATAAAATAAAAATAATAGCGAAACCGAGCGCTAGACGGCGCGCGAATTTGACTCGAGCGCTTCAACCCTGCCGGCTATAAAAATATTACGTATTTAAGATTCTGAGAGGAGCGAGGAAGCTAGTGGTCTTACAATGATGTTTCTCCATGTTTTTTTTTTTAATACTGTTAACAAAATTTCTACCGCACCGATTTCTACATAATACATAGAGGTACTCCGATAAAAACGGCATTTTGTCCATAACGCGTATAGATATTTCACCAGGATTACAAAAAAAAAAAACATGGACAAATTTGAAATTTTAGACACTAATATATTTTTGTACTATACAACTTCAAAAATTTTTTCGGAAAGTTTCATTTAGGCTATTTATCATTGCTTTCGATAAATAATGCGTTTGAACCACAACTTCTAAACTAGATATCCACCCAAAGCGTAGTCGCTAATGCGTCAAACTACCCACTCGACCTAGGGTGATCTCGGCTTTTTATATTTGAAATATTATTAGTGAGTCCGATCAATCACGGTGATGGAATCATGGGCAGAAGCGTATCCGACTAAATTTTACTGGAGGTAAAAAAATGTCCCTAAAATAAGGGGAGAAGAACCTTTGGCATGGGAATAAATAGGCGGGTATCTAGGAGGCCCAAACATTGGTAACGTCAAAAACAGAAAACATTCTTTAATTTCAAATTTTTCGGCATCAGTCTCACTCCCAAAATATTTGACTCTAGTTGTGCCGATGGAAAAAAAAGTATTTATGCCACCCAAAATGGTTGGTCAAATATCCCAATGGCTCAGTATAACCGGCTCAACTAATATTTTAAATATTACTTTTTAATATCAATTCTTCTCGTCTATAATCACTGTATTATTTTATTGTCTATCCTGATTACGTATATTCTTGAAATAATAAAAAAAAAAAAAAATACAAGTTGCGCAAAACAATACTATTTGAAAATTTATTACGTTGGATTATGAGAAAATTCAAGAAGAAAAAATAATTTTAGTGATGTAGGTAGTAGTGAATGCAATGAAACGAAAAATCAAGCTTTCAAAATTGGTCTTCGTGTACAACAAATTCATAAACAAAAAATTCATGGGATCGGGCCCATTGCCTAACCTAACCTTCAAATATGCCGATGACCATGAGCTTTCTCACGAGGGGATCGCCATAAACTATTATATTCAGAGCGAAGCGAAGAACGAATCGATATTCAAATGATGTTTCGTTATCAATTTTTCGGGTTTTGGGTAATATGGGAGACCACTAGATCTTAACAACACAGTTAAGTTTTTTTCCAGCGGATGTGGTTGAAGAGTAGGTTGAGAAATTGCGTATCGTAGTGATTACGCTTTGGAATGGGTTGTCACTTCTTCGCGTAGGCCAACGTTTCGGAAGTTGTGGTTCAAACTTATTTATAAGTACCTGAAAGCAATGATAAATCATTGCATTCGAAAAAATTATTCTGAGCGAGCTCGGTTATCGATAAGCTCTGGAAAAAAAACAAGTTTACCAAAATATATGAGCAATATAAAAGTAACCTAACCTATATCTAATACCTGAAAAACTGTTACTTTTTTAGCTTCGAACCTGTAACATGTATTTGTGAAGCGAACCAGGCAAAATCAATTTCAATCATATATAAAGTTTTATTACTTATGGTAACTGATCAATGAGTCATTAGTTGTTACTAAAACAATGAAGCAACGCATTTCAAAGCGTAATCGTTACACCAAACAATTTCTCGTCCGACCTCGAGTCCACTCCCTTTCTTCCTTTCCTTTCTCAAACTCTACTTCCATCCTTCCTTACTTTTTTTTTTTAAGCAATACTACGTTTCTCACTATATTATGTAAAACTTCACCATTCAAAACACTCAGACACGTGACACACGCACTACATCTCAGCATCCCTGATCTTTCTAATCACTCCGTTGTCTAAATTGTCTATATTCTCTCTCGTTCCGCGGTCGACTACCAGCCGACGCTAAGCCAATATACTGCGGTGTTGCAAAGTCATATTGTAATGTTATATACTTGTAACCGTAATATTCGATGCATATAAAAGACGACAGGTATGCACGAGAAGCACGGTGTATATTCAAACAAAAAAAACACTTTTATTTTACGAAAACGGAATCCGTGGCAACGCTGCGGGAAAAAAAACAGATGAACCCATTTAGCATCCGAAATCATTTTTTCTGCGCGATACCGCAGCACAAGAAATACGCTATCCTCGAGCTCCACCGACGGACAGATCCTGCTGTCTTCGTCCGACCGGGCACGACGTTGTTGCGATTCTCACGGACCTCGTGCCGCGGCTCCGGCAGCGTCGGTTGGACGATCGATCGAACTTCCGTGGACCGCGTCGTTTCCGCGGACGGGTTCCGCAGGGGAACTGGAACACGCGGAAGGACACCGGAGCTGGAGTCGACGGGCCGCAGATGATCCCATTCTGCGACGTCGATTGCCGCAACTTACCGCGTCCGTCGTCCGTCCCGGCCGCGGCCTGCAAACGCGCCGCGTTCCATCGGCGATCGATTCGCCTTTTTCGGCCTTCGCTGCCGTGGGTTCCGCCACCGGTTCGCCTTTTTCGACCTCCGCTGCCGTGGGTTCCGTCACCGGTTCGCCTTTTTCGGCCTTCGCCGCTGTGGGTTCCGCCGCCGATTCGCCTTTTTCGGCCTTTGCTGCTGCGGCAACACTGTTTCCACCGGCGTTCTCCGCCACGGCGATCGCGTCTCCGCCGGCGTTCTACGTCGTCCGATGTGACGGCCGATTCTAAAGGCGTTTCGGTTCTCGCCTCGGCCCTCTTCTGCTAGATGGCACGACGACGTTTCGCGCCACCACGCCGTGTACGGCGCCCTTTCTTCTCCTCCGTCTCTTGCATCAACCGAATTAAACACTGCGAATAGTTAAACTGTTTCGCGAGAGAAACAAGACTGTATTTTTGCGAATTGTGTGACGACGACAACGACAAACGTACGCCTTCCGAAATGTCATCGCCGCCATGGCTTGTTACAGACAAAACGAACAGGAATGATATTGTAGCCAGTACCATCGGTACACACCTAAAGTTAGTTTGTACGTTTTTAAAACCAAGTGTTGTAATCGACTATGTTTTTTTTTACTGAATGTGTAAATATTTGTTTGTTCTCCCTCACCACACTTATTTAATAAATCTCATCAACGGGTATTTTTCCGGACTAACAAAACTGCTTAGCTGTACGTACCACTCGTTTCAATAGTCCCAACAATTTTTGAAAGTACCGAGTCGAAAACAATTAATATCCATTAGGCATTTAAAAATATTACTATAGATGAGCAACGTATTGGTTACGCGTGTGAGCCACGGAAGTAACACTCGTATATTATGGCATAGAGGCTTCATAAAAAGAAAAATATAGCGCACAAACTGCAATATTTAATACATTTAGCAACACGCAGTAGTGATATTGGTGAGTGATCACTATTTAGATACGTGAGCGTATTATATTGAAGAAACTGAAGCAGTAAGAGCGGTTATGGAAATAAACGTCGAAGGAAAAAAGGTAGACCGAAGAAGGAAACCATATTGAAATAGATAGGTAGTTGATTGTGTGTGTTGGAGATGCGAATGATCGTCGTGGAGGAATAGGACGAGGGTTGCCGACTCCAAATATTTTGTTTGAAAAGAGGTGAAGTAGAAACAGAAGATGAAAAAGAAGAAGAAGGAGCCGACGTGTAGTGATGACAAAGTATATCATACTACGGTTTTGGTACGGGTGCCGCTACTGTAGTGATATTAAAGGTGCCGGACAGTTTTTGGGTCCTCTAAGCTTTTGTCATACACATCGTGGCGTTACAAGCAACGATACGGCGGCTGGTCTCGCCTCTTTGGTCACTGAAAATAGACACAAAACCTTTCCGAAATATATATATCGGAATGCCCGAATATGTTAACATCGACTCTCCACATCTTGATGCTTATGCATACCAACTACCGAGTATAATTTAAAAAAATCAAAAAGATTTTCTTCTCAGCTTGAAATAAATTTAGGGCACCTCCTAAAGACATAATGATATTATCAACGAGGTTTAGTAGAACTCGAGTCAATCAAGTATTTTAAGTTCTGAGTGAGGAATGTGTTATTTTTACAATGATGTTTTTTTTTTTTTTGTCAACAATTTTTTCTATAGAAGGAATGCTCCGATTTTCAAAATTAGTAACTTTTATTGGACTCCGGTGGTACTTTGGTTGACACTTTTTTTGGAACGTTGCTTATTTTTTGAGTTTTACCCCAAAAACAAAAATAAATATAGGTTTTTAATGACGTTTTCAGGTAGATGAAGTGCTCCGATCGTCACGTTGAATACCACGTATAAGTTGGGATTTTGGCTTTAAATTTTATTTTATTATAAGCAATTTCTGATATTTTGATTATTTTCTGAGCGCCGATGCGCCAAAAATGACGAAATTGGTGAAATCGTCGAATCCGGCGTCAGGATGACTATATTTATTAAACTAACTTTATTAAAATTTTTTCCTTGTCGTTTTCAAACTTTAATGTACTAAATTAATTTCACACGTTATGAAAAATTCAAAAAAGTTTTTGCTAGGTATAATACACAACAACAATTGTTTTTCAATAAGGTTTTATTTTAATGAATATTGATGAAATTTATATTTTCTTTTTTCTAAAGGTGCATAGATCCTTTTCAAACTTTATCTCGATTTTAAAACACTGGCCATTTTCGTTTGCATAAAAAAACGTAGGTACAGACAAAAAATGACTACCTACCTATACTTAAACTTTTTCATTCTCAGGTTACGATGTACCAAAAAATAATGAGCAACGTTTCCCAGATGTATTGCAAACAATTTTTCGTCCACGACGTTTTGACCGTAAAAATGAATGTTCGTGAAACTTTGTAGATTTTTTCACCCTACATACATAACGGAGGATGGGAAATTTATGACCAAATAAAAGATACTCGAGTTAACACAACGGCAAAAAGTCTTGATCCGTAACATATTTTTTTTTCAGAAATTGATTTTATTTTACATCCTCCTTTTATCCCTTGTGAAAAATTCTACGAACTTCTGAATACACGCTTCATATGTGTACCTAGTATTTACCTGATGATAGAAAATTTGTTCGAATAATAATTGTATTTGCAAGTTTTCATTTTACGTTCTGGAATTTAACAACGTAATTTACATATTAAATAAATTACATACATAAAAAAAAAAAAAAAAAAATATTTTGTAAAGTTTATACGTAATCCTATATACTGTATTAAAGTATAATTTGTATGAATTCAAGATCTCAGGATCGTCTTCACTGTTTTATTTGGCCCATAAAAGTCATTTTAGTTTGAGTCTAACTAGTTTTAAAATTGAATAAGTAAGTGTTTGCATAATATACGTCAGTAGTAAACATTTTGTTTTGACAAAAAATTTTCTACAAATGATTTTAATACCGTAATAAGTAGAAATCAAATATTTTTTTTTGTTATTAAATTCGCTTGATGTAAAAATTTCTCTTATTACGTCATGGTATTCAGTTTTCTCCATTAATTGTTGATTGGTTATAGTATTTGAATAAAGTCTTTCTTGTAAGAGTTAGTGACATAATAACCATCCTTTCAACAATATTTTACCTAAGATTTAATTGGTGTTTTTCGGATTCTGTTAATAGTTTTTAAAACATTAGTTTTTTTTTTTTATTTAAATTTAGTTTTATCGTTTTCGCCACTTTGGTAGTATGCTTACCAGTTAATTTGAAACGTTTTTAAAAAAAATTAAAATCGTTTACACTTTACACTCTGAATAACATTGCACTTAAAACAAATGTTGTACTACATTATTAATTTATTGGGATATAAGTCCTAAACGAATTTAAGCAAAATAAGCATATTTTTTTTTTTTTTTAAATAACCGTTTTTTAAAGAAGTGTTGTATCTTGTCAAGAAGTTATCCAATGAAATGTCTACCTACCTAAGACTTTATATGTACTGAACTTTACTATATATACGCGTTGACTTTCTCAGTTTTCGTCTGATTGATTCCTTATTGTTTTTTTCACTTAACACTGTATATTAAACAATAAACGAAAACTAGTTAATAATTTATTTTTTTGAACACACGATCGTTCAACTAAATTTGCAGGTACTAAAATTTTTTAAGACATATCATTGATCAAACCTGAAACAAATCTGTAGGAAAAAAAGGTTTTCCATCAAACTGGAAGGGTTCGATTCAAAATGTTTAAGATTTTTTACATTAAATATAATTTTGCTCAGCATGTAGGTATGATATATTTTTCGCCAAATATTTTTCGTCGATCAATGCCGTTTTGTGTTACGTTTAAAAATCGAGTATATCAAACTTACGACGTTCTCCTTAAAATACCTAATATTTATGCAGAGTTCAGTATAGTGTCCTTTAAACTCCAAATTTTTATAGAAAGTCATCATCCGCTTTTCTTCAAATTATTCTATCTATGTATTCGTATTTTGTACGACCGTGTTGAAAGATTTCGATTGAAATAGACCGATTTTTAAAATTCAAACATTATCGAAGAACAACTAGAATTATATTTATAATAACATTTTTACTCTTGGTTATGATATTTTTTACGTCGTGGGTATTACCACGTCGAACAAAAAAACTAACGTTCACTGCTGCGTCATCGTAATTTACCACTACCATAACTCTACATCGGAGTGGTTTAACCAATCTTTAACAACAACAACAACAATACGAATTCTTATTATTATTATTTTTTTTACCATATTTTTTATTTTTATTATTATTATCATTGTAAGTAACCAAACCAAACCTGCAAATCGAAACACCACGAAACCCCCACAATTTTACCATCACGTGCAACTTGTTTTCGTCACAGATAATTGTCGTCCGGTTCTGCTGCAGTGTCCGCGCAGCTGCTGTCCGTCGACGGTATAAACACGTCAATTTCTCCGGCTGTTCGTGCATTAAAACATATTTCCACAATAAAATATAAATAATAAAATAGAATTTTTCGTATGTCCGGCAAGTTAATTTTGAAAAAAGCGATTTGGATTTTGGAGGCGTAATTTTCCGAGAAGCCGTTTTTAAATTATTATCATTAATCGCTCGGAGTACACGAAAAAGTTGCTGCCTCTTAGCCTTTTCGGTCGTTTATGGATTAAAAAGTCAAATAAGCAACGTTGAAGGTACGTGACAGAGTTTGTTTGACATTTTAACGGTTTTTAAAAATAATTTTAACAATAACAATACGTCATTTCCACGTGACGAGGGATTTAATTCGACAAAAATAATTTACATCTGATTTTGAATCTCCAACGACTAAAGATCGTGCAAAATATTTAAAGACTTTTACGGTCAGTCGGTTTTTATTCCCAGTGCTTGGACGACGGACGTATTCTATCGATAATAATTATTAAAAATATTTTTTATACGATGTGAAGGAATATTTTACGAGTGAAAGAGACCATAAATCGATTTTTAATTTGTAAATGAGTCGATACATAGTTGTTCTACGCGTAACTTCAATAAACATTTAAAACTGTTTAAATTTATAATTGAATATCAAAATTCATGGAAAAGTTGGTAGGTATATACCTTTCTTCTAATACGTTTTAAAGAGGTAAGTGGTTTCAAAAGTGAGCCATAACTAATTTAGTGTTCAAATGATCCCATGTGTGTAAAGAGTTTCAAAGGTTATCTAAGTTGAAAGGTATTCGACTCAACATTTAGGAGAACAAAACATTTTTAATTATCGAGTGGGTAAATAAAAAAAAAAATTCGATTTGTTGCTGCGTGTATATATTATGCAGTTCTTTAACGTAAACATTATTGAAAAATGAAATTGAACATTTATATCTAACCTGTGGTATTGCTGTGATTATTTTCTCTCCAGGACAACAACGACAATTATTTTTAAAAATTTAAACGAGTATTGTTGAACACATTTATGTTCTAAAAATTAATTTAAATTCATACGTATACAATTCTAAGTATATTATAATATAAATGTGTAGATTTGTAATAAATTTACTTGAAATCAAACATAGTTTTTAATTTCAGATGTAAAATAAAGTAAGATACGTTTTAATTAAAATATTTTTAAACATAAACAATATATAATTTGGAATATGTTTCAACTTTTTTTAGAGAAATACACGGCTTGCCGAAAATCCTCTTAACGCATATAGCAGGGATATTTTTAGGATTTTTTTTTTGTTCTTGTAATTTGACTTTTTGTCATTGATATATTATTATAATTATTATTTTTTTTTTTTGAAGATCTATCCATCAAGTTAGTTTTTGCATGTATTATTTTGTGTTTATTTATACAACACATGAAAGTTAAAAATATGCAATCCAATTACAAACAATTGTTAACTTTATAAATATCATAAGAAACAATTATTAAAGAATTAAATTCAGTTCTAAATTACAGACATTGTAAGGGTTGTATATTTACAATGAAATATTAAATTATTTTACATTTGCAACTTTTTTAAATAATTAATGTACGGTTATACACATTTTGATACTAAATTCATTTTACAATTCGACAAGCCTACCTTTATACTGTATAGTTCATTATTGCAGTTAATTACACGCCGCAATATTACGCCAAATCATTGAATTTGTTAGATTGAATTCCATACATTTAATTGGCTCGAGACACCGAAAATTCTCGAGTCCACTTTCCGCGTTAGTAGAATTGTAATTTTTTTAAAGGAATGATGATACTTACTTCTAAGTAATACGGCTCAATATAATTACGGGTAAAATATATTATTTGAAGTAATAGAACTATCTATTAGTTTTTTTAATCAATATAAATTATACTGAGATTAACCCATTTTCATTGCTTTTAAAATTTAATTTATAAATTGTTTTTTGTCCGATCAATTAATTTTTTCCTACACTATTGTTTTGACTTTTATTTAAAAAAAAAACAGTTTTTTTAAACTTTCTAAATTCATGTTATAGTTACTCATTTGTTTAGTTGTAAACTTATGATTTTCAACTTAAACTAATTTAACACTTAGTATTAATTTTAATCATATGCATTTTTGAAAAACTTAAAACACTATCTTATAAAAGATAAATTTAAACAAGGCCGGAGAAAAAAATAATTTTTAATTTAAATTGCATTGTTATACGAGTAGTTCCTTTGCAGAATGTTCTTTCATCTGTTACAATGTAAACCAGCAACTATATAATCATACTCAATATATTTATCAACCGCATAAATTGTAATGAATAGTAGTTCAGTTTTTTAATCATCTCTTGATAGCAGAACTAACTTTATATAAAAAAAACTCTAAAAGAGTATGATATAATGAATAAGAAATTGTTACTTATTATGCCTACCTTTGATATCTATTTTTACTTTTTTACCATCTAATCCTTTTTTATAGTATGAATGTCGGTTACAAACTCACAATACATATACATACCTACACAATTTGTTATAATGGAAAGTAGATACCTACCTAAGTGTACTGTCAGGAGCAAAGGAGTAATTTAAAAAAAAAAAAAAACCACAAAAAAATGTGATATTTTGTACCAAGTACTTTTAAGTTGTACATTTAAATAACATTTTAAAACATTTGATGTTATATTTTGATTATAATTTCCACTAAGTTCTGAGAACCATCATATAAATTTATTAATAACTCTATATAATAATTTGAATATACGTTGTAATTCCATTTCAAAACAGTGCAAATTAATTCACTAAAATAATATCTATGTTTTAGGATGTTATGGCAACGATATTTTGGTACACTCGAAATTTATCGTATCATTATTCATCCTGTATGCAGTTTTTAACAATGGTGTACAATTTTCAGTATACGATTAAGAACATTTACTAAATTTGTTAACAGATGTTACCTACTCTAGGAAGTATTCTCTTGAAGTTCTGGATTTTTTTACATGCTTTATTTATCTTCAAATAAAATTAATTAATTCTAAATACACTATATTAATTTGATGTAAGATGTTGATGCGTAAAATCATAAAAAATAATATTTATCATTTTAATATAAAAAAAGGTTGTTTTTTTTTTAAACATTCAAAAATTATATATTAATACATTACAATAACAGAAATTGAATAAGATTGTATTTTGATATTAAAAAAAAAAAAAACACATAATTAACACTGGGTAGGGTAAAATAACAGAAAGATTTCGGGGATAATTCTTAATCCTTTGGTTTTCCAGTGTTTGGTGGATTCATTTTTTAAACTTATTGTTATTATTATGACATATACTAAATTATTAATATTTATATGAATGATATGAATTAGTTTATTATAATATTATATTCAATGACATGATTGAATCCGCGGTCTCTCTGGTCGATCAAATGCCACAGTAACGTGAAAGTATATAACTATGATTAAAATTAAAAAAAAAAAGCCGGAATCACTATTGGTCGCGTGGGTAGTTTGACGGAGTTGCGGTTACGCTTAGGGTGGGTCACTGGTTTAGCAACTGCAGTTCAAACGTATTATTTAATATTCGAAGAAAATGACAAATCGTTGCCGTAAAAAAAACGATTTTTAGCGAGCTCAATTATCTAGTATACATCCTGGTAAAAACCAAATTTACAAAAAAAATCCGGTTTATTAATCTGCCTATGCTGCTTGAAATATACGATATTTTTAGATAGTTGCTATGCCATATGTTGCTATGTATTCGCACGAAAATGTCAAATTACAAGCCTGAAAATCTCAAATTCTTACCGTAAAATTCTCAATTTTATTTGGATGTGGGGTATAACTCAAAACGCAAGCAAAATAAAAAAAAAATAAATAAAAACTGGGACCTATAGTACCACCGGAGTCCATAGACCTATGAAAAGAGTTACTGATTTCTAAAAACGGAACATTCAAGTGTTCAAAGGAAAAAAAAAACATTGTAAAAACAATACATTCCCGGTACTCTTAAAATCTAAGAATCTAAAATAATTTATCTCGTTTTATGCGGTATAGCCGGTACACGATCGGTAATATTTTTACATGAAGTTCTGACAATTTTCACGTTGAATTCCTTTGACAAGTAGCGCAAACGAAACGTTAGTGGGGTAAATTATATCTATTTGCAGAAAAAAAAAGTAATTTACAGTTTTAATTTCAGTTAGTATGATAAGGTATGAGTACGAGTATTAGTTGATATTTTATGCTACAGGTGTGTTATTTTTTGAAAAAAATAATTGAAAATTGTGGGCCTGTTATGACTCGTGTGTATAATTTATGTTATATTGCATAAAATTTAATCTTAGAAAAAATTTCCTTAAATTAAAACTCAAGTATAATACATGTAATGACATAATAATATATACTTTTTGGTTACACTATTAATAATGGCCATTAATTTCCGTCACGGTCGATTCAAAATCTCAAGGTTATAATGTTCTACGTTCTGAGCGATTCTAACACGGTATAAGACTCAAACTTGCATCGTACAGATCACACCTTTACTTATACCTAACTATAAAATGCACAGACGAAAAAAAAAGTGATTTTGGCCTACAGCTGTTTAGATGTGCTTATAAACCTAGCTTAAATTGTTTGTATTTATAGGAAATCATCAGCGATTTCAAGGTTGACAACGTCAATATACGTTTACTATATTATTGTGTCGTCATGTTAACCGTGTCTAAATAAACGCCAATTTGCTGTAGGTGCATGGCGATCCAAACGTAATTTTTTTCCTAGTGTCATATCCTATAATTAGTACTGCGCAAAATAATATTGTAGCCACGTTGGAACAGTAGAGCTGCTGGTCAGTCTAGAGAGCTGATAATATAATTCAATAATAGGTTGTCATCAATTTTCAATATGATAATTAAAAATAAAAATATCCGTTATGAGAGTAGCATTAAGTGTCATATTGTAATAAAAAAAAAACCCCTTAAGAAAAAATTTGAGCGCAGCTTACCTAACGAACATAATGTGACTATAATGATAGCTAGTTTATTGTTTTAATCTCGTTAAGGCTTTTGACGATTTAGTCGGAAGTAAAAAAAAACTATAATTGACAAGACAAAAATTTTAGGCACATGGGCAGAAGTTAATTTTAAAAATAAATTTTTTCTGACATTTGTAAACCTGTCTGGTTTATTTTTGGTCCAGTTATGTATTTAATTTTTATAAAAAAAAAAAAAAAAAATTAAAAATTAGATTTTTGTATGGCCTGTAATATTATTTTTGACAGTGTAGCAGTACCAAAATATACTTTTAGAAAACAAGTTGTGCTCAGAATCGTTACTATCTTAGGTAATTTACAGGCGCTTCTAACTTATCTTTCAAAACAGTTGAGCCACTGCAAAGTCGTAGTCACTATACTTCATCAAGCAGTCCATCCAATCCCAAAATTACCGGATTTGTATATTATTTGTTAGTATTTACCTACATATACCTACTATAATATAGTATGAACACTTTAAATTAATCGAGAACAATGCTCTATGATAGTTAACATTTTGTTAAAACGATTTTAATAAAAGAATATGTTTTCAGTATCCATTTATATTTTTTTTATATAAATAATTGATTATAAAATATTCAACGATTCTGACAAACGTCACGAATTCAGTTACCGAAAAAATGTTTTCTAAGCTTATACACTCTCACTGAAGATATTAATGTAAATGCTAATAGGTTTGATAACCTCAACATTCGATATTATTACCGTTGTGAACATTTAAGTATTTTTCGCTCGATGACGTTTTTCACAAAACCTACGCCATTCTTCGTTCAGGCGAACGATCGATTTCGGTCGTCGAAGGTATTTTTAAAAAGTAAGGTACAATACAATGCTTGTCGTTCAAAATAAGATATATGTTTGTGATTGTTGTACCAGCGGGTGGCGTTTTCTAAGTACCGAGTCATTGTTGAATGGTAAAAAAAATATACATTTGCCTTGAATGTGTTTTATGGAGTTTAGTAGGCGAGAAGCGATTTTAAACAACAATAATTATTATTGTTCAACTGGACCGAATACGTATACATAGATACTTCCGTGATTCATCGGTCGAACCATTGTAAAACCAAAAAAAACTAAAATATCAATGGCCATTATTTTTTATTTACTTATTTTTATTTATTTTTTACGTGATTTCTTTACTAAATTAAAACGTCATTTTGGCCCCGATATTTTTATAGTTTTATAATTTATTATGGTTCTTATACAAGGAACTCGACGTATTGTATTTATAGTGATTTTTCTCGACCGAATTCGTCATCGGCTTTCGAAGTTATCCCACAAAATATATACTCTGTTAGTTGGAGGCCTTAAAATCATAATTTGTTGATAATTCATTTGATTTTTATTGTCTAAAAACAATACGTTCTAGTTTGAATAGTAAATAAGTGATAGTCATCAATAACGGCATTTTTCATGTTTTGAAATTTGTTTTATTTTCGCTTATCAATCGCGTGTATACATATATGTAATAATTATGTGAATGCCTTTACAGTGAAAACGCCATAAATAGGAACGGTAGAAAATGTAAAAATTATATTATGTAACCAATAGTATAATATTTAAACTGTCTCGACAGATATTCCGTCAAAAAAAAAAAAAAACACACACACAAATTTCAAAACTTGATGATAATTACTTCTAATATTTACTATGAGTGTAAAATATTTACGATTACTGTTTAATTGATAGTGATTTGTGACGTTCATATAATAATATTATTTTTCATATTATGGTTCATTAAATACGATAACATTAGATATCTTGATGACTATTAAATTTTAAGATTCTGAGTTTTTAAAAAACCTTAACGAGAACATTAATTATTATACAAAAAATACATTTTCAAGAAGAACTTTTTAACATTTTCGACATATTTCTGAGTTTCAAGAGTTATTGTTATTTTAACAATGGTAGTTTTGAGACTTTTGGTAGTTCAAAGTGTTTTTTTTCTTCATTACATTCATGGCTGTATACTAATGGGAGATACAAAATAAAATAATAATGATGATAAAATACATATACCTAATTGACTCTAGTTTTTCTTTGTATTTTCATTCAAGATTAACTTGATGATAGTTCTATTATTTCATAGAATATATTACTCTTTGAGTAATCGAATAATTAATTCAATAATAATTATTATACAAAAAGATAATAATAATAAAGATAAATATCACGCCTACCATTTTAAATAAAAATACTTTTTCTTTTTCTAAGAGTCATATAAAATAATATTTATAGTATATTATTTATAGGGCCCGGATTTATATGCAATAAAAATCTATAAAATATGCAGATTCATATCATAAATATGCAAAATAAATTTTTTTTACAAATTAACAATATATTATGTATAAAAATTGTTTATTAATAAAAAAATGGAAAATAACATTTTTAATGACATTGTGTAAGTATAAAAGTGTTATAAATTAGTTAAAGTATTACTATTTTTATTAAATTATTATTATTGGACGAGCACCAGCATGAAGTAATAAATATGGATTTCAAGTTTTCGAATTGAAAACTCCTACGATTATCTCGAAGCATACTTTTGTACTTGGAAAAACTTCTTTCCACGTCAAAGATACAATTGGTGCAAATTTAAAACTCGATAAATCTTCAACTGACAGTTCCTCATTTTCATCACATTCAGTTACCTCGCCGTTGATTATACCATCGATTTTTTTCAATTTAGAATATCCACGATTTTTTGACAACACATTTGTAAATTTAGATCTATCGAAATCTATTCCTGCCCCTCCTTCTTCGAATTTAATTTTAATATTTTCTATGAGCAATAAACTATTTCTTAAAGTAACACTCGATTTCTCTAGTTTTGTTATTGTATCTATTAAACACTGAAAGTGTGTTGTAATAACGGCGAGCTCATTTTTTAACTCTTTATTACGAAATAAACTACGTGCGTTTTCAATACACTTCGCTTCATTTTGGTTTAAAGCGTTAATAACACATTTTACCTTATTGAAATATTTCCCATAATAAATTGCTGCTTCAAGCCATGTACCCCAACGAGTTAAAATTGGTTGTGGAGATAAACTCAAATTGGGATACATTTCTTTGAATGTATTTACACGTAAAGGTGCTTTTAAAAATATTTTTTTTGTATTTGAAATTAATCGATCAACATTTTGATATTTTTCTCTAATGGCTTCAGCTACTCTGTGTAGTCCATGAGCCATGAATTAATTTAGGGTAAAATACTTTAAGAGCTTCGCCAGGTTTAACAATGTACGGAGCAGCATCTGTTACATACAACAATATTTTTCATGAAATATTTTTTCTGGCCATAATATACTCATGGAGTCATTAAATAATTGGGAAATCGTTTGAAAATTTGCCTTTTGTAATTGCTCAACCGTTAAAACAATTGGTTTTGTACATTCTTCAGATGATAATTTTCCAATTATGACACTAGCAACATATTGTTCCTGTACATCAATTGTCTCATCGATGGAAACCCAAATTGGACTGTTCCCTACATCATTCCTAATTTTACATAATACTTTATCATAGCATAAAGGTGAATAGTTCTTTCGGAGGGTAGATTCATCTGGTAATTTGAGTTTTAGATATTTTTCAAAAAACAGTTTTAACTGTGGATTGTTTAATTTAAAAAGTGAAACATCGTTAGCCACCATAAAATTACATAAATCTTTGTTTAACTCATTTATATTTTGATTATTAGTTCTGACTTGATTAAATGTTTTTTTATGAAAGGTTGAGTGGTCTTTTCTTCTTTAAATCTGCGATTCGGTAAATGTTTTGCAGTTTCTAAATGTTGTACTACTTGAAACTTTCTGTTACATGACATATTTACATAACAAAAATTGCAAAATAAAATATTTCCGTCTGTTTTAAATATCTTTGGATATTCATTTACGTACCGGGAAGCATTATTTACTTTAGGCTTTATTTAAAAATAAAAGTCGCAAGTTAGATTTTTTAAACAAAGTATGCAGTACACTGTACACTACGCACGATAAAGACCATACTAAAACTAATTTCTGTGGTACCCAATACGTATTGTACAGTATACTATACTGTTATCTGATGTGGACGTGTTTGAGTAATAATAAATTTACCACTAGAAAATCCAATATTTGTCGTTATTCGTCGGCCGTCGATAACGATGATGTCGATTGATGATCACTTATCGATGTATAATGTGTTATTTATAATCGACAGTAGGTATCTTTACAGACGTAAATTCTATGAATTGTAGAATATGCAACATTCAATAAATATGAAATAAATATGCATTTTCATTCAAATATGCAAAAAAAAAAAAAAATTGAACCATAGGATCTATACAGTCGACATTTATAATCGAAATTATTCTAGGTGAATTGTAGAAGAACATCATTTGCATATAAATCCGGGCCCTAATTATTAATATTGTCATATTAAATTTTTCATCAAAAATTTAATACATTTTAGACTCTAAGCGACTAGCGGAATGAATTGTTTTTTTAATGATGTATTTTATTTTTGTTTATAACTTTTCGTATAGAAGGAATACTCTGATTTTCAAAGTCAGTAACTTTCCTAAAAAGTTTGTGGACTCCGGTGATACATTGTTTACAGCTTTTTTTTTTTTTAAATTTTGCCTATTTTTTGAGTTTTACCCCAAACACCAAAAAAAAAAAAATTGAGAATTTTTAAAGCATTTGTTGATATTTTGATTATTTTCCAAGATTGACGAAAATGGTGAAATCACTAAATCAGTCGGCGGAAATATTGATTTAACTTTTTAGGTATAACATCCAAATTAATGGTAGGAATAAGCTAAATCTTTTACAAAATATTCAAATAGGTAAAAATTTGAAATTTTCAGGTATGTAATGAAGTTTTAAGTTAAAATTAGTGCTCCATTTGTTACGTTAAATACCAAATAAAAGTTGGGATTTTGGATTTTAATTGTATTTTATTCAATGCATTTTTTGATGTTTTGACTATTTTCTGTGTTATGTGTTGAAAACAACGAAAATGGCAAAATTTGTCAAATCCGGCGTCAAAACTGCTATACCTATTAAACTAACGTTATAAAAAAATTATTGCTTGTCGGTTTCAAACTTTTATTTACTAAATTAATTTAATACGTTATAAAAAATTTAAAAAACTTTTTCCTACATGAGTTACACAATTTTTTTTTCTTTAAAAACTTATGTATAATAGAAGTAATTTGAAATCGTTTATATTTTCACCCAGGACTTATTAGATTAGATAGTTCGCTCAGAATCGTTTTTTCGAATTTTTCAGATTTTAAATAATAAGGATGCACCGCAACATTGAAACCAATGACCCACCAAAAGCGTAGTCGTTACTGCACCTTTACCGTGGGACCGGTCTTTTTATATTATTATACTTGTATTCCAATTTGATTATTTACTTTTATTCACTAACACAATATTATTACTTTTTTTTTTAGCATAGAAAGACGCAATAGTACTTTTTGCTTCCGCTGTCCAAAGCATTAAAAAAATGTTCTGCATGCAAATCGGGCTCTTTATTCGTACGGTCTGTCAAACAAAAAACTAACCACCGAAAACTAATATTTATTGAATTTCCCCCCCGAGTTTCGTTTGTTCGTTTTGTACACACAAAATAAAAACTAAACGTATATTTGGCGTATGTGCAGCATAATTAATCATGTTGATTAAATTGATACTCGCTACGCTGCTGCGATTGTAATTAATTGAATTTCAGATCAAAACGAATAGCTTGCAAAACTAAATTCAAATAATTTGATAATGGTCTTCTGTTGACAAATATTATTAATTAAACAAAATTGTAAAATACAGATATGCGACCTGATAAGTTACGATGAAATTTAAATCGTCAACGTATTATTTTGCACCGGGATTATTTGAAATATAGAGCAAACCAAACATGGAATTTGCGGGTATTTGCTCGAGAAATTATGTTAAAAACGTCCTCGTACAGGTTCGCAACTACTCTAAAAACGAATCATGACATAGTATTATAAATTATTACTTTTGGCGACAGCTATTATTGTGCATTTTTCTTGGATGTGCAATGTGCATGCTATACTGTAAAAAAAAAAAAGAAAAAGAAAAAAATATATTTATACTCACGTTTCGCACATTATGCACTTCAAAAACGTGTCCTTGTAATGTATACGGTTTTGTGAACACGATAAAGAACTTTCATTTATTGCCGAGCTCTTTTTCATCTGACAGGAAAAACGTTCAGAAAAAATGTATATAAACAAAAGCGCATTTATAATAATATATATTGTGTAATGTGTGTGCATTTGACGGTATGCTTAATGTACGTAAAAAATGAAATGAAAAAATAAATGAATAGTTTCAATGAAATTTCCCATAAACAGAGGCTATATACGACTCGCGGGAGAGTTACAAACGTTTCAAACGATCATAAAGCTTTTGGATTGTTTCTTGTTCCAATCAAACGTAAACACAAGTTCTTATGTGTGTACTGTGTGTAGGTACCTATAAAATATGTACATTTCAAAAGCAGCCATGTATAATCGTTTGCGGTAAAAACTCAAACTATACCAACGAGTACATTGGTAGGTTTTATTTTTTTTTTTATATTCCGAACAATGTTTTTTTCAGTGATCACTTTTTCCACGTAGTTGAATTTCTCAGATATTCAAAAACGGTAAATAATTAATTTGAGGCATTTCAAAAAAAAAAAAAAAAATTAACTAAATATGATCCAAAATGTTTAAACATATCAAACGCTTTATATAATATCCTTCTGATTGATGGCAACAAAAAAACTTTATTAAATTAATTTGCAGTTAGGTGTGCTCAGTTTAAAAATTAATTACTAAATTTAAATACATCTTTAAGAATTTTTCAAGTACAAATTTTCGATCGTATTTTTTAAATTGATTTCGGTAATTTCACACTTTATGACGATGACGTCACGAAACCCTGCAGGTCGAGGAATTAATATTCAAAACCTTATCTGCCAGTTCGTTCCCGACTCGCAGGGATAGGCAATGAATAAATAATAATGAGTTACACGCTGTAGGAATATTAGAGAACCGCAATTTGTATTTTTGTAACATGTAAACATTGTAAATATTAAATAGTTATTTGATATTCAATTAAAATTAAAATGAAGGTAATCAGAATAATTCCATTAGCCAGTTTTAAATACATTTTTACATTTTTAACATTAAAATATTTACAACAGATATTTTTTTTTTTTTTTTAGAAATAAGCATGGAATTATAGTAATTAGATCCCAGCTTCCAGGTAATCAAAACATTTTTGACCATAAGACTTGTCAAAAAATGTAATTTTGGCATCAAATTCTCGAAAGACTATCATTATTTAAATCAGTTTGTATAATATTACACAGATGATAACATTTTTCTCTAAAAGTAAAAACGAATTTTTGATTCTATTTTGATTTTTTTTAGAATTATTTGGTATAGAGCATATCAACCGCACTGAAAAGATATATTTTACGATTGCACAGTCATACAAAATAATATAGTAGGATAAAAATAGTTAAAAGTTACTAAAAATGTATAATATAATACATTTTGAGGACAGTTTAGTAATAGTATTCTAATACTAGTATTTAAATATATTTTACTAAAAAAATTTTCAATACTTGAATACAAGTGTATATTTTTTTAAATAGTTTATAAAAACTTTTTAAGTTTATAAGGATTGAAAATACTAAATACCTTTTGGTATACTTAAACATTTTTGAATTTAGAACCTCAACTTTTAAAATAAAACGTCATAATCTTAGTCCCAATCACCATGTTTCAATTTGTAAAACAGTTTTCCAACAATATTTTATACTGCTTGGGAAAAAAACAAATAATAAACACAATAAAGTAATTATTTGCTCTTAAGAGCCTAACAGCCGACCCTAACAAAATCAATTCGTTATGTTCATAATATTACATGAAATATTCTAAACATACTTAAAACGTATTCTCAACAACGCTGCTAAAAAGTATTAAATGTTTATAATCTTTATGAATTCTTTAGAACTGTTTATGTACGAAACCCTTTAAAATTGTTTGTACCTCTAGTTAAATGCAAAAATATTATGATGTTGAAAAACTTGCTCACGGCACAATGAACCGACATCAATCGGTACAAACTATAACTATAAAAAACAAAATCATTTAAAAATAAAAATAGCTTTATACATAATAGTATGTTTGTGTGTGTGTGTGAATATGCATAAGTGCACAGCATTCTTTTTAAAGCATTTTATGGAAAATTTTACTCATAAAAACTGTATGAATACGTATTTTTTAATGGGGATGTAACGAACACTGAACGCATGAACGGAGTGCGATCGATTAAAAAAAAATATTTTTACAATATTATCTTCTCAACCGGAAAACGGATTGCCGCTTATATTTCAAATCATTGAACTGTTGTGCATTTTATTAGCTGTGTAGTTACAGTATAAAATTGACAAATATTTTGTTATATAATAAAACAATAATTGAAACTTTTTTAAATAAATAACTGGGTCAAACGGCAGACCAAAATGCTTGAAACAATTATCTTATTTAATTATAAAAATTTTAAAGTAAACCTATATGATGATGCTCTCTGATATTATAACTAAACATTTGCAATTTTAGTCTTACTAATTTATTTTTTTTACTTTTTCATGTGTTTGTGGTTGTATTATTTTGAACGCTAAACGATGCTTATCTATTTAAATATTATATTACATAAACGGTTTTAATTGTAGGCAACATTAACGAATTTTGACTTTTCGTTTTTGATCTTGTACAAACGTTCAAGAATTAATGCTTGAAATAAAGTAGCGATTCGTTCCAATGACCTATCTATAAGCAATAGGTTTTTTGTTACGCTCAGAATCTAAAAAAAAATAAAATCTCAACATAATATTATCAAGTAACTTTTAAAAACTTGCCGTTTAGCAGAAACTGCATAAAATGTATTGTACACAAAAATTTTGTTTTTTTCATGACCTACAATAGACGTATACAATTTAGATTATTAATAATATTGTTAATTTTATTACTAGGATGTGGAATATGTACAAATTGCTGTTTGCATTTATTTTTAACGTGTCAATATTGAGAACTACAATATCTACTGATTTGCCGCATATGAAAATACCATTTGTGTGAGTAAAAACAATGAAATTACAGTTGATTTGTTTTTAAGTACAATAATTTTGTATACAAACTAATTAAAAGTGTAACGTAACATTTTTAATTTCACGGTTTTTGTGTTTTACAATGAACACTGCAACAATTCAAATATTTAATTTGTTAAGGTTATTGTTTGAAACACAAAAGCTGTTTGAACACCAGTAGCTTTATCGTACTCTTGAAGAATTCAAAATTTTTTTTGGGATTTTTGCAAGAGTTTTAAATCTTGGTTTTACAGACACTTGAATTTTTTTATTCATAAATTTTTGTTGTTTTAAAAAATTGTAGGCATCATTTTTTGAATGGCAAAATCAAACTTTATTTTATTTTTGTTGATTGCATTTTGGATTTTTACTAGGTTTTTTTTAGTGTTAAGTTTTTTATAAAGTCGAATCATTTCAAGACAAAAAGAAAATCATTAAAACTCTGGATTTAGTTTCTATTTTTTAATAAAAAATAATACTTACCTAGCACCTATTTACGTAAATTTTAACAGTTTTAATGTGCTTATAGTAAATTAGACCTTTCGCTCCAAGCATGTTTGTTTCTCATAAATTGTAGTATAATTGTTTTTTTTTTTTTAGAGTTGTAGATAATGGGAGGTCAGACAAACACATACTCGATTATCTGTTGAATCCTAAAGAATATGACAAACGATTATTGCCACCAACAATAGGTAATTATATTAGAAAACATACTTAATTGATATTTAACACTTACGGTAACATTGGCTTTTTCTCAAATTTATTATTAAGTCAAACATGTTCAGCAAACATGTTAATAATATATTTTGTACATACTTCATCAATATCATTTTTTGATTTTTATAAATATTATACATTGAGTGAAATGGTTTAGTGTAAAAGTTAAATATTTCATTTCTTCACGATAAACAAAAAAAATCATTTGAATGTTAATGTGTGGTTAAATTAGATGAATTTAAAATTTATAACTTGACTTAAAATTTAAAAGAAAACAGAAATGATAAAAACTAAAAACGAAAAAAAAAATAAAACCACCATTCATTTTATAGAAATAATGTTTAAAAATAAAAACTATTTGTATTGCTTTCTTCAATCATATTTCTTAAAATTGTATTATTTAATATTTTCATTCAACATGTATTTTAACAATTTAACTTTATAACACTAACATAACTTATTATAACATCATAATCATTGTTGGTTTGTAAGTAACCAAAAAAAAAATTTGTCAGACGTCAATTTCCTGACAAACGATTTGCGACTTTTTTTGGTCTGTGAAAATGTACAAAACAAAATAAAATTGTTCAGCACATTCTCATCTGGAAAATGTTCTAAACTAATTTATACATATTTTTTTTTGTAGTAAATAAACTGAAGTGGACTAAAGTTTTTAAATTTTTTTAGGACCATTGAGAGTTAATGTCACCGTAGTTTTGTTTACACTTTCCTCGCCTGATGAATCGAGTTTGGTAAGGTTTTAATGGTTTTAATGGCTAATACGTAGTATGCCACTATTATTATGGTTTATATTAATTTTATAATCGAGCATTGCGTCAAAAAAAACATTGATTGTACTTGGAATTTTTTTTTTTTTTAGTTTTAGTTTTAGAAAAAATATAGCTTCGTCAACGTTAATAATATCAAGAATAATTTTTTAAATACATTTTCCCATTTTCACGAATATAAACATAAATAACAATATCAATATTGCAAAAACCATTTTTTGACTTTTTTAACGTTATTTCAATAAATTAATAAAAGTACAAGACGTTTGTTGAAATTGAGCCAAGTAAAGATACCTGACATTATTTAATCACAACGGTACACGAATTTTCCGGGTTTTTCTTTTTGGATCAATATTTTTTTTTTTTTTTATATGTATTTATAGAGAATATTTTACTTTTATCGGACAAATTCGGTATTTCAGTTTAACAGAAGTCAAACGATGCTGAAAGCTGCTGTTCGAGCACCGACAATGTGGGTCCATCGTTCGGAAGTTGGAAATATGCCAAACAGTCGTGTTAGGCATCTAATGTTTTATTAGCGCTCGCAGCGTAGATATTAATTTTCATATCACCATTGGCTGATGTATGTTTGCGTTTAACTCTGTGAACGTTTCGTTTACAAATTTGTTCCTAATTTAAATAATTACTCCAAACGTGAGACGGCACAACAATCGAGTGTAAGATCCCGCGACTTTTATTAGCATTTATCCAGGATTCGTATTGAAAGAGACCGACGCTGAAAATTTCCTGGTTATCCCATTTATAAAATCCAGCAAGGAAAAAGCGAATAACCCCGTTAAATTAAGCGTTTCTTTCCTCCGGAAATCTTTTAAACACATGCGGTTGGCTATTTATAAAGTCTCGATACCGCACATGAGTACCTACCTACCTGCTTTTTATGATAAAACAAATAATTCATACTCAGATACATTACACTGTAAAATCAGTACAGTAATTGTACTAAAATGCGTTGATATTTCGCCGGCGTGTGCCATAAGATACTGTAGAGTCTTTAAATAGAAATTTTTAATTAATTTGACATTTTGGGATGGGTCGCTTGATCCCCTCCGCCTGTGGATACGACAACGGGGGATGAAATTTTGTGTTTGAAACGCGTGATTGTAGAAGTACGACGTGGAGTTTTTGCTCGAACAAGAGTGGTACGACCCGCGGTTGAAGTTTCCCGACCAGACCAGTTACCAAGTGTTGAACGGCATCCACCACCAAGGAGAGATATGGCTTCCGGACACCAATTTCCACATGCACGGCGAGTTCAAACCGTCCCAAACGTCGGTGCGGTTCTCGTTGAACGTTCACAGGGACGGCAGAGTCGAGTACACGACTAGGTAACAGAATTCGGGGTAAAGGTTTTTCGAATAAATCACGCACAAGGTGATGGGCATCAACTCGTTAAAAGTTAAAATTAAGTTTAAAAAGTTAAATTGATTTTAATTGAGTAGTTCAACTCGAAAACTTATTTTTTTTTTTGTTACCTTCTAAACTTAATGGGTTGATTCATTTTTTCTTTTTTAATTAAACGTGTTGACTTCAAGTTAATGTGTAGTAATTAAATTTTTTTTCAAAAACTACTTTTTTAAAAAAATGTATCGGGTAGAAGACGATTTCAATGGAAAGTCTCAAAACAAATTCTTGAAGCAGAAGAAATGTCATACTATAAGTATAGAATTATACCTATTAAAAAGGTTTTTTTTTTCTTCGGCTAAAATCAAACAAACCAGTGATAACAACAATAATAAAAACAATTAACGACTGATGTACTCAGCTTTTAAATTGGAATGTTCAACTGTGTCTCCATGTCTCACAGTGTACACCTATCCCATATCGATGATTTCATCCAATATTTTGATTTATACTAAGAATTTATGAATATTTATTTAAAACCATCAATACAATCAGAAAACTTTATGCGATTTCATTTTTTTTTTTTTTTTTTGAAATTTATATATTGTACCCTTTTAATTGAAATCAAAATAATTAAGCTCAGACAATATTTGTGTAAGTGATGTATATTCTAAATTTGTTTGAAACAGCAATTGAAATGGTGTTAAACTGTTTTGCATTCACCGCCGATTTCAATCTAAAGGTTTAGACATATTGTATGAAAAATTTATTTAAATAAATTTGAAATATGATCCATAATTGTGTTATACAAGCTGCTGCAAAATATTTAAATGTATGTTATAGTAACTGACGTGCATTATCGTATAAAAACGTGTGGTAGAATTTCAATTAAAATCTATTAGTCCTTTTGCTTTAACATTTACCTAATGCAAACATCACACTGAATTAAACGAAAATGCAAATTTTTTCTCGCCATTTGGATGTAGACGTTGCAAGACCTAAATTGAGACAGTTAAGACAATAGTAACCAAAACTTAATGTCAAAATTCAAAACCAAACAGTTTTATTTTATCTTTTGGTTTTAATAGTTTTGTTCTCGTTTGTTTAATATATCAATTAGATACCATAAATAATACAATATCGTTTGATTCGTATTTTTGTTTAATATAATACCTAATAAAATTATTTAGAACTAGCTGATCCCGCGCACTTCGTTGCCCGTAAAAAATGATAATTCGTAAAAAAAAAAATCGTGTTTGTTCGAGTACTTTTGGGTGTAAGCGCGACTCGGCCACCCTGGTTCGCGGACAAAGTACCACCTCGGTAGGCCGTGTTCAAAAATTCGATTTGACGCAAGTTTTTGTACCTGGTCTGCCCGAACAACCGGTGGCAACCAATAATAATTAAGTACTAATTTCTACTATATAATTGTTTCTCCTATAACCAGTAACGACAATACTGCGTATCTATTATACACTATTACATCGAAAAAAGGTCACCGGGTAAAGTACACTCTCCTTTATACACACAAATATTGTATATATATAATTAGTGAAACATGGGTACGTGCGCAGGGCCGGATTTAGGGCGACAACAACAGTGACTCGGGGGAAAAAATCTTTCAAATTACATGTGCACTGTCACCCCGCCGTCCCGTCGAAAGTGGCCAATAGGATTGAAATGAAATTTAACACCAAATGCCGCCGATGGGTGAAATTTTATGTCGACAGCATGTTCGTTCGTCAGTAAATCCGGCCGCATCCTAAACCCTACCATATATATACAGTATATTTATAACCATAGAATATTATAATATTATAGAATATTATAATTTAATCAATAAATATAGCCCATCGCTTCGCAAAATTATCAATTTTTGGTACCAGGGTCCCATGAAGCCGACGTTTGCGTTTCAAGTGCACCACGTGGCCACAAACACGTGTACGCGAACGTCGCGTCGGTTGCGTGCCGCGTCATGCGGATCATGGGTCCCTGGTACCGCGGTGGGCTAAAATGTCCGTATTTGCGGACCCGTACGCTGCCGTACGCTTAACTATTTTAAGCTCTTTTTACCCTTTAAAATGCGAATTTCGAAAAATCCTTTCTTAGTGCGCCTACACATAGTAATAAGTACATTTCCTGAAAATTTCAAATAAATCCGTTCGGTAGTTTTGGCTGTGCGTTGTTTAGTCAGTGAGTGAGTGAGTGAGTGAGTGAGTCAGTCAGTGGTATTTGACTTTTATATGTATAGATAACGTTCACGCTGTATAAAAAACCTAATTATTTATTTTGACAATCAAACGATTCTTTCGTTCGTATTATTATTATTGTTATTTATCGAATTGTTGTTAATACAAATTATAAATTTTATTTTATACACAGACGTCATTTGTCATTGAATTGCGAAGGTACGATGAACGTATTCCCGTTTGATCAACCAATGTGTACATTTTCCATGGAGAGCAGTACGTAAAAGAAAAATTCATTTTGTATATAAAGTGTTTTATTAAACCAATTGCCTATAAATGGCATCAGTATCTATGTAATACACATTAAGTATGTGGGAATTATTTTATAGTACCTAAATGTTTTATCATTACAATTATTATTGATTATAAGTTATAACTATAAATTGCCAAGCCGTAATGAATTTTATTGTTGTATAATAATAATTTTGTGAGATTCTGACGATTTAAAGCGACCAATTGGTAAACGGAAATTTACAGACATACCTAAATTATCACCAAATAAAAACCGACATCAAAATGCAGTATTTGTCTCCGAATTACATTACCGAACTAAATTTTGTTACAGTCTCATTCGAAAAGTCAGATTTGGTGTACGTATGGAAAAATAACAGTTACGTTTTGATGAAATCGCCTTTTTTGAAAACTTCCAACTCGTACATGCAACGTAATCGAACTTTTGAATGTGCTTCTACTGGGACCTGGAGAGGTAATGGCATTCGTTTACAAAACGTAAAATATCGCACCTTTGAAACTTGCTCGTATTCGGTGTTAAGTAAAAAACGGGCCGGGAGTACCTTTTTTACGTTTTTAAATTTAAAATATTCTAACTTGTGATTTAGGTAACTACAGTTGTTTAAAAGTGGAAATGGTTTTTAGCAGAGACAAAATGTTCTACTTCACTACCATTTTCATACCTGGGTCAATTTTAGTGATATCGTCATTCTTCACGTTTTTCTTAGAATGGGATGCAGTACCGGCGAGGACAATTATAGGTGATAAATAATAATATTATTATTGTAACAAACGGCGAACTTTTCAAACTAAAGGACTCTTTATTTGCACGATTAATTAAGGTGTGACAACAATGTTGAATTATTTTTCTACGTCCAACAGTTTTCGCCGAACACTGCCCGACGTGGCGAATTTGACTGCTATGAACATCTGGGACGGAGTATGCGTGTTCTTTGTGTTCGGCAGTTTTCTAGAATTTATCGTAATTAATAGTCTAGGAAGAAGAACGGTGAAATCCAAAACTTTGAACAATTTAAAAAATTGCAGTGCCTCGAAGGTAAGATGATTCCAGCTCTCAATGTTTAAAATGAATTATACCGTGTTATATTATGTATAATCGGATGGCAGTCTAAAGAAAATTATTTAAAAATCAACTATCAATTATTATTGTTTAAAATAATCATACATAGTAGTGTAGAGTATAGGTTATAAGTACTATTCGATTTCTAGCGTTATTTAAAATTAATTCAGTATAGATTAACTTATAATCTAGAATAAGTTAGTTTTTGCTGGATTTAAGTACGTATAAAACAAAAACTTTGTATCAAAAATTTAATGAGTTAAATTTAAATTTACATTAAAAAATGGTTTGCAAAAGTAACCATACCAACAAAAATGCAAAGTAGCCAGTGTTATTCACGTTGAAGATTTGCATTATACCGACTGAATGAGTACGAATTTGTATGAAATATGGTTTGATTGTCTAACCCACTCAAAGCACTGGGTGTATTTACAGATAGAAAATTATGTTTCTAATAAACAGTTACTATAGAAACAACTTTTAAAAAACGTTAAGAAAGAGTTTTGTCTATGTATACACGCTCGCACTATATACTCGTAGTTTGCATAGCCGTAACGCCGTAACTGAAATATTCTTTTGTTTAAAAAATACACCCAAAGTGTTCAATAAGTTGAAAGTTTTGGGTATCGAAACAAAGGTAGAAAACGTCATTACCACCGATGATGGCACCACGTTCACCCCAAGTGAACCCTTCTGAGAAACGGAGACAAAGAACGAGATTTAATTTGAGCCCAAAAATACTATCCTCAAGTAATATCGCCGCATGACGACCATTCCTTAGGACTAAAGCACACGTTATCTTTTGACCAACTTGTGTCACTCGAAATTGATTTTCATTCCCGAGTGATTTACCCTTTTCTAAAAGTGACGTATCTCAAATAGCTACTATACTACGGGGGCAGTGGGCACACTCTTAGGGTAGGTCCTACCCTAATGCGAGTCACGCCTACAAACTGAGCACACCCGAAGTAAGAATGCAGTTAGGTAACGACGTAACGTAAACTATATAATAATTCGAATGAGATATTGCAATATTATAACATAATATAACATTATAATGGGTTGATGTGAAACGACAATAAAATTCTGATTTGAAGTTTTCACCGTTTTATTTTTTACCAAAATTAAAAACGTGAATCAAAGAAAAAAAAAAAAGTTTTAATTGCAAATTTTGATGACATACAGATTTTTACCTAAAATATTATATATAAATTTATCAAGTTATTGTTATTATACCATATATAATAGTGTTTTTTGACCATAGGATGTAAATACGATTTGAAAATTTAATATGTTTACAAATTTTGCAAACTGCGTTAAACAATTTTGTGATAATCTACTCAGAGCGTGTAAAACAAATTATTGATAAATTGCTGTTATTTGACACGACGTGTAAATTATTTCATCGACTTTCTACGATCGATTCAATAATATATTCATATCGATGTTCCAATTCCTTTTTAAACCATTTAGTAAACTTATACGTACATACATTGTAAATAAGCCTTCTTAATTTTGTTTTATTATTTATAGTAATACTTGTTAAAAGTTTTTTTTTCATACACGTCGTAAAACCACAAAACACAGCTTAAGTTATTTTTTATTCCTCAGTCAATTTTTGAAAGTTTAAAATAATTATTATCATACAACTGACCGAAATAGTTTTTAATTATAAAAGACAAAAACATTTCTCGAGTCTTAGAATATAATTTTTTTTTATTAGTATTATAATTTTTAAAAGCTACTATGGTGTGGTTTTTACGTGTAAATGCTTCTTGATCAATTAATATTTTACAGTTTGTGAATAAATGATTTGGAAAATTACAAGTTTTTCATGTTTTGTATCCTTCGTCAATAATGATAATAATTCAGAAAGTGACAAACTTATTGAGTTAACAAAATATTAAAAGACCCTTGATTATTTTTGGCTAGTTAAATAAATAAAAATCTATTGTACAATTTCCTAATATTATTATGAGTTTTAATAGGAAATTTTTGATGTCAAGATATTGACTATATATTAAATTAACGTTACTATCTCATTGAAACTTATTATCTGCTCCATAATGAATCAGAGTTGATGTTTGACGACTCATGATTTTTATTTATTTTTCAATAATTAAAATATATTTTTTTATTTATTCTGATTTAAATTTTAAAATTAAAAACCATTTCACTTTTTTTTTTTTATAAAAAGATTTAAATTAAATAAATATAAACATTTACGTGAGATAATTAATAATTTAACGGCGTTGTTTATATTTTCTGAAAATTTGTTAAATTTGACTTATACATCCTTTCTCACAACATATACAGGATACATATATATATATATATACATTGTTTTTAAAATAATACGTTTACAGTGAAACACAAAATATGCAGTTTTTTAATTTTTGTAAAATGTAAATTTTCACTTATACCCTTTTTTCCGAACACCGTCCAATTTTTGACATGCAATTTAAAAAACTCGTTTTTTTTTTTTAAAAAATTATTTCGGTGCCGGCCATTTATTGTGAAATAAAATTTAAGCAATTTATTGCACATGTTGTACTGGACAAGTTGTCTTGATAATAATTATTATTCAGACAATCGGAAATGTCTTCACCAGAAAAACATTCATTCCTTGTAGACCAATCGGATTTTCTTTATTTTTTTTTTTAAATAAGGGAATATTCTACAGGTCAGATTTTAGCCTCAATTTTCGTTTAACTCTAAATAGTCTTAGAAAAATACATTTCTAAACGTTATTAAACATTAGCAAAATTCAAACGAATATCTAAGTTTTTATCATTAGAGTTTTTAAAACCCAATTTTTATTTGACAAGCAAAACGTTTTCTTTCCCATCAAATAAAAATCCATCAAATCCCGATTATTTAACAGTACATGCGAGCTTTTTTTCCGTGACACAATAGATTTTGGTTTTAAAAATGTAACGGTTCCGACACCCTTAAGACTTGTACTAAAAGGCACTAATGAACTATTTCTCAATAGCTTGAACAGATAAAAATTTGGATTAAGTGCAAAATTCCGTTACAAACTAAGGTTCTTAATGACAAAATTGTGCGGTATCAAACTAAATGTGATGTTTTTTATTTTGAAAAACATTCACTTACAATGTGTTATTAAATAATGGAAATGTTTGGTTCACACTGGTACATTTTAGCATGATTATAATTTTTTTAGGGTCCTTTGAGTTTTAGTTTTTTAATGACTATTTAATTTTCAAATTAAAATTTTATGAGCAAACAATACATGTCGTAAACATTGTTTACATTATATTTGTATGCATTATGTATAATATAATGTTTGCCATTTGTTTTACGTTATTAGTGTCAACATATATCCGCTATCGGCTATACCAATGAATAAATTGTATAATATAAAACTATCGATTAGTCGCCATTAAAAATGCATTTGAACGATTCATTAAATATGCAGAACATTTCCTGTAGCATCTACAGACCAATATCAATCTATATTGCGTCTTTTATAATATTTAGTAATTCATCATCCATTAATGTTCAACAATAAGTTTAAATTTGTATGTTCACTTTTACACTTTACATTTATATCGGTGTAGAAAATATAAGTTCTACTATATGTTTTATTTTAATATTTATGTTCGTTTTCCTCTTAAATCTAAATACTTATCGTTCTACTATTATAATTAATGTGTTCTCATAAATCTTCATTAAATTTTTCGTTTTGGGCGTATATCAGTGTTGTTAAAAACTTGGCGAAAACAAATTTAAATTTATGACTCGATATTTTTGATAATAATTATAAAAATCGTATTATATTTTTACTTACTTTCACGATTAACCGTTAATTCATAAAATGTTTAGGTACTTTGGATGAGTTGTTATTATTAAGAAGCACTTTAATGGTACTTTATAATTTCGATCTAGAATAATTGTGGTTTTGTATATTTTATAGTATCACAAAGATGAAAGTAATGATTTATATATACCTACTTCATTGATATTTTAGTTTTGAATTTTACATAATAAAATATAAAACTATTTTTTGTTACATTTTTAATGGATAGAAATCTTTGTATAATAAATATTGAAACACCAAGTTAATAATAAAATAGTTACACATCACAAAATAATTAAATATATTACTAGGATATTAGTTTTATGACGGTCCAATATGACATTTTTTAAACATTTATGGGGAAAAAAAATTTGACAATAGACATTTAGCTAGTCTAATTGACTACAGCAGTATAATTGATTTTCCAGGATTTTTCTATTGGAATATGTGTTTTATACTAAAATTGGTTTATAAATAGTTCAATCTAAAAATATATATATATATATATATATAATATAGTAATAAGAATTAATAAAGCCATGTTTGGTGTGTTCATAGAAATATTTAATGAATATGAAGGTAATTTAATGATTCATTCCGTACGGAATTTAGGTCTGGTATAATATTTCGTTTTTTGGCACGATCAAAATTTAATGAACCATTTTAACGTTGAACTAATGCCATTTTTTCGCCATAACTATCAGGAAAACAAATAATATAGAATAGTTCTAATTAGTCTTTAAATATTTATTTATTTTTTTTTTTTTAATACCTATGCATAAAGGTCAATTATGCCTTGAATAGAATAAAATATAATATAAAAGAGGGTGGTCAAAAACACAGAGATAGTGTCACGTAGCACTATCGACTATGATACTATAGCAATGGTACTCGTGATTTGCGAAAGTGTTTTTAATACCACTACACATAAAACGGACGTGTACAAAATTCACGTGACATCTCATCCCATGAAATATCGGAATAAAGATAAAATTGATTGCACAAGCTTAATACACCTACAAAACGATTAATTTTTTTACTAATTGCTCTCTTAAGAAAAAAAAAATAGTTTTTATCAATCGCTGTGTCCTACTTGGTTTTGGTTTATGTACAGTAGATCGTGTTTCATAGTTTATTTTGTTTGCTGTGCGACGATTTGTTTGTTTCGCGTTTTTCAGCAGCAACTTTGTACGTTTGTACAAAGAAAATCTTTTTCCCAATCATAATGTTCCAGGGGAGAATTGTAAGTCTAATACGTTTTTAAAAAAGATTCACGTACAAAGTTTAAAAATAAAATATTTCATTCCTCGGTCTATACCGAAAATACCTTACGCTAAAAATATTTACTGAACATTCTCGTGTTTTCCTTGAGACCAACCGTATAATAGACAAATATCTTTATGAGTAAGATGCCGTTTTACGCAAACACGGTATTGTGTTCCTTCATTTTGCAATTTTGTTTTTAAAATTGTGTTATGATATTATGTAATGAAACCAATTAATTTGTTATGCCACTCCTGTGATATTATTATTACTTTAGCTTGTTCCGATCATTATTTTGGATGTTATCGCCAAAAGAATAAAACAATATGTAAAAAAACATGTTTACCATAATGTTTCTACAAAGTTCTTCCGAAGTTTCAAGGCTCTAACTTTTTCAATTTTGATCTTTCGAATTTAGACCGCTCAAAATACAATCAGAGTTCTTTTATCTAGGCCTTTCATTAGAGGTACTCACATTAAACAAAAAAAAAAAAAACATTTTTGTAAAAACAATACATTCTTTGCTGACACTCTTAGTCTATAATATATACATAAATTAGGTTTACCTATAATTAAAAAAAACGTAAATTGGTGCTCTTATAATTGTCTCGGATGTGTACCTATACTGTTGCACGTATCAAACGTATTGTATGTTATTTTAAAATGCAAAACGCAATTTATGATCTATTGTTCCAATATTATAATATAATTGCTTTGTGCAGATGACTCGTTAACCGGTGAATAAATTACATTTCACAATATATTCGCTCTAGACCGCGTGATGATGACGACAAATGTGACGAATGAATAGTAAAAAACAGAAAAAAAAACCGTTCGCTCTTCACGTCATTTCGCGGTTCACAGAGGCCGGAAACGTGCACCTGCGCTGTATTTATTCTTCTTCGCAAATCCGATTCAAACGTCCGAGGTGGCCGGACGTTGAAAATTATCTGTGCAAACAATGATGAAAAAGAATTTTTTTTTTCTCGCTAAAATTACGTCCAGGCAAAAATGAACAGTTAAAAATAAAAGGCAGAATCCGAGTTCTATTTAAAACGGTTCTGCGGGGTTAATAATAAACTCTACATAATACTATATTATGCCTCATGACTTGGTGAAAAAAATTGTCGACAAAACAATAAATTTCAATATTTGTATAAATTATATTTTGCAATAGATAATTTTCGTTATTGTTTTACACGTTATGCTTGTATTTTTTTAAAATAGGCATTTTATGATATTCTGATTTTTCAAACAAAAACAAAGTACATGTTTTTTTTTCGTAGGCACATATTTCATTCGTATGTATACCAACACAGAAATCGAGCAAATAAAACAAAAATTTTCAGCCGAATTCAAAATATCCATCGTTGATTGAAAATATTTTTTTCGATAAATTTTTGATGTTTTTTTTAAAAAATAACATTTTGATTCAACTATCTAAGAATTAACGTTTCTAGTTTTATTTGTTTAATACACGTAAAAAGGTACAATTACGGTTTTGTAACTCGTAAGACGTATAACCAAAGGCGAAAGGATCATTTGATTACCGTTTGCTTCAAATATCTTCAAAAACATTAATGTACATGAAATAATTAATTATGAGACTTTAAGTACCTCGTAGCAGATAAGGAGTGATAAAACTTGATTAGTGTATGTGGTACTCGTACTCTGCAAACTTGGATAGGTAAACATTGTAAAAGAAAAGAACTCGTAATTAACGCCAATAGCTTGGCAAATATTTAATAACTATTTAGATATCTATGTAAGAACTAACAAATTGAAAAAAAAAAAAATTAAAAATTTATGTGGATTTATTAAATATCATTCGAACTTAATAAAATTGCTAGGAACAATTATAATTTAAATAGCATGCAAAAAATGTATACGGGAATTACTTTGTAATGAAATAGTATGCTGGCATGTATGGTAATTATTCTAGCTCAGACCATTCGTTTATAGAAGCTGCTCTCTGAAATTTTTTTAAGAAACCATCTATACTCTCAGACGGTGACCCAGAGAATGTGTTTGGTTTACAATATGATTTTTTACTTTCCATTTTGGTTATTTTTGTTTGATTATTGATGTTTTGATTATGTTCGTCTATTGTTGTAAAATTGTTTGGGCAGGGTTCACCGTTTTTATATTTAAGTAACCTTTCTTTGAGTATAATAGCTACCATTCCCGTATTATTTAGATTTATTTTATTTAGCTATGAAATTTATTGGGGTTTTTTTAATTTGTCTATTTGATTTAATAATGATACAAAGATTGGTTTTATGGTTTCATTTTTTTGGTTACTATTATCTTGTGTCATTTTCAAAAATTATGTTTATTTAAACGATTTACTAATCATACTCTTTAAATTTGTAATTTTGTTTGAAATGAATCAAATGTACCATACGTGTTTTATTTTATTATTTTATTTTTCTTATAATGCGTCTGCCAATAAGAAGCCACAATATGGTGTAAATGTTTTTTTCTCTGTGCTTGGCTTGAACGAAGAAGCGGTGGGTCTATTGATTAACAGCGTAGTCGTACTTCAAATTTCAAATAACAAACAGAAGACACACTTTTTTTATATTAAATGCTTATGAAATTTATTCTTTAATTTTATAAAAACGAGTTTCTTATTAACTAAACAATCAACAAATTTAAGTTATCTTGTGACGTCTTTTTCCTTCACTGTCTGAGGGGCGACGCAGAGAGGCCGGCCGACGACGGACGCTGTACAATATCGGTCCAAAAGAGTCGTTTGGGCGTGCGTGCGTTATAAACGTTTTATTGAACCATAATTTAATGATCGGATCATGGCGGTTGAGTGACAATTATTTATTATTTGGTTTTAGACGAAATAATATGACTATGATTGCCTACGGCATATCATTACACTGCCTATTTTTTGTTTGGTGATTTTTTTTATGAGACCTACATATTATGTAAGTTTATCAAATTTTAGTTTTAAATCCAATGATTTTTAAAATGATGGCACTGGTGTTCCAAAATAAATGAGCGTTTTTTTATTAGTAGACGTCATATTGATATTCATATTATGCTCGTATTTAATATCCAGAATTCTAAAGTAAAATTAAATGACGTTTTCGTCTAAAGAAAATGGAAAAAAAAGAAGAAAATGTATATAATAACAATAAAGTATCCCGAGAGAGTTTTGGTTACAATTTTTTTGTGATTTACGAGCGTACCTGGTTGCTAAAATTTATTCTGTCGTCTGTCTCCGGCAGAATATGAAAAATACGACTTTCAACGCAGTATTATATTAAGAGTGATGCAAAATGAATCATAACAAAAAAAAAAAAAAAAAAGCGCACAAGAAAATTCTCCATAGCAAACACAGTATGACGTCATAGTAATATGATTATTGTGAATTTACAAAGCATGAAAATAACGAATTGTTATACGTTACTTAAGGAGATTACAAAAGGGTTTTTATTCCATCTTTATCGTCATACACGAAACAAAAAAACTTTTGTTATTTTTGTTTTCAAGTATTGATCGGTCTACATTCGTGTCATATAACAAGACTTCTAAGTGCGATAGTCAATTAACAATTCGGTTAATTAAACCCGGATTTTCCAGTTTTTCACTTTTGTGTAGTAATATCTTGATTGAACCGAAACATATTGAACTAAACATACATTTAAAATGTTTATATTTTTATAGAGTTTAAGGGGACTGAAACTGATTGAATGTGAACACAAATTACATTTATTTAACCGATTGGTTTTTCGTTGGAAGTATTTAAATTCAAATAAAGTCGGTAGTTTAGAAAGAATCAATTCATCATGACACGATAAATGTTGTAAAACAAACGACTAATAAAATAGTTAAAAAATTAAATGTTTTTGACTGGTAAAGTTTTGTAGGTAAAGTTTTTGATACTTTTCAAATTTTTGTTTTAAGAAGAAAATATATTTTATTTTTCGTGTAACTATATTAACGTTAATCTTCAATCATACTATATACCTATCTCTGTACTTATTACAATGAATCTTTTATAAGTTTAATATGTACGTATTTTACATAATATAACGAATATATTTTTTAGGTTTAGGTAATTAATAAGTTACAACCAAAATAATATAATTTGCGTGAGTTGTAACAATGTCATATTAAAACCCCTATTTAAATAATCACACAACTCTACAATAACCGCACATCGATTTGGTATATCTACTAAACATAAACAGAATGTTATAAAATAAGTTAAACATCGTAAAAATATAATTTCAATTGATTTTCAGTTGTTTTCAACTTAAATCGTTTAAATTTCTTGTCTAAAAACAGGTTAATGTCTAAAAGGCTAACCTAACTCAACCCAGTTAACGATGTTCAGTGAAAATCAGTTGCCTACTCCGAAGCTGCACTGTTCGCAACGCTGTCAGATCTAGGGATTTATCCTATTTCTGAGGGTTATTAAGAAACAAATAGGCAAAAAATGAATTTTAATGGTTTTAAAAGTTTTTGAATTGCAAAAAATCCGAGGGTGTTTTGATTATCTGGTAAGGAATCCGAGGATTTTTTGAGTAAATCTGAGGACTTTTTGATGAAAATTAAATGACAAAGAAATCTGGAGATTCGTAAGTAAAAAACTAAGGACTTTATTAATTTTTTATCCGGCAATACTAACTGCTCGGTACTGATTTAATATTAATAAATATTTTTCAACCTCAACAAACGGGTCTTTTCATACTTGATTTGAAAAGGTTATGGAATTATGATTAACCATTATTTTATCAAACATAATATTATGTTAAAAAGTAAGTTTTACGTCATAATAGAAGCCAACAGTGGGTGTATTATCATAACGTTAAATGCATTCATACGATGTTTATATTATAATAAAAATTATGAAGTTTTCCAGTGTTACTGTTCAACAAAATTTTTTTATAGTTAAGTTGTTTATTTATTCAATTTGCCGGTGGGTACTCCACTTTAACGAGGAATTCCGTTGAGAATCAAGATACGCCATTTTTTCAAAAGGGTTTGCACGGGGACTACGAAAAACAAACTTATGTTTTTTTTATAAAAGACAAAAGTTGTTTGCAAAACAAAAGTAAAATAATTACAAAACGGGTTTTGTTTTTTTGATCATTTACAGGTTCATGTTTTTTTTTTTATATAGCCCTTAGGATTAAGCCACTGTAAACGTACAGTTGATATTCATTGCATTCTGTTATTAATACAATGGTACTACACAGCACCTGTAACCTAGTGACGTCATTCTATTACTATCATGCACATGTTGTTTAATGCCACTTAATTTCATATACCTACGGATTTGAATTATTGTTGGTTTGTTTTAAGTAGCTAAGACTGAATGAAATGCTTTGTGATATTGTTTAAAAAACAATGATTTATTCAATGAAATTTGTTGTGTCAAATCAATGATAATTTATATCGTTATTATAATTATTGGTTGATATCTATACTTAAGACTGCATGACCTATGAAATATATTGCTTGTATTTTATACAGACGAATTTCTCATTGAAAACATTTGGTATACACAAGGGCCAATGTCAATGTTTTATAATTACAACGTTAATAAAATCAGTAATATTCAATACATTTGAACTGTTGTACAGTCTTTTTAATTTTCTTCAATTGATTTAATTGATCACGGAAAACATGTCGTTATTTTCTTTTTCAAAATGCCTTCATGTTTTTGGAAAGTGGTCAACTGTTATTTATAATCGTTTTTTTTTTTTTACAGTACTAACACTAGAATTAGATACAATCAAAAAATTAAACGTACAAAACAAAAATAAAATTTAATAAGTTTACGTATGGAAAAAAAAATTATTGATAAAAACAATTATATTAAATGTAGATACAATATAATATGTTTACAGCATATTATGTACAATGGCCCTAAATTAATTCGTCAAAAGAAACAAATATTTTAAATTATTATTGTAATAAATAATTTCGATACATTCATGCGTTTTAATTTATTATGGCGTAATGGCAGTTGAAAAAAAATACAAAATTTTAAACGTAGCCTCTGTTTATAGCTGGTAGTTAGTATATTTTTATAGGCAAAAGCTAAATTCACGATGCAATTATTTTATTTACAAAATGATATTTGAAGGAAAAGAAAATGTGTTTTGGTCACGGAACAACTATATAATTTTACATTTTTCTTCATAAAGGTTTCTTAAAATCGTTAATTTGACAACGTAAGCAAAAAAAACATGTAATTCGACTTTCACGTGGATTCTTTCGATTTCAGTAAAAATTAAAATTTGAAAATTGCGTGTCAGAATCGTTATAGGTACTTTTATAATTATAAGTACATTGACCAAGCTTAAATAAATTATTAGAAGTGAACCATGTAAATAAATATTTCTCGATTGGAATTGATCGTTTATTTTTCATTTCGCATTTTTTAAAAATAATTGTTTGAATTATATTTTGTAAATCAAAGATCCAATATTAAAAAGTCATAAGCCGTGTTTTTTCAAAGCCGACTTTTTTGAATAGTAATTTTTTTTTTTAAATTATTAAAAGACGCACTAATCCGTTTTGGCCTCTGATAACTTTAACTGTTAAAAAGTTACAGAGATTTTATATTTCTATACTTGTTTACTATTTGTATACGATCGCAAACCTTGAAAATGCTCTCCTGAACGATTTAGAAAAACTGAGTTGGACCATTTAAGCCTTCGTTTTTGAGGTTGACGTCCAATATTAAAAATACAATTAAATGATTTGCCGTTTTGTTAACACGCTCCCCGTTTTTATTTTCTCATTTTTTTTTAACAAACATTTGAATATAATTATGTTAAACGTTGTATCATATTTGCACAGACTCGTCAGAATGTGAAATATTATTATTTGAAATTTAACAAAACAATTTTACGATAGTGATAAGAATATGTTTGTTTTGAGGGTTTTTAAAATTTGTTCGGTATATAAACAATCGGATTCAAATTATTTACCGCGAACAAATCGTATATTGCATCCAAGTATTTTCAGTTTGTATTCGTTTTGGGATTTTTCTATTGATCTTTGTTTTAACTGTCAACAAACTCGCGCATGAAGAAAAAGAAATATCGGTATGAAAACCGCTCAAAATCTAATTTTACGAACACCCATACAAAGGCATCAAAAGAAATGACATACTCTAAAGTTGTTATTAGACACGTACCTCTCTATGCATTGTGTTTGCGTCTGAACTGTTGAGGTTTTAATTAAAGTTCACCCTATGCAGGAATGTCGAAAGAATTTTATTAATGACGTGCTACTTTAAATGTCAGAGGCCTCCTTTGAACGGGAACGCCCTGCGTAGGTATATTATAACGAAAAGAAACGCGTTAACAACAACGTCCACGACGATGACGATTATGGTTATGACAATAGTAATAATATAGTCATGTACCTACTATCGATTATACAATTTAGAACGTCTTTGCGCATTGTGGATAATGTACGATGGCTTGGAAAAAAAATGCTTAAAGGTTCCTTTTATCGATTTACCTTTTCTCCTTACTACCATATAAACTCTTCGAGATTGGCGTTTTTGATATTTTACAAATACATATTTTGCTCAATTTTCACGTAAACACTTTTTTTTTATATGTTATCTCGTCTAATTTTTGACAAAAAGATCAATTATTTAATTCACAGCATATAATAGAACTGCCATTTATTTTGGTCACTAACGCTTTTTCACTCATCGCGTTGTTGTACTTTTCTACTGAACATTTTGCGTACGTCGATCTGACACACATGATTCATAACGTTGTTGGTGTGACAGTTGATAGATATACATTATACAACATTATGAACAAAAATAAAAATTTTTTTTCGTTCAAGTACATTCTACTGTTAAAATGTGTATTATTTTCTTATTGTCAAGACTCAGTAGCGTGCCTGAATTAATTTGAATTTTGAATTATTCACCATCTTCTTCTTCTGCAACTTCTGCGATCTTTTGAGGACGTTCACTGCCTCTACTACATCTCTCCATCTATATATTTCCATATTGTCTACTATTCTAACTCCTGTACTTGTTTAAATCTTTGTTTATTTTGTCTGTTCTGTGCTGTCAACCCTTATGTGTCCCATTAATGTTTTTTTGCTAGAGCTTTCTTTAAAATTCCACGGTACGACCTCCAGACATGGCCCACCTACTCTATTTGTTTACTCATGAGGCGTGCATTGATTCCAGATTGTTGGTAAATTTGTTGTACCTATTTCTCTATTATATTTCTTCTTCTGAACACTTTATTTTCTCAAACAGATCCATAAATTCTACTACAAGTACTCTTATTTCAAAACAATATACTTTATTTCCTCAACTTCCTTAGTAGTCGACCATGTTTCACGTGCGTATTTTAAAACTGGTTTTGTAATTCCTTTGATCGTCTAGTAAGAAATTTTGACTTAAACAACTTTTCAACATCATAATAACACTTATTAACGGCAAATATTCTCAATTTAATGTCATTATGCCACCCCAAGTTGTTTTAAATCTTTTATTTGTTGAATGGTGTAGTTCTCTACTATCAGGTCTGAATTATCTCTATTGTTCCTCTAATCATTACTAGATATTTCATTTTGTTCTGGTTAATTCCAGGCCAATAAACTTCACTACTTTTATTAAACCATTTGTTCTTTTTGCTACTTCATGACATGTATTGTCTGTTATAAACTGTATCATCTCCTTAACAAAGAAGCAAAGTATAAGACAAAATCATTATGTTTCGACGTATTGGCATTGTCCAGACTACTTTCTCAAGCGCAAAGTCAAAAAAGAGAGATGGTAGTGCAATATTAAAACTCTGTGATACACAAAATTTGAAATTTAACTTTGCACAAGGTATGAGTATTGCACTCTTTTATTAAATGGATAAGTCTTTTAGGGATTCTAAATACCTCTAGGGCCGTCCACAGTTTATCTCAAAACTATAAAAATATTTTTCACCGTTATAAATAATAATACGCATTTGAATAAATTATAAATAAAAAAAAGAGTAGATGAGTAAATACAGTCTTACATACAAATGATACACCCATAACGTTCCCAAAATAATGTTGGTCGAAATTTATTATTTTTGCCTTTTCTTATAAAAAAAAAAAAAAAAACTTGTTTGAATAAGGAGGAAGAAACATAGCATAACAGCTATTAAAGTCATAAGGTGTGCTAATATACTATAAATTATATATTAATATGTTAAACATTATGTTTTGGCGTTAATACCTATTAGTATTACGGACGTATAGTATAAAACATTTAAAACATATTTTACATCAGTATCCATGTGGATTTGGCCAAATCAATTTGAAATTGAGTTTATAATGTTAAATTTAATAATATCTACTGTAAAATTATATTATTTAGCGGAAAAGTAAATTCTCGTCATAATTAACTATCTTTTTTTCTTCCTCTGTTTCGGCCAATCAAGACCATACCTCTAAATAAACATATGTACTTTCACCTTGACCTATCTCTATCTCTTGCTTATTCCCGCCAACGACTATTCGAGTCCACTGTTTCAGCATTTTTTTTGACGGGATCTTCCAACCTTAATCATGTTCTTCTATCAGGTCTCCTCCCTACTGAGTTTTTTTCTATTATTTTTCTTATCAGCGATTCATGCTTCCTCCAAGCATGTCCTGCCCAAACCTGCAGTCTTCTTTTTTAAATCCCTTTCAGTATATTTGGTCGCTGAAAAAGGGATCGCAGTTCATCGTTGTGTAGTTTCTTCCATTCATTTGTTTTTTGTCAAAGTGTGGCCCATAAATTTTTCTGACTACTTTCCTCTCAAACTATACAACTTAAACATATATAACTATAAAGAAAATATTATATGCATGAGTTAGTAATAATATTATGAACGTGATTTATACTGAGATTAATTGAACAAAATTTAAACGCAATTTCTTCATAAATGTTCTTCAAGATTGTACATTATTGGCTTCTTTATACAGCAAAAATATTTCTGTGGCATAACTTTTACGTTTAGTAATTATATTATGAGTAGTTAAATATAAAATGAATTATACAATTTTTGTTTTTGTTTTGCATTATTTTGCTAAATACCATACAATATATTATATATCGTATAATCCCCCGACTAAAAATATATTTTAATTTGTTTTGTTGATAAGTACTTAGTTAATAAAAAATAAATTTCTTTATTTTGTTGATTTTAGAAGATCAATAATGATTTGAACTGTACGGAATGCGCACAAAATTTGTGTTCACATTCACTATTCATCGGCGTTCCTCAAAAAGCAGTAAGTGTGTTTCTGAACGAGAAGAATAGGTATTGGTAGGTCTCAAAAGATATTACCATTAAGATTTTTAACTTAATAGTCATATATCATATGAAGTATAATTTATTAACTTACTAATTTACTAACGTTACTTTAATATTTAAATAGAATATAACATATAGAAAATAGAAACTTGATTTCCCTGGTTCTAACGGTTTTTTTTTTTTAAATAAAATATTGATAGTTTCTTAATTTAATTAGATAATAAATATAAATTATAATATTTCGATGAATTACAAAGCATACATTTAAATTTAATAAGCCGCTTAACCTCATATTATTAATGGTAGTTAAGTGAATGTATAAGCGGTGAACTCTCAATCATATATTGAGCTTCAACGCTTAAGGATATCTACTTTCAAATAATAATTTCACTAATTTGAGATGAATCACAATATGTATTGCTTTTTCAGACAGACGAATTTATCAAACCATCCAATCAGATCCATTTGGCCAAGACTATCGACGAAATAGCCCGGCTCACGTTTCCATTAATGTTTGTTATGTTTTTAATATTTTTTTTCTTTTATTACACAGTAAACACCATACAACAGAGCATATTCATTGGAAAAAATTGAAATTTTACCAGTACAACATGACATGTGGTTTAAATTACCGGTCGATTATTGAAAATAAAATTGAGCACTAAAAAGTATTTAATACTTCCATTTTTTTTTTTTTTTTTAAACGTTAAGTTTTCACAGTACCTTTTACACATTGGAATTTAAGTGAAAATCGTTAATCTAAATTTGAAATTTCCGGAACGGGAGAAATGTTATGAACAATTTACTGTTTTTAAATTGTTGAAAAACCAAATAACACATTTTTCATTTCATTATTCATATGAATGAATACTGCAATGGTGTGATCGTTAAATGTTGTTAAAAAGCCAATAATAAGAAGTGGACAAAAAATATGACTGATGAGCAATCTCACACCCTTTCAATGTTTCTCCTATTTCCCAAGTACACAATTATTATACATTGTCTAACCTTTGAACCTATTTTTAAAAAACCAATCCACTAATACGTTTTGTATTCTATTAAAATTTGAAAATATTTTATTAATAAATCGACCAGAAATGTTTCCAATAATAGTACAGGGTAAGGCACAATCATAAAATAATTTTGAAATGGTTGTTATTTGTGATCATTGGAATACAACTGGATCATGTGACTTGTATCATTCTATTTTTTGGTTCTTTGGATTTAAACAACGGTTGCCAAACGTCAAGGGGCAATCATAGAGAACCTTTAAAATGTGTTTCAAAATCAACTAAAATAAAATAGGATTTTGGTAATTTGAAAATTTGTAGTTGACTTTTTTGTCTTAGAAATTGTCAGAACGCGTCTGGTCTCACTTGTGATATGATTTGACGTTAGATTAACAATCATTGAATAAGCTCCAAAATGATGATTTTAAAGTTTCGAGCAAAATATCAATAATTTATGCTACATAAGCTATTGAAATAGGTACCACTAGAGAATTATTGTGCTCCACCCTACATTATTACAGATGTGTTTTATTTGGTGATTTTTGGGTAATTTATTTAAAATAAGATTATATTACACGAATAAATTGTAATTTTATGTTCTATCACATTTTATTATTTATAAATGTAAATATTTGAGTTTGACCGTTGATCATTAATATTGTTAGCATTGTTTTCTTTAACATGATTATATAAACATGTTGAGTTAACATTGTTGACTTATGTAGCACAAAAACGTAATATAAAGTAAAGAAAATACAATAATTACTGTATTATGTAAGTATATGTGACGATAAAAAAAAAAAATAATGTATTGTTTGGCGTACCTAAAATCATAATAACTCCAATATAAAACCGTATTGCCATCTAGTGGTAAAATTTAAACTTAAAATGGCTCATGCAAAATCATTGACATTTTATTCTTTATTCGTGATCGGTTCTGTGAAAACAAATTTTACCTTTAAACAGTTTACCGAAAACAATTTCGGTCCAAAAAATTTGCAGATTGCAGAGAATATATATAACCGACAAAAAAAAAAAAAACCAAAATAAAAAAATGTACCGGCATTTATGTAGAGAATTAAACAGACAAAAGTAATAAAAAAATATTCAGGTGGGTGTAGACTATAGAATAATCATTACTTAAAACGTAGTATTATACATGTATTGTACATTTGTACAATGTTATTTTATTATATATTCTTAACTTAATTTTCCTGTAACATCTTGGAATCATGTTCGGACGACTTAATAAAATAATATGTTTAAATTTATCATAACTAGAGCACGGCTTTGTAATAATTTGCAGTTTTTTTTATGCTGATATTATTGATAGTAATATTATTATGTGCTTATAAGCATCATACACATTTTATAACATTGCGATTAAACTAGTCTAGTAGTATTATTAAACTTGTTCCTATTAATTAGAACTTATTTTTGAGTTTGAACTTTACCATTAATAGCGTACCAAACTATTAATTATTTTAAGATATATCTCTGTGATTTTTAATGAAGATTGAATATGTATTTTTATAGTTTTAGTTACGTTTTAGCATAGGTGTTAAAAAACAATATTCATACAATCTTACAGTTTCGTGATTTTCACTTCAAAAATACAAAATTAAGAAAAATTAATTTAACATTTTTTTATATCTTTTTATTTATTTTATTTACTATCAAAAATAATTTACTTATTCAAAACATCTAAAAAACTCCGTTATAGATATAAAATTATAGATTTTAGATAAATTATTTTCATAAGTTACATTAATATATTTTAATAATAATAAATATCTACACTTCATCAATACTCTTTTCATCGTTTTAAAAATGATGCTATACTTCACGGTTGAAAAAAAAAAAATTTTTTAAATAAAGGTTAGGTAAGGTTTTTAACAATTATGCTCAAAATATTAGGTATTTATTTTTTTTAATCTAAGCTGTTTCAAAAGAAATTTCAAAGTTTGATTTTGACGATCCAATTTCTTTTCCATTGATTTTATATCCTTGTCACTCTGATGAATGTAATTTTTTAGCTTCATACAATGTTCAATTTCATCAAACTAAACAAATAACGAATTTATTTTAGAAAACAGTTAATAAAGTTTAAAATTATTCGCAAAAAATATGCAGTATAATGACTTGTATTCAACCGACATAAATTCATACAACATAGGTTTTTCATAAAAATTAACTGTATTTTTATTAGTTGAGACGAATAACCTATAAAATTAATGGATTATCGTTAAAAATATTATGCAGGTGATTGAAATTTAAAAAAGTAAAGTGAGGTTAGTGCTTAAGTTTATTATTATTGGTTTGTATCTAATTAACTATTACATTTTGAATTCTTTAAAGAGAATTTGTTTTGATAATTAGTATGACACTATGTACCTGTTATCAGTATGACACTAAATTATTACTGTAAGAATTATCATTTTTATTTTCTTTAGAACTTTACCATACATAGTAAATTATAAAATATACTAGGTAGGTAAATAAATGTATTACAGAATAAGGGAAGTTTTTCTTTAAGGTTTTAAATACCAATTTGTATGAAAAAATAAAAATAGATTATTTATGGTAGTAACCCTTGAAACACTTTTTGTTTAAAAGAAAATATTGTTGCCTTAATTTAATTTTTTTTAACAAAATCTTGATTTATTTATAAACTTTTTGAGTGGGAAATGTATTTCCAAAACAGATGTTATTTTCTATGTTAACATTAGTTGTCTTTGTATTTACAAACGTTTTATTCTTTATGATACTGTATAAGTAGTTTTTAGCTTCTAGTCTACAACTTAAGCTTTAGGTAGGAAAAATAAACTGTAGTTTTAATAGTTAAGACGTGCAAATTATTGCCATTTTTAAACATTTAGAATGAGTTATTATTAAAAACCATAACTAATAAATTAATTATTTTAATATGATATGAATACGGCGTTTTTATAAAGTAAATTAATCACCACATTATAATAAAACCTAAACCTTAAGGTTTATTTATTGGTTCTATTTATCACAAAAAAACGAATAAAATGTATACGTGGGAAAAACTAAGCAGTGGGTAGCTAAATTTAACTTACTTTATCATCTTCAGACTCCGGAGCCGCTAAAATGAAACTACTACTTTCCTTAAAATCCACAGGTTCGTTCGTCAGCTAATAATTTATATAATTTGTAATATTATTCATAAATTATTGTTGAGTTATTAACATAATATGCTTAATACCTTATCAGTAGCCGAAGTTTCTACTTTTTTGTTTTTCAAACGATTGATTTGGGCATCCAATGACGGTAAATCTAAACTCTGTTCAAACTTTTCTAATTCTTTTTTTTTTGCGCCGTAATTTTTTAAAACTTTATCTAAAGTTAATCAAATAAAATATAAAAATTAGTTGAAGTAGCTGATGATCTGTGTATTGTAGTGTTATGTGGTCAAAAACTAACGAAGATTAATATGTAGACGCCCAAACCGCGTTTTTGGTTCTATAGTGGACAGTAATCTAGCGTGTTGCATAAAAAGAAAAAAATATGTTTATACCTTGATAGCTCATATTATTATTATTATGATAATATTTATTCATACTGTAATAATTGTTCATAATTTACTATATTATTTGCTTAGTTACAATTTTAAAAATATTAAATTAGAACGATTACAGAATAGGTTCTTGCGAATGCTGAGAATCCATACGAATAATATGGAACTATTCTCTAGCTGTTGAATTTAAAATTGAAATTTTAGAAATTTTCAACTATAAAAAATTGCTTAAAAAATTAATCACATAATTTTTTTTCTATTTTGTAATTTTGCGCGTAACCCACAATATGGTTTTCTAAAATATGCGATTTAGTAACATACTATTAATGATTATTTCGATATTTTGTGCCCTCAGGGCGTTTATTTCTAAAATAAATATATATAAATTAAAATACGAATTTTGTATTTTATATTATCATGATACTTTACGTGATAATTTAGTATAAAAGTGATATAATGTTATGACTAATTTTGCATAATTATTTATAATCTAGTAATTAAGATGTAATAAAAGAATAATTTGAATCATATAAATATATTTAAAATTTTGAGTTTATTTTTGAAATTGATAATGTTAATTTGTTGAAAACTTCATTGAAACAAAACATATCTTTCTGTTTTTAAAACGCTAAACAAAATGATTTTTTTTTTTTTAAATATAATTGCGTATACATATTATGTTTTTACATAATATGTATACGCAATCAACTCATTCTATACTATATTACAATTAGACTCTATATAAAATCTAAAAGTATACTTTATACGATATCTCAATTATTTTTTTTTTGTGGATTTCCAGATTTGGAGATCGATGACCGAAATATCGTTATTTAAACACTCACCTTTATGGACTTTTATTTCGTCGATTAACGTTTGCGCTTCTTTCACTTTCTCGGTAAGATTTTCGTTTTTCATTTGGGCCAGTTTGCAATCGTTTAGAGTCACTTTGCCTTGTTTGTTTTTCAACTCGAAGTACTTTGCTCGTAGTATTTTCAGTTCTTTTTTCGCGGTAACCGTTTTCAAACGCAAATTGTTCAACAGCGACGCGTACGTCGTCACTCGTCGTTTAGCAAACCATTCGTATTTTTCGGCCGGTATGCGTTTGGTGATTTTATCGAAACCCGCTATCAATATTTCTTTTCTGATGGCAATATTATAATATTATTGTTTTCCCGTAGTCGTACATTGTGTAATATTATGCCGGGGGCGTATTTATCAGGAATTGAGGGGGCTGTTTTCCAAATTTTCCGACATTTTACATCAACACTACCACACAATAAATTGGGGAAAAAACATATATATTAAGTATTTTTGATTTTTTGTTTCTCTATTCTTTACTCAACGGTGTTTCTTACCATTCTAGAATATAGTTATTTTATTCTAAAAGATTAAGATTTTATTCCACCATCTGGAAAAAAATGTCCGGATACTCACCTGTATTATGCAGATGCTATGTTTAAAAATTTTTTTTAACATTACCTATAGTTTTCGACGTTTTTCATTATTCTGCGTTGCGTTTCTTCGACGTTGTCGATTTCATTTTCAAGTTTTATTTTTTTTACGATTAATTCATCGTGGCGGCTTTTAAAATCAACGCCGCTAAATTTTACCACGCTCTGCACCATGAAGGCCAAGTGATTTATTGTTATTCTATTCAAACTGTTATCAATGTATTTACAGAAAATACGGAATCAAATACGGAACGTGGACTCTTGAAAAACTACACGTCTGAGTTGGATTATATTCAATGGGTTTTTATACATTTGTTACGTATTGTTTTCCCATATTATTTTTATTTTCTAACGGTTTCGGGGTGCCTACCACCTATTGTACTTGTTTCAAATTTAACCGCGTGTTTCTCCAAAAACTTTAGATTATTAAGTTATAGACATTTTATTATTTGTATAACTTGGTACCTTTATGTGTTAAATTTCAAAAAAATCCTACCAAAAATAAGGTTTTTTATAATCAAACTCCATTTTACTCCCTTAGGGGTTGAATTTCGCAAAATCTGTACTCAGTAGTCATTTTCTATCTATATACTACCGACCTGCCCAATTTTCGCTTCATAGGTCAAGTAGTTTTTGAGATTTCTAGTGTAAAAAAAATACCACACTCTTTTATAAATATATAAATATTATATCTATCTATCTATCTATATTTTATTAAAAATCCTTATTTATAATATAATAAAATAGTTACCGACAGTGTTTAAAATTAACTTTGACTGTCGTTCAACGCCAAGTGTGAAAGAGTGTAGAAATTTGGGTCCCTTAAAATCCGGGTCAGAGAGATTTCGTTTCTTTGTTACCCATTCCTCCCATGCCACGATATAGTACAACCAGAACCGAGAATACGTTTTTCAACTAAAAACTACAAACTAGTTTGCTCCGATCATTGAGCGAACGACACGGGACATGCGGCCCGATTCGCTGTCTGCCAATGATATGCTGGTCATACGTCGTTTGTATTCCTCCACCACCTTCGATATATGAAAAGCTAGTTTGAGTTTAACGTTGTTAAATGTGTATGGCATCCACGATACGTCAACATCATCTGTGCGCAGAAAAAAGGGAACTCAATAATTTTGTTTTATTATATTTCATAATAATAACGGGCGCGAGCTCAAAATAATGACAGAGGTGTGAAAAGGTACATAACCATAATATAATTAGGTATAAAAACAGTCTAAGTCTAAAAGAGAAATGACGGGTTCTCATTGGCGAGCCTCGCCGCCCGGGTGAGAGGCTCATTTTTTAAATAATAGTTGGTTGGGCAGAGGGGAATGACGGAAAAAGAGTTATTACGGCTGGGAAATTTTAAGTTTACTTGGATAAAAAGGGATGGGGAATCAATACAAGACCAGCCAGGAGTTTTTGAAATATTTATTTCAAAAATATAATATTTTATTGAAAATATTACAATGGTTGATAATAGTAATAATAATAATAATACGACAGTTTGTTCATCCGGCTCGAGACTGAAGCTTAATATTATAATCTGTAATGTACGTTTCTTTTATGAGTGTTTGAAAATTTCAAGAAATATAAAATTTTGAAAGATTTCAATGAAATATAGCATCAAATGACTGAAAAATTGTATGATTAAAATAAAAAAAATAAAAAAATATAACAATAATAGAGGATTTGGTCACTAATTTTGGCGGATTAAAAATTTGAATTGAATATTATCTATTATCGTTGAACTGAGGGTGCAATCAAATTGTAAATTTCAAAGTTTTATTTTAACTCATAAAGAGCATTTTTATCACGATTAAATTTTTTTTATCCAATAATTTTTATGAATTCCTATATACTGATTAATTTTTAAAAGAGTTATTTTCAAAAAATAATATTACAAAATAATTCCATCATAAAATCGTTCATAATACATTTTTTTCATGTTTGAAATTTTTTATTCTAGTACAAAAAATATTTTATGTTTAGACTGTACTAAAGTTTGGAGATTTCAAATTGAAAATTATAGATACTGCGAAAATTTGGATTTTGGATCATTATTTTAAAAATAATTAATAAAATATAAAAAATGTTTCAATAATTAAGTACCGTCTTGGGTAGACAACATTTTTATATGGAACTTTAAAATTCCATTTAAAAATATTATGTAAAAAATATATTAAAAAAAAAATAATGGTAAAAAAAAATTAATATTTTAATGATAACAGGTACTAATAACAATTCGGTTTAAAGTTAATTGAACAATAGTTAGTCGAACATATTAACGAACAATATTTTCAAATTATTTAGTACTATAAAATACCAATTTATTTTTAATTGGGAGAAGTGCATCATTTTGTGCTTGCATATCAGCCGTTGTTAAATAAATTTTATAGGTATTTCATGATTTTATAAAATATTTCAACACTTGATAAAATATTTTATATGATATCAGACTTCAAACACTAGTTAGAATAATTCCAAGTTGATTTGTATTTTGGACTGTGATGGTCGATCGACATTACATTCTTGAAAACAGAAAAACTAAAATGCAGTGAAAACGTAAGTTTTATAGCTGTTTTTGAGGTTTTGCTTTGTCTCGAATCGGATCACAGTCGTTGCATTTGCTCGTATTATCACAATAGATTAGAATAGTTGTTACTAAATTGTTGTATTTATTACATTCGTCCAACAGTTCTGGTTTCTGTTTTACAGCATACATTTCCAATGCTTCGTTTTCGCTTTTGAGAAGTGAGTTCTTTCTTTCTAAATATTCGATTTTTGCTTGCAATTGATCAGATGTGCAGTCTAGAGAAAAACGTATACAAAAACGTTTGGAATCACTTTTAAATCAATTATGATACATTTACAATTATTCTCTCAAGAATTAGTTTTTCTGAGTTATATATCTAAGATTATAAGCCTGCAGAATGATAAATTGTCGGGAGGCTTATTTTAGTCTTTAGAGAACGAATATAACAACGGAAGATAATATACATTGCAAAAAGCAATAAGAGAGACGAAGAATAGCATTACATATATTATAAGTGAAAATATTAAAGTTATTGTTGGGTGATGAACTTTTAACGTTTTGAGACGAAAACCAGGGGATATTTTTTGTGAAAAAAAGGTATACAATGTTTTACAACTGTTTAAAGTTACCCAAAAAAAATACTATGAAGCACAAGTTCTGATCTTACATTGGATAAATAATCGAAACAAAAACAAATTTTGGAAATGTGGTAAATTTATCTTTTTATATAGGATTTGTCTGGAGATATTTGAATATAAAATCGCTTAAACAACAAAACATAAATAGGTACAATAATAACACTAAAAGTTGATATTATATTTAAATGTGTTTTTTTTTTTTTTATAAAATATTTCAAATTGTTTACAGTTTCCAAAGTAAAATATGTTTTCTATAATTTATTTTATATTGAACCACAAATTCCCATATATTTGTATGAATTGGCATATTATAAACTTGTTTAAAACTTTTACATTGTATTATATTTATTCCAAAAATGTATTTCGTGATATATATTATGCATCCGAGGAAAAATAAATTTATAAATAGTGAGTCACCTACTCAACGTTGTTAATGAATGGATGAAAAACCAATTAACCTTTCTGAGTCGAAATTCATGGTTGTTCAGTTTATGCATTTGTCTAATTTTAGAGGTAAAAAAAATATTAGTAGCCGATTTATCCGTCACTAGGTCTTAAAAAAAACTATTTAATATTTGAGATACGTAGGGTTTCTATATTGGAGATAACAAAATATTCTTAAAGAAAATACGTAAAGTTTCGATAGATTATTGACAATTTTACATTGTTGTTTTTAAATGTTTGTATTCTATATGATATGATAAAAATGAGATGTAGATAAAAGATATTTCAACAATAAATTTACAAACTTTTTCTAAGAATTTGACGACTGCAAGTAATTTTATTTTAGACTTTCAACGTATCGGATGTTCCTCCATACATAATGACCTAAACTTTAGTCTCAAGTAGTTTACCAGTGGTGGTATCCTAATTTTATACATAGAAAAACGCATGTGTGTTTTCTTACCTTTTAATGGTTTCCCGTCGAATGGTTCTGGTCCAAACTCTAGTTGTGAAGATTTCCATACAGATTTTGTTTTAGATTTTGTGGACATTGACAAAAACATATTCCTGAACAACACTATATTTATTTAAGAATGATTCGCGTTTAGGCCAGAAAATTACTGAACGTTAGACAATAATTATCACTATACTCGTACCTATAGATTGAAACATTTTTATTGTTTACCATTGTGTTTGACAACAAGTTATGTTATAACCGTTCATCGTATCGATTGCAGCCAAGTATAGAACAAAAAATTGTAATAAAATTAATCCGATACTAAACGGGATGCACAAAAATTAATCTCGACTGTTTTATTGCAGTGTTAGAATGATTATATTTAACCATATACAGAGACATCGTCTAAAACGCAAAAACTTCTGAATAAAGTCAGATTTTGATTATGAAAAAAGTTTTCAATTTTTCGATGAGTTTTTTAGTGTTTAACAAAAACATAATATATATGGCTTTGAAGTGATAATTCTTTGGCGTACACAATGACAATTTAATTATTCATCTAAAAACCCAAAGATGGGATAGAATTTTGAGACTTTAATTGATTACAAATCTGAAAGAAATGTTTAAATTGACTGAAATGACTACTTAGGATCGATCAACAAAATTTTCCGTAGTATTTTAAAACTTTAAAAATAATAAAAAAAAAAAAGAAATGATATTTCCAAACATTTAACGCGTAATTACTATCCCGGGTATTGTTTCAAATAAAAATCGATCTATCGATTCTGAGAAAACACAATTATGAATCGAAATCTTTTTTCAGAATCAAAATCCTACTTTTATAGACGCACATAATAATGTAATGTAGTCGCCTGTAGCGTTTTAGCGACCGATTTAACTAGACGCATAAATACCCTAAAACAATTTAACGTCAGTAATGACGATTATTTAATGTAAAAAATACATGTTTATTGAAAAAATTATTTCTTTGAGAATTTAATATGTTGTTGTTTTTCGAAAAATGTAAAAAAATGTTGATATTGATCAAAAATTTAGTTACCTACTTATACAGTAAAACTTTGAGTTACTATATAAACGTGTAAATTTCATTAAAAATAGTTTTCTTACTTATGTTTCTCGATTTTGAACGATAATCTCGTACTTATATTATTATGTGTGTGTGTTTGAACTACAAAAAAGAAAAAGTTTCACTATCGGTCATAATATTGTTACACTTAGATGGATGTATAGCTTTTTCGACAACAACTCTGTTCAACGAACTGTTTGTATTTCACAAAACAATTACGATACGTTGCGAGTGACATTTGATTTTGGCCATTAATTATTATTATACGCACAGAAATTCCAGCCCTCGAACACTGTCTAGAAAATCGGTTTTAATAATGTACATGCCTCGGTCGATTATAAATTATGCATTCGGATGAGAGTCGTAAATTACACACGAGACACGTGGCGTAGTAGAAACCGCGCGAGAACGCGTGTTGTTGACCCAGCCGTGGAGTCGGTTTTCCCGCGTCTACCTACCTGTTTTTTTTATTGTTTTTCTCATATTCGTTCATTAATTTTTTATTTTAATATTAATTTAGATTTATGAACTCATCGTCAAAATAATGAAAATATAATATTAATTATAACTGATATCTGCATCATCGTTTATCGAAAGTCGACACGACAGGGAGAAATGTCTAATTTTCTAAACAATGTTATTTCTAAACAAAACTTTGTAATTCATTTTTAAGTTAAATTATTTATAAATGAATGATTATCACAAAGTATAAATTTTTTTTTTGTGTAAAATATGTCTAGAAAAAAAAAATGACTAGGTAATTATCAAATAATTTTAACAACATATAGGGAAATATTTTGTGGACCTTGTATTTAAGTTTTGAAAACTACAAAACCTGTAGAATTTTTGAGATTCTAAAATTTCATATTCAATAAAAAAAATTGTTGAAATTGATAATTTAAGTTACTTCATCTTTTCTGCAATAATATGAGAAAATTTCAACATCTTTGAAATGTTTTTAGAAAAACTGAATAGCCAACAACACCTTATAAAGACCAATACGAAAATATAACGATGTATAAACGTCTTTTAACCAAAATAATTAATGAATTTTTGGAATTTTTTAATTATTAAACAATATAGCAAAATATTTTGTTGAGATCGTATTGAAGTTTCGAAATTATAATCAGAACATTAACGATTTTATGCGGTACAACAAATGTGTGAAAATTGCCAAATTCCAGAACTTCAAAGTCCCGCAAGTTGCTGAAAAGTTTTCAAAATCAATTCAAATTTTGTTAACACGTTCGTTTTACCAACATCAATAATTTTTGAAAATTTCAAGTATACTTTTCAGTTCTGAGCGACAGCAAAAGTATTTGCACAATGATTTTTTTTTTTTTTTCAACGACTTTTCTGGTAGAAGAAATGTCAGATTCTTAAAGATTTCTTTCTATTGACAAATTTGTGGACTTCGTTAGTACTTTGGCTGAAAGTTATTATTAAACCTTGTTTCTCCTTGAGTTGAACTCCAAAATACAAAAATTAGAATTTCGGAGAATTTTACGATGAAAAATTTGAAACTTTAAGATTTGTGATGACGTTTTCGAGTAGAAGGAGTGCTCCAATCGTTACGTAGAATGCTACATAAAAGTTGGGAATTGGGCTTTAAATTTTATTTATTTTAAGCATTTTTTTGATTTTTTGATTATTATCTTAGGTATGTGTCGAAAACTACAAAAATGACAAAATCGTCAAATCCGGCGTCCGAACGGCTATACCTATTAATTATTATATATGTTATATACATTGTTATAACAATTATTCCATGTCGTTTTAAAATTTTTATGTACTAAATTAATTTAATACGTTATAAAATATTAAAAAAAGTTTTTGCTAGAAATTTTTTAATTTTTATTATTTTCTAAGTATATTTAATGTTAAATATGTTTTTTACCAGGACGTATACTTGATAACTGAGCTCGCTCAGAATCGTTTTTTCGAAAGCAATGATTGTCATTGCTTTCAGATATTTTAAATAAGTGTGAACCACAACTTTCAAACCAGTGACCCACCAATAGCGTAGTCGCTATTCCGTCAAACTATTCACGTGACCTAGAGAAATCCCGGTTATTTTTCTTTTAATTTAATTCTAATATATAGGTACCCTTTTCATTTAAAGTATTATTTTAAATTTCAAACATTTTTAACTAGGTACAACGCTTAAACTGTGTTTTTAGGATTTTTTAAATAAACTGAGTACCTAATAAAATCACAGTTTATCTAATCTGTGATAATATACTAATATTAACTTAATATGCTTATTTATCTCAAAAATACTATAATTAAAGATCATTTCAATTTCCTTAGAATAAACTATAGATTTTATGAAAAATCTAAATATTGTTATATGGATACAGAGATTGAATGTAGACATAGTGTGACGTGTGTACACTGTCTAGGAATCATAAATTACTAAGAAAACATAGTGAGGAAAATTGGTAAAAACAATTGGCATGAAATCGTAGTAGACAGAAATATAAATCAAACGTTATTAGACTATTTGTGATTTAATCTAAATCAGTATAATTTTTAATTTATCAATTTGATGAGCAGCATCATTATGGGCTCTTCAGTAAAGTGTCCAAAAAATTTAATGACAAAGACGTAATATGAACTATTGTAAAATATTTGAACTGAACACCAGAGTAGAGAATTGTTTATAGTTCTCGGGTTAAGTTAATTGGAGTAGAAGTGAAGTGTGGTTTTTAGGTGAAGAAATTTTAAGTGGGAAAATACATTTTTTTACAATTTTTAATTACGAAAAATTTGATTTCTTTACGTCAAATCTTAATCTTAATACTATAGAAAAAAAATATAAAACTTCAATAACATGTTTTTATGATATTTTTTAATCTGAATATTAATTATTTTCTTACGAGTACTAATGTGCTACTCATGAGTCGTGACCATAAATTTAATTTGTTTTATGTTCTTATTGTTTAAAAGTAAATGAGAACTAATAGTTTATTCAATATTATTACATCTTGTCGTGCATAGTTGTTTGTAATGTATCACAATGATAGCTTAAAAATAATTAAAAACATTTTGTGTTTTATATTGCTCTGATGACACGGCAAATACTGACAATTTTTTTTTAAGGATTCAACTCAGATTGTATAATAGTTTTTATAATTATCTAATGATCATGATATAATTATTGTAATTATTCTTTCTTAGATTCTCTTAATACAATAATAAACATAATTATAGCGTTTCAGAATATATAATTTTTTTAATAAAATTTACAATACATTTTATTTGTAACTAAAAATTGAAAATAATAAAATAAAATATACATTACAAAACTTAACCTCGTAAATACTTATACTTGACCGTTCTATAATCAAATTATCTATTAAAAATTATGATTATATATTTCTTAAATAACACTCAAAATAATAATAAAACATGGAGCAAAATATATCTTTAAATTTCAAAGATAATTAGTTATAAATTACACTTATGACTTAAATGCATACATATAACTATATAAGTACAAGTACGGTAATTTAATTAATAAAAATAATGTATTAGTAGTAGTTGGTACAACAAAACTATTTTTATTTTTATTATACTCAGCTATAGTTAACTTAATTGATAGTAAATTATAGTTAAATTAAACATTAGTAAAACAACAAGACGATTATGCTTCAAAACTTGTTAAACAATTTCGCAAATAAATGAGAGGCTTGAGCTAATAAACAAAACAATTATAATAAACTGACATAAAAAAGTAAGAGGGAGAAAATTGAAAATAAATTCATTGTTACAACTAAACTACTTTTAGTTACTTACTTAAGTAAGGGAAAAGTATCCAAATAGTTACTATATATTACGACCATAATATAATTATTATGGTCGTAATAAAACGATAAAAATATTGTGTTTACCTAATGTTGGATTTCGTCCAACTCTCATCACATTTCTAGAACAACACATTTTAATTCATTAATTTATAAATTTGTAATTTTAAGTACAAATTTCGTCACTAAATAAATTTTCCTACTCATAGTCTAGAGTTTTATGTAAGTACCTGTTATATGTTTTACTGCTGACTTTGGCACGGTATCAAAATTTTGTCAAACTCTCATCACGTATCTAAAACAATAAATATAAACTCATGAGATTATAAAAGTGTTATTTTAAGTACTCATTCCGTGACTCAATTAATTTTACTACTCATAATCGAGAGTTTAATGTATTTATTATATGTTTTTACTGCTGATTTTGGCACAGTACCCATGATCCCACATCAGGTTAATTAGGTAATAATTTTAAATATTTTATAACACTCTTGCTTTGTGATCTTGAATATAAATAGTTTTTATGTTTTTATCAACGTACATCCAAGATTAGATATAATTCCGTTTGATTTTTGTAGTAATTTTGAGAGGATTAAAATCAGTTTATAAGATTTGATTAAAATAAGTAAAACCTAAAAAAATAAGCATATAAATTATAAAATTTAGCTTTTGTAAAAGATACCTTTATCATATGGAGTAAACCAATACAGTATTAGACAATTACCTTTTTATTTGTAAGTTAATTATATATGATAAAAATATATGTTTACATTAAAAATTCTTTTGACGTAGCCTATTTGAATTATAAAACTTAAAGCATTGTATTTGGCGAAACTGCAGTATACATCTGTCCTACCTGTTCTGGGTTTTAAGTAATTTTGGACTTGATCTACTTTTGACAGATATGTGCTAAAATTGGTCAATTGAAATACGTGTAGGTATATAAGCTGATTTTTATACGAATATGGACATATTATACGGATATATAATTATGATATAGTCATGGTCAGCTAATATAGAACTACCCGAATCATTATATTTGTAAATTTTTCAATTAAGGAGATCGAATTTTTTTTTTTAATCTACCATTAAAATAATTTTTATCACCTCTAATTAATATTTGATGACAAATTGCATTAAATTTATTTGTCTTGTCTACATAATAAGATAAATGATACACAAAACAAATAATTTGTGTGCGAAAATTTGCAAATCTTACTAAATGTGTGTGTTCAGAACTAAGCGCGTCACACTCACGATTAATCTCTATGGAAAAAGCACCACGCTTGACACAGAATAACTAAAATAAAGCAAATCAGTGCTCAAAACTTGATATCCTGAATAACTATATCATACTGAAAGTATGAAACTATGATATTCATTGCTATTTTATTAACTAGAGAAAAATACTTAAGCAATGACGTCATAGTTTTAAATATCACATGAATATAATATATTGCATGCATATAGTTTATAATAATATATTAGGTAGACGTAGGGAACTAATTATCCATAAATCAAAGTTTTTAAAGCAATTCTCCGTTTATGATTAAACGAATTAAATTATTAGGCACTCACTTAGATACATGCAGCCACCACGACGTTCAACACTGATGTTAAACTAGATTCCCACAAGTCTATTAGTTCTGGTTTGCTGTTATCATCGCCTAATGTTTCAGATATAAATTTAACCAGCATGTTTCCAAACACCTTTAATATGAAAAGTATTGAAAATTATTTCATATCTTAATTATACCTTTAAATATTTAATTCATAAAAATTAAATTAATTTAGTCATCTAGATACGCTGATGTTCAAAATCTGTATGTTTAAATATCGTCTATGGTTAGGATTTTCGTTAATGAAGCATTTAGCATTTGCCTAGGTGTGAAGAATTTATCTTGTGCACCAACGTAAATCTAGATTTGGTTCCACGCATAAACAGTATACATAAATACTTATATCATTATGATAATTCATAACGTTAAATAATATTACTATAATTTGTACAATTACATTAAATGACCTTAAAGGAACTTTGTTCTGGCATTTAGGAAACCGCGAAGTCACAAAGTGTTTTATTAAAAAAAATTTATTTTTGTACGGTTTAATTTTTAAGATGTTTTTTTTGTGCTTTATTGATCATATACTATATCAACAATCTTGCAACTGAATTTTCTATTTATGCCCCTCAAACTAAACTATAATGTGCATTTTGAAGACTTTAGCTAGTTTCATCAGAACCGTAATTAAAATGAATAACTTATAGATTTTGAAAACGCATTAAAAAACCTAACAACATTTTTAATGTCACCCACTGATTACATATTTGCAAATTTAAATAACATTGCACAAATGATTAGTTATAATAATAGGTTCCGTTTTAACACAAACAATATAAATTTAATTCGAATTTTGAATGGTTGGAAACGCTTATTAGTTATTAATAATTGTTTTCAATAAATACTTACTCCAAAACTCAGTGTAAACAATAATCTTACTTGCCTGAAAGTGTGTTGGTGTAAGACCGTATTTTTTATGTCTTAAGCCAATACTCGTTAACAGTTTTTCTAGTTCTTCGGGTTTGTCAAAGGAATGAACTATTGAAATCAATGCGTTGCCAACTTTCGATGCGTGAGATTGAAATTTGGGATTATTTGCGAACTCATCGATGGATACGTCCTTGAGTCGTTTGAATAATAATTTATACTCAGGATTTTCTCTGATCATTCTGTTGGTCATACAAACACAATTTATTAGTAATAAGTAATAATTAATCAATGTTCTAAGCAAATAATGTTATATTAATAATAAATGTTACATATATTTATATAAATATTTTTTTTTTTTAACTAAACTCATAATTTCTTATAATTTGTGATCGCTCAATAATAAGCAAGCTAATTTTGTTTTAAAAAAAGTGTGCAGATGATTTCCTAACAAGAATTAAAGAGGTTAATTTTGAATTTTATATCATTCCAGTTTTGAAGATTACTTAAGGGATAACAGAAAAATTTATAAGTAATTATTATTTTAATTTAAGTAAGAAAAATAAGTTTTATTATTTATTCTAACTTACTTAGTTTAACAAGCTCAAAAAATTATTAACTTGCCCAGCCTTGCCAAGCACCATGAACTGTAAGAAAGGATCTCATTCATAATACTAATAGGCAATATATAGATACCATACGACTCTAAAACATTTTCTTAAAAAATATTGAATGAACCCTAATGTCTTTTTTTTTTAATCTACTTTCTGAAAAAGTGCAAAAAAGTAGATCACAAACATATTATGATTCAATTGATGTACATAAAATGTTGTATGATTATTTTTTTTATTGAGTTTTTAATATAAAATTTAAAATTGAATTTATTCAAACGACAAATCATATCAGTGGGTCAGTATAGTTGAATTTAAGTGAATATATATATCCACTTTAAGTTGAAGTTTGCATTTGTTCCAAATGCAAAAATATCTTCAATTGAAAAATTATTTATAACTAATAATTATTATTACCCATATATGCCAAACCATGACTCACTCAAGCTAGTATACAAGTTGGAACGCTTTTATACCTAAAAAATTTTATTTTGTTGACTATAACTAATTCTCTTGAATTATATTTTATTTTATAAACTAAACATTTCCATAAGTAGAACTTAAATTTAAAAAAAAAAAACAAATATCGTTTGAAAAACGTTCTATGCTTACAACTTATATTTATTTGAAATCTTTCAGACTTATTTTAAATGAACCGAAAAAAAAATTTACGTATTCTTAAATGCATTACTTTGTGTAATGCCAATAATTACAATCAGAAAATGAATTAAATAATTTTGAATTTAACAACAAAACTTTATAAAATACAAAGACAAATTGCATATTGTGTTCATTGATTGATAGGTAATAACGTGAAAATAACATCACAATATTAAAATTTAGTTCACAAGAATCAATAAATGATACGTATAGGTACAATTTTTTTTTTTTTTTTTTAGAACCCTATAAACTATTAAAAACTTTTAGATTTCTTTCACATTTTGCAAAAAAATCGTAGAAACACAGAGTTCAAATAATGATGATTTATTTTATTTTTTAAACTTCTTTTTTGAATAATAAAAAAACATAGATTACTTGTGTTTTTGGAAAAAAAATAAATTTAAAAAAAAGTTTTATACTATACTATACGTATAGTTTATGTAGTTTCTAAACGTAAAATGAGTGAACCGGAACGTACACTTTCTGGATTATGAATATTATGACTTATAATTTTACCATAAACCATTGATTGAATGATGGTTATTTATTTGTTACCTGATTTAAACGTTTACGACGGAATATTTAATGTAAAACGAACGTTGAAAATCGAAACAATTTTAAAAGTAAGTACTCACCAAGTTTATTGTTTTCAATCAAAAAAAAATATTAAACAACCTATATTTAATTTATAAATACTAACTCCTAGCGATTTTCCCCTTAGTTAATATTTTATTTATTTTATTTTATACTTTAGGGCTATACGATACTTTAGAAATTAACAATTTACTAAATACCTGATGACCAGCATTAAGGCCAGTTGGCTCGGGTCCGGTGCAATCACTGACCACGAATTTTGTAGCTGTAAAATCTGCACTGGGCTCAATGAGCTTACCATGATCAATGAATAATTGAATAACAAATAAAAGTAAAAATTAAATTTAAAAAAAATTAATGCGAGTAGTTTTCGAAACCTCGTTCAAAGGACACGGCCAAACATAAAAACGTAACGCTCAGTAACAGACTGACGCCGTCACAAACGGCACTCGTTTAGTATAAGAAATCCTCGTAAACCGTGTGCTCTCTTACACGCATGCGCAACACTCTTTCACTGCAAGTCATAATAATAAAAAAAAAAATTAAAAATAATATCAAACGAGAAATATTGGAAGTGTTAAAATATATTTCAAAGAGATATAATTCAATTATATCATACGTCTTTTAACAACGTATAGAGTCTAAAAAATGTAATTTTCTTGGTCAAAATCACGTCTAGAATACAGAAAGTTTTAAAAATATTTTTATACTATTTAACCAGACGGGTATTAAACTGTTCCGTTTTTGAAGTTGCAGTTTAGTTTAGTTTTGGGAATAACTATAAGTAATCGTTAAAAAAGAACTGAAACAGTCGTGAAAACTGGTATAACTCTAGGTGTATCTGTGATTCTGTGACAATTTCGATTTCATTGCAATGCGTACCTAATTAAACGGTATATGATTTATTAATACAGTGAATTATAGCCAATGTGTGGATAAAACCTAAAGTTTTTACTGATCCTTGTTTCCAAAAAAGCATCAACAAATCAATGTAAACCTTTTCCACAGTACTACAGCTGGGTAATCAACTTTTAAACCAAAACCTTCAAGACTTTTGGTCAAGACGCGTTTGCGAGTGTTAGAAAAATAAACAACAGATACGAATAAATAAAATTTGAAATAACTCAGTGGATCAGATTTTTTATAAATGTTATTTTCATAAAACATTTTGTAAGTGTACAACACCATAATGATGCAAGGAAAATATTCATTATTTTTTTATAAATGATTTTTTGCTGTAATTTGAGTGAAACTGAAGCAGTAACTTTGAATGCGAAATTTTTAAAAATCTCGAGATTTGTCAAATCGTCGAGTACCAATATTAAACTACGCAACTCGCTATATACTACATATTATTATCATAATAAATCTTTTACGCACGTGTTTAGCAACGAGTATCTCATTTCTTAAATAATTTATGTCGGACGGGGTCATTTTAATAGAACGTCCCAATATAATGCGAAGTCCGCAATGACAAATCGTGTGCACGCCGCAAGGAGTTCTAATTGAGGAAAGTCGAAGGGAATTGGAGAGTATAGCCGGGACTTCGTCATTTAAAAATTATATTTTATATACATGATCATTTTTATGATAAAATACGTGTAAATGTACAATTGTAACAATTCCGGTTTCATACTATCTTTAGGTGGTCCTATTATTACTAGGATATTTTTTTAAAAACGTCATTCCCTTCCTTGAAAATTATTTAAAAAATTATGTAGTATAGGTATAGGCTCATATCAATTAAATTCTCCTTATCGCGTCCCGGTTGCGTTATAAAACCTACTTTATTGCATTTAACCTACATAGTTTTATTGAAAAATTGACATCATAAAAATACGTTTAGGTTTTACTTATAAACATGGGCGTAGAATGAAGAAAGACTCTCTCAAATAAGTGTTTTTACCCCCCTATTTTCCCCCAAATTTCTAGGGTACGATTGTCGGATGTTTTTGGTGACCTCTAATATGTTAGGAATATGTATTATAATACTTGTTATGAATATAATAACTATTATCTGGAAACGATTTTTTGGGTAGATGAAGTGGTTTGATCTTTGCGAATGGCATTCCCAAATTGACTCGAGCTGTAAACTTCTGGTCACGCCATAAGACAACGGGGAAATTTATTTAGATTGTATTTAATCAAAAAGCAAAACATTTTCAAAATATTTGTTCCGGTCGACATGAACGAATGTTATAGCTTAAATGAAAATAATCATTGATAATTTATTAACTTTAACTATACAATACGGAATTTGAAAATCAACACACACGTAAACGAGAGTTTCATCGCAGTCCTATCAACAAATTTCTGCCAAAATAACAGAGCTTGGAAAGTTTTTTTTAAAAGAATTACATTATATTATATACATTGTAGTCGTTCACGTTCATTTTGTTAGAATTGAACTAATTTCAGGCTCGATCCAACCTTGAAAAAAAAACCGGGATTACTCTAGGTCACGTGAGTAGTTTTACGGGGTAGCGACTAGGCTTTGGGTGGGTCACTAGTTTAGGAGTTGTAGTTTAAACGCATTATTTTATATCTGAAAGTAACGATGAATCATTGCCTTCGAAAATACGATTCTGAACTAGTTCAGTTGTCTAGTCGTGATAAAAACAAATTTAACAATAGAAACTTTTATCAAATCTGTATCATTCCTATTTTAGTATAATGTAAAAGTTTTAGCTTGGTCTGATCTATATTTTGGATGTTATTACCAGAGAAATTCTAAATCGATGTGTAAAAACACGTTTCCCGTAATTATTTGTTTCCCCGTAAGAAATACACGGCCGCCCAGAATAACGAGTTTTACGACAAGACAACAACTTAAAATCGGCTATAAACCAATATTGCGTTATTAAATTTTCTAAATTTTTCAACCTCATATGTAGAACTATCTTGTTTATATTGTATTTGAGTTTTGAGACTTAAACATAAAAATTATAGGTTTTATGGAATAATAACCGCGTACAATAAAAAAATTTCCAAGTTCAATTACTCCCTTAGAAATGATCAAAATCGATTGAAATTTCAGAGGCACTCATAGAACCCTTTTTAATAACATATATAAATTTCAAATCATGTGGAGCAATTTCGAAAATTGGGCCGTTTTCCAGAACTTAAAAAATAATCAAAATTTTAAAAAACGCTTCAAATAAATTACCAGCTCGGAACAACCATCTATTTTTTGAGGTATCATACGTTAAAATTGGAGCGGTTTAGTCCACTAGAAAACTTTTTCACCGAAAAAAAAAAACATCAATGTAAAAACAATATGCTGACGCTCAGAATTTAAAAAGGAACAAACAAAAATCGTTCATGTTCCCCCAAAAATAAAAGAAATTTCCATTACGTTCTTTTAGATATCCGTTCCTGGTTCGTTTCTAAAAAGTGAAGAAAACCAAAAGAACTCGGTACGTTGAACTCGTTCCTTTCAAGCACTGCTGAAAAAATAACGATAATTAGTCAGGACGATTTAATGTGCACGAGGCGCTCTCTTGACGATTCAATTTCGCTAAAAAGTCGATTCAATAGGTTTAACGGCCTCTGCGACTGAGCTCACGCCGATTTTGCAGGCGAGGTGATTAAACGCAATGTCACGACATGTATCGTTCGCCAGCGACAATCGAGCCGCGGTTAACGACAGCAATTTATTTTCTGTAAACTGTAAAACGGGTTCGGAATATGATACGCAGTAAACCATTCTATTATACGAGTGCGGGTTAATTTTACGATTGAGACGATTCTGGTCTGGTATATAATATTCTAACGACTAGAAATCATTTTGGTGCAAGAATATTGATTTAGAATAAAAGAGAAAAATGAACTTTTTAAAAAACACAAGTTTGTAAGATCAATAGCTTCCTCCTCGCTTCGTTCAGAATCTAAAAAATTATTGTATTTATTTTGTCATTGTAGCGTTATAATAGGCTAACCATGGGGCGTATTTAGATAATATAGTTAATGAGAGGGGCACCGGAAAAAAAAAATTAGCGATTTTTGGGGTGGAGAAAGTCATCTGCTTCGATAGGGTCAATATTTCGGATGGTGTAAAATGTAAACAATAGGTGTAGAATAAAGCAATGAAACAATTAAATTTTTTTAAAAAATGCTGTAAACATTTAAAAAACAAAAATGCTCTACGACAGTTGTTGTACTGTTCTTATATTCGGTCAAATTTAGTTGATTGTTTATTGATGTGATCTTATTTCTTATTATATCAATAAAAGTCTTTGGAAAGTGAACAACGTGTGTTTTTCCGTTTCTTCTGCTATAATTATAATATTCCAAGAGAACCGCATTAGATTTAAATTTCTCTCGCAAATTACTTAATAACAATGTTGATTTTCTCAAATTTTCAGATAATTTAAATTCCCATTTTCAAGCTGGCTCCACCAGGTCTAATACCACTTTTTTTAATTCACATCAAAATACCAACATTGTACTTGATGCCTCTATTTTAACCGGTTAAGGCGTTCAATAAATTAATTAAATTTGAAATTTTTTCATTTCATTCATCATCATCATTTAAACATCATTTATTTTATATTTTACGTTAAACTGTACCTACTGTTATTTTTTTTTTTTTACTAGATTTTAGTAAATTTTGTTCATTACCATTTTGATTTTTTTTTAATGTATGTTTTATATTCTATTTATGCAGTATAATCATGATCCGTGTCAATCACTATAAAAATAATTTTTTTTGTATTCGTCCATTCCGAGTTCTTACCCGTCGAAATAAAATAAAATAAAATAGTAGTATAACTACCGAGCACCCCGCTGTGATCTTAACCAGTCAAATTAGAAACAAAACATTTAAGTTGTATCAACATACCTAGATAATATTATATATTATGTTTTGACAAATGAAAAAATAAAGATACCAATTCGTTGTTGTTTTTAAAAACATAAAATCACCCATAGACATATTAACGTGTCTATGAGATCACCAAATAATATTATGTGTTATACTATGGTTATTGAGTTTTTACTTTTCAATTAAAAAAAACGATTCCATATAATAGCTATTACGTGCGTTGTTCTGAGTGATTGTTCATAATAATAGTGTTTTACAATTACAGTTCCACCTACAAGTCGAGGTCACGACGTATAAGAATGATGCGTTAATATTCTCTTTTTATTTTCATTAAAATGCGTACACATTTTTTTCATAAACAAAAATTATGTATGTAAAAATGTAAATATTTGAAATATCTCACGTAAATTAGGAAAAAAAAAAAATTAGGTACACTTAATTTATATTATTTATATAATTTATATGTTTACCTAAATATTATATTTATGATTTATGTTACTATAAGTATTAACTGAACTACGTTACGCAAACAATGTACATGAAACAAATTGCTTTCAATAGCCAATGGAGGATAAAATAATGATAATATCAATCAAAATAGATAATATTAAAAAATAAATAAATAAAACCATTATTAAATCACAAAAATACTCGATTGTTATTAATATAATAAAAACAAATTGATTGAATGACAGTTCTATAATGGAATAATTCATCAAACCATTGTTACTGACCTAAAACCATATGTATGTTTGATCTAGTTACGAGTCATGGCAGTACTGCCAGTATCCAATAAATAAAAAAAAAAAAAAACAATATTAATTATAATGTATAAAAAGTTTTTCATTGGTTGTTAAGAACAAAGTAGGAATTCAAATTTACAGTGGATGTCATACACAATACCAAACACAAATTTAAGATGACGAGAATAATAATAGATTATAGGTTATAAAACAATAGTAGGTATAGTAAATGCGGTTAAATGTCTTAATAACTAAACGTTCTCTAAATGTTTCGTATCCTCTACAGATTTATATGAACACACTAAACATATATCATGTCAAGTGTTAATTTTATTACAAATATGTAGGTACTTAAAATAATTATGCAGGTAGTTAGACTCATTTTATTTAGATTTTGACATGAATAACTAAAATAATAAAAGTAAAAACATATTAAAGGTACCTTGTAGGTACATTAGTTTCACATACTATAATTATATTTAATTATTTTTTGTACAAATTATTTTTTTTGATATACTCGTGTAACACAACAACTGACTTAGATGTAAAAATATAAATTTGTGCATAAAAATATTGCAGCTGAAAAAGAAGAAATCAATTTTAAATGTTTTTTTAAAAATTTATAAAACATACTACTTGCAATCAAAATCTATAATTTTCCCGTCAAATTGTTTTTCGGTAATTATTATGCAAGTTAAATAAATAATCAATAACGAATCTGAAACAGTTAATCTTAACCATCTAGTACATTAGTTAACTTTTAAAAATTCTTATTTATAAAAGTCCTATAAGAAATTTTAATGTTATGGAAAAAATAAATATAAACATAGTACATACTAAGAGTATATAATATTATAGTATACTAATTCTCTAAATAAAATAAAATAACTTATTTTTATAAAAATTTATTTTATTTGCAAATTTATTCAACTCGGGTACAAAATATCATACAAATTAGGCAAATTTTTTTGAATTTACAGTTTATCACCAATCCGAAATAAAGTACTGTAGATACAGTGAGCGTCTAAAATTTTACCATTTCTCACTTACTCAAAAACATGCTGTCATCACTACGTTCATAACTGAAGTTAAACTGGATTTCCACAAGTCTAATAATTCTTGATCACTACTGCCTAGTGATTCGGTTATGATTTTCACCAATACGTTTCCAAGTACCTTTTAACAAATCGTCATTTAATACGAAATTATTTAATTGTAATTTTTGTGCCTATTTTTTGTGTTAATATGTATTTTTATGAGTTTGAGATTACTTTTAGAAAATAGTTTCGATCAGAGTTTTTTGTATTTTAACGACCCTTTTAAATTTTTTCACCTAACAAAACTCATCCTATCTCCACAATACAAATTAAATTTGTAAGATATGAATTTTCCTAACGAAAATTATGATTCTGAGCTAGTTTACAGAATAAAATACTCAACAAATTGTAAATTTTAAAGTTCTAATAATGCTAAAATTAAAATTTGAGCTCTTGTGACTGTTTATACTAAATTTAATAAACCCGAAATCACAAAAATGATACACTTTTTATTGCGTATACGTATTTCAACAACTATGTTGTCATCTTCAGCGCGAATCAACGACT
>CM029357.1:31503821-31517883 GCA_017140985.1 Hormaphis cornu
GTGGCGTTTTATTATAATATACTTCAATATTGTCCAAAAATTTTAATCAGTTTGAGCGACAGTAGAGTTACTTTCAAAATAAAAATGTTAGACGAATGAAATAATAACGACAAGTAAAAATGTAAAAATAAATATTAACCAATTATTGAAAATTTGTATCTACGTATTATAGAAAAATGTGTTTTGAAACTCGTGAAAATGTTTTGAGCCTTATAACTAATATGAAAACAACGTGTCTTATCAAACTAAATTTACCAAATTATGAAAGCACTAAAGTTGTAAACATTTCAAGTTATTTAGAGCAGTTTCAGAAATATCTTGACTATATATTTTTTGGATTTTAGCTCAAAAACTAATTGACAACTCAAAAAAAGCTACAAATATAGTACTATCCAATCTAATGAGGTATAATGCGTTAAGATAAGATTCAATTTCAGAAGAAAAGACCATCATTGCGAAATCCCAATAGAATCTAAAATCTGTTATATTTCAATATTATGATTTGGCGTAGGTAATATTATATAATGATATTAAACTTACTGTAAATTATTGTTATAGGCTCAAGTATTGTTATCTATTACTGTACCGAGTTGTAAAAACAAAAAAAAACCGAAATATAAATTGAAGTTATTTGTACACGAAGAAACATGACAGATAACTAACGGTTATTCACTATCGAATGTCTAATCGTTTACCTAATTAATCTTAATCTGACAAAAAAAAATATGTTTGCCACTCACTTGAAAATGTGTTGGTGATAGTCCATATTTCTTATGTTTGATCCCAACATCTGTAAGTAATTTTTCGAATTCTTTAGGTTTGTCGAGGGAGTCAATAGTCAAATCCAATGCGGAACCCACTTTTGATGCGTGCGCTAGGAACTTGGGATTAGTCTCAAGCTCGTCAAAAGACAGGTTTTTAAACTGTTTGAATAGTAACTTGTACTCGGGATTTTCTTTCAAAAACCTTAAAAAATAAAAGTGTATTTTCTTAATAATCTTGGTTTGAACTCAGTATCACAGTTACATAATGACCAGAATAATAATAATAACGTATTTAGTATATTGACAATGATATGTTGACTGTTTTATTATTGTAAGTATACGCAGAAAACAGAGCGGACGTTTTCAAAATTCTGATATAGTAATATTATTATTGAACATCAACGATTTTTATTCAGATTTTAGAAAGCAAGTATTATTCATCGTTTCATTTAATCCTATTATTATAACGTGCAAACGCTTTTAATAGTATAATTTGTTGAAATGATGATTATTTGTAAGTATAAATATATTAAGTAACTATAGTTCAATTACTCCTTTGGATATTATTAATGATACATTAAAGTTATATTTGTTAAATGTTATATTATTTTAATTTTAAGCAAAATTTTATATTTTAAAGACATATAGGTACAATATTAAAGATAAATAATTATTTATTTTCAATTACATACTCCGTTTTGGACGTTTTTTACGTTAATCATGAAAATGTGTTACATTTTTAATGTTTTGATCATTTTGTTACAAAATTACAAAACTATTGTACGAATGTTTTTGTCATTTCCAATCCGTAGGAAACAATACTACTCTGTGTGTCCGAAATTATGTTGCCCGCGACCCATAAAACCTAATCTGTATTGATTTTAATTACAAACTTAATTATCGGAACTCCAAACTATTTAATCCTGGACTCACTCGGCTTACTTTCTCTGAAAACGAATCCGCCATGTTATATCTATCGCATTCATAATAACAAACGATCAAAAAGGACCAATTTCAATAAAAGGCTGGTAATTTTAAAATGTAAACAAAGTACCCATATTATAGCTACTACAAATCCCAATGTACCATCGTTCTCGACTCATAGCACCAAACCTACCGAAAATAATTAACACAATATTTTATATAATAAGTGATCACAAAAGTCACTTTTAAAACCAGAAACGTATTTACAGGGCAAAGGGAGCAGCGGCCCTCTCAGAGGGCGCTAAATGTTTGTTTTTTGAGTGGCTACTGAGTGTTGACTTGAAAAATTTCTCGAAACGTCTAATTTGAGTGTAGAAGAGTGAAGATAATAAGAGTAGTTAAGTCAAAAACAAATTTACAGGGTGCCAAAATCATATATAGTTTCCGCTTGAATTGCAGAAAAATTAAGAAGAAAAAAAATCGTGCCGTAGAAAAATGCATTATTTTCTCGACGCAAAGTTTAGAAGCAATTATAAACTATACTTACCGTCCAATGATGCAACCAGGTGTAATTAGGGGGCTTTCAGAAAAGTTAAAAGAAGGAATTGAAAAATCAGGAAAATAGGAATTAAGACTACGATTTTATACGATTTTTGGTGTTGTTGTTGTTGTTATAATTATAGAAATAGTAGTATTATTGTACCTCACTATCAGCGTCGTGGCCAGCTGACTCGGATCCCGGGCAATAAGTGACCAAGATTTTTTCAGCTGCGAGATCTGAACGGTACTCAGCGGACTGGCCATGTTCGGCCGAGAGGTTTAAGGATTTTTTTTTAGAGACAAATAAAACTTTTAACGTTTAACGAGGTTATTTTAGGGACGATTACAAATCAAACCTTTAACGTTTAACGGTTAAAAACGAACTGAAACAGTCGAGCAAGACAGATTTTGCCGTGTACGAAAAACCGCCGAGCACACTCGCATCGGTGTATAGAGGTGCTGACGCTCGCGCGCGCGCACACACGCAGACGCTGAGCGTTTGTCGTGTGCTTCAGCACTTTTAGATTAAAAAAAAAACACACGCGTCGTAGTGATACAAGGTGGAATTTTATCTCACGTGCCTAAATAGTGTTGTTTACATTTTTTAAATTTTATTTTTTAAATTTTTTTGAAGTTTAACATTTTAGGTATACTACTATTATAAACTATATAAGTATTTTTGTCGAAAAAATAAACACATTCTATAGTATAACACATAACCGATTAACAATCATTAATAATGAACATAAGTTGTGTGCTTAACGTGAATCGTTGTCGAACTTAGCAAACTCAGTGTAGCTCAGTCAACAGATCAAAATAATTAACAGTAAAAATTGAAATGACAAATTGTTGATAACTGTACGATTTTTCAACGCGCGAGTTTTGCAAAAAAAAAAAAAAAAAAATCCCTTTTTTTCTCGAGAGATTAAATAAATATTAACAGTGAAATTCGACGATTTTTTTTAAACTTTTAAATCGGATTTTTATTCCGTAAATGTAGAAATTTATACATGGAGCCAAAACCTATCGTACGTTTTCGTTTGTTGATTAGTGTTACCATTTTTGTTCCCGTTATATTATTCGATGATACTGAACATTAATTGTTTTATTTTTTTTTCATTCGTTTTTCTCAAAACGTGTGGTTATCAATCCACGCTACGTTAGAAAAAATTATTGTAAAACACTGAGTAAATCCATTTTATTTTTTTCATTTTGGCTTAATCAACTTAGTATAATTTTCTAATAAATTAATTGCTTAAAATATACCGGTGTTCGTTTTAAAATACGTTTATAGAAATTTGCCCAAAAAGTATATTTCTACTACGTTGTCATTCAATAATGTAGTACCTACCTACTGCCTGTACTAGTGAAACCACACAAGTGCATTAAATGAATTATATCCCATACTAAACTTTGGCATTATAAGATAATATTATTTAAAAATCATGCGAGTATATTTTTAAAAAAATATGTTACGTATTTCGGTTAGTTAGGTAAAGGTGGTATAGTTTTAAAAATCAAAAATATATTAATTGTGTTCAACAAAATTTGGAAAACGTATCACTTACGCGTCTAACTGCATTAATAATCGTTAATAAATTCAAAATATTGACGTTTCAAATTTCGTAAAAAAAAAAAAAAAAGTCTGATACCATTAAAACATTTTTATAGTGATGATAGTAATCTCTTTAAATTGTATATTATTGTACATAAATAAATAATTTTTTAGTATATTTTGAATTATGTTAGAAATTCTTAAAATATTGAACGAAGAATATTAAAACTGGAGTGGCCACCCAGTAAAAGTGTTTAATTCAGATAACGCGTTAGTGATTTATGCTTGGTCATTAAAATAATATAACACGTTCCCATCACATGAACACATTGGTGCACAAAAATTTGTATTATATGAGCACTAATCAGCTATGTGAATTGGAATTTTCGCTATTTTTCAAATTGTTTACTTCAAGTTAAAAACAAGCGTGACTGGTAGTTTTCAATATTTTTCTGCGTATAGTGTGAAATTTTGAACTCTTGTAATATAGAAAGTTGAAATTTCAATTAATTTAACACAATCAGTTTCAAAATGTTTCCAATTTCAATGATATAAGTAGGTACTCCAAAACTAATTGAAAAAATAACTTGAAAGTTCATTTGAAAGATAAAATATGAAAATATTTTTCATTATGTGCACAAATTTCAAATTTGTTTGCTTAGTTATGAACTAGAGTTAATTCACCAATATTTATAACAGTCGTGTAGTTTTTGGTTCACAACTTTCAAAATTTCGAAAATTTCAAAAACATTGCCGATTAAATTTTGCCGGAACAATAATGTCTACCATGAGGTTGGTTCTATAATAACAAAAAAGTAAGTTCCTTAGCATTCACACTAGTATTTAGTCTATATCGAGCATTTCAACTAATCTTATTTACAATTTTGAGATGTTTTGGAGTTAAAGTATATTGTTTTTTGGTTAAAAAATAGATCAACAATTCTTAACACTCTATGAAGGCAGTTAATATCAAAACAGTTTAAAAAAATTAAACTAATATAAATGTTTTTTAGTGAACTTTTATTTTTCAGTAAAAATGTGCATCCATGTGACTAAAATAGGAATGATACAGATTTAATAAAAGTTTTTATTGTTAAATTTGTTTTTACCACGATGTATACTAGACAACTGAGCTTGTTCAGAATCGTATTTTCGAAGGCAATGATTCATCATTGCTTTCAGAAATTAAATAATGCGTTTAAACCACAACTTCTAAACTAGTGACCCACCCAAAGCGTAGTCGCTACTCCGTCAAACTACCCACGCAACCTAGCCTGATCCTCCCGGCGCTTACTTTTTTTTTCTTACTGATCCTTTACTGACTTTTCCTTAACGTTTTTAAAATACAATCATACGACTTGTGTGATTTTTTTAGATTCTGAGCGAAGCGAGGAAGCTATTGATTTTACAAAGATGTACGGTTTTTTTTTTTTTTTGTGTCTGTGTCACGTGTAGCTCTTACAAAATTGCTCCAATTTTCAACAATAGCACAATTTTCCGGTAGAAAATCTTATATCCTTGGTGCATTATTTATTGTGTTTTTTCGAAATTTTCAATTCCGTTTTTATTGAAATTAAGTACATTGATTTTTCGATGTTGAGGTATGTACTCATGTATAGTATAGATAGGTACTCAAAAAAAGTAAAAGATGTTTTTCTACAATTTATCTACCTATTTTTAGTAATAACATTGGATCAAAAATAAAACATAAAATTGCAGAAATGCAAACTATTTTGAATTTTTATCTTGGCCCCTCCCTCTTTCGGAAATCATGGCTACGTCACTGCTTAAATGGATATAATGGACACGTAATTATAATAACGTCGTTAAACTGTTGTTCAAGTTATTTCTAAAGATCGTATTTTATTAACACAAATTGTATCTATATAATTCGTTTGAAATTATTCATAAAACATTAATGAATTTTGCATTCACTTCATTCTATTATTCAAATACAAATTGAATAAGTAATTTATTGTGATTGTAATGATTGCAACAATTTTACACATTTGAATTTATTATTATTTTTTATCAAAGAATTATTGTGAATAACATTGAAAGTAGGTACGATAATTATACCTAATACATTTTATTGAAGTTTCGTACAATAAACTAAATCATTTGACGTCGGTAAGAAAAACTAAGACGTGGTAGATAGACTGTTTGTTTAAACATTATAATAATATGATGTTGTTATAAGTATTTTCAGGATTTATAGCCTAGTAAATAACTTAAGTACGTAATTTTCTAAGTGGTATGCATGTCATATTTAAGTATTCCGTCATGATTTTTTCCGCCTCTTGATAGACTTAATTGAAACTAATAAAGAAATCAATCGAAAATATCGAAACAGCATTGGATTACTGTAGTATCGACACAAGACAGCCATCAATAGTGTGGATGAGCCGAACGCGACAAGGTCTCGACGAGTATACCTAATCATTTACGCGCATTACACAAGTAAATCAAATTGGTTATTGATGTTTCGTATCTAAAAACAATATTATTAAACCAACACTAAACTTAACACCAAAATGTATGGTACACAAGCAACATTTGTATCTTTATACGAACGATTCGCTTAAGACATTTGGCGTATTTATCTACTTATGCTATTGGTTTTATGACAAACAGATAAGCCGATCTATATATTAGGACGTTGTGGTGGCGGTTTTTGTACTAACTTGTTTTAATGCCGATAGAGGCTGGTGTGGAATTTTTTATTATTTGTTTACACGTTTCTTATCTTTGTAATTTTTCGTCAAATAGATTTGTGTTTTTCAAATTTTTTTATTTCCTCATTTAGCGATCTATCAATAGAACACTATAGGCGATCATAATTTTATAAAATTTGGTCGAGTGATTTCTTTTCTGTTCCAAGTACTTTAAATACTTAGCTTTTTAAAACAATTTTAGGAAGTTTTTCGGTTGTTTTCGGTATTCGACGAACAATAAGTTTGTGACTTGCAAATGGTATAATTTTATTATTTACCAGCCATATAGAAGAACGCTATAACCAAAATTTCATAACAGTAGATCAAAGGATTTTTTTTCTGAAAAATGTTTTTTTAATTTTTAGCTTTTTTTTCAGTTAGTAGGAATTTTTTGGGAAATTGGTTTGTGTTTTTTAAATGTATTTATTTTTTTTATCAGACCTATAGAGGAAAGTTATATTTTATAATATTTGGTAGAGTAATTTTTTTTTCTGTACCATGTTTGTTCAATTTTTATGTTCAATGTTTCAGAACTTTTAGGTCATTTTCCAGATTTTTATGGTAAATAGGCTTGTGTTTTTTAAAATGATTTTCATTTATTATTTACCGCCTGTAGGAGAAATCTATAACCAAACAGTAAAAAACAAAATAGTTAGCACATATTTCCAGAGTAAATAAAAAAAAAAGAGAGGAAAGAAAGAGAGATGGGAGAGAAAAGAATGAAAGCATGGATGGAAGAAAAGGAGTAAATTTTTAGAAAACCATTATTTTCTAGATGACGTATGTAGTTTGATGCCGGGGGATCCTTGTTTTGTAAGATTTTGTTTAATGTTGCATATTAAATTTGTGTGCAATTAGAAATTTCTTTGGTACAAAAATAACAGTTCTGAGTAAAACTCGGTTTACGTCTTAAATAAAATAAGGTTATACTACCGATTCAAAAGTATCGATCTACATGTTGTACAAATACGACATAAAAAATTCAGAAACATTTAAGAAACAGATTAAAATCATGTAACTATTTATTATTTTTTACTTTCAAAAATGTAATTTATTTAATGGTCTATACTACCTCTGAAACTAATGAGTCCTTTTTTTTTCAACAACTTATGATTTTTATAAAGATAAATTTACTACCTTTATCGTAGTTGTTTGACTTGTGTATGAGCGAAATATATTTAAAGCGTACCTAAACCGAGCTTCGTTTACGATCGTTATTTTCTTAAGCTAATTCAAATTGCTTAAACGTCGAATACACAACTTCTAAAGTGTTCTTAAAAAAAAAAAAATGATACCCATGGTCTCAAATGAAACACGCGACCTAGATATGTGCTGTTTTCTTAAAAAATATACTTTGCTTCCTTTTTTCGACTTCAATAACATTGTATTTTTACGACTGCCAATTAACATTTTTATCACTATATTAACAAAATATACATTATAATATATCGATATTTTGTAACTAAAAACTGTTTTTACATTGACTTTATACTGAAAACTAATTTTTTACGCGAAATCGCATCGGAGCTAGTCGGTAGATTGCAAGTTGTAGTCATTGGTGTCCCCGGTAGATATCTGTACATGTTCAGTGGCGTATTTAGCATTTTTTCTAGAAGACGGACGACAAGAATTTTAGTTTGCGGACACAACAATTATATTGATAAATCTTTTTATCATCCATTCTTATTATATATATATATATTTACTTTCCTTATCTCTATATTATTTTCTTATTTTTTTTTTTGTAATATCCAAAAAGAAAGGGTAACGTGCTGAGGTTCAAAAGAGCAGATATACTGCTGTCTCACAAAAATGCCTCACACCACAACGGCTATTGAGCGGTTACTGCTGATTAGGTTCGTTGTAATGTCTCATAGAAAAAAAAAAAAAAGCTCATTAGATCGGTTTTGGGGAACGTGTTTACTATCTATATTACGTTCCAGTACAAAATTTTGAATAATTGTTGACGATAATTGTTAATGGTCACTAAAACTTACTTATCAATACTAATATCTACACATGTTACATAAAAAGTATTATGAAGTGGTAAAAAAAAAAAAAAAAAAAAAGAGTCATACGGGGACGGATCCCCTGGCCATTTCGGTTAGTGGTATAGGTGGATAATTTAACTACATTTTTGAAGATCGAAAATACTTCTGCTATAGACATATCTGAGTAGGGGAGGGCAAAATGATAATTTTGCCACCCCAATAACGTTTCAAGGGGGCAAATCAACCCTCCCCCCTCATCACACCATACTACGCCACCGTCGATGAACTGCACTGTTAAAACGATCCCGGTTGCCGTGGCAGAAGAATGTTATAGCGCGCCGGAACCTGTAACCGGTTGCTCCGTCCCTCGTGGTTCAGCGCCAACACCTTGTACACCACGTCCAAGTCACCGGGCAACCTGGGCAAACCGTAACCGAAAGTCTGCTGCTGCGGCTGTCTGAGCACGCGCAACTGTTGCTGCGGCTGTTGCTGCGGTTCCGGCTGCAAAAACGGTCCGAACGCGAACCGTTGCGCCGGCTGCAGTTGGAACAGTGGAATCGGCTGAACCGGTTGCAGGATCTGTAAGCGCACTTGGTCCTGCGGCTGTAACTGCGGCTGCGGCTGCTGGAAGAACGATTGCGGATTTTGTCGGACCCGTTGCGATTCGCGGCTCTGCTGCAGTTGGATTTGTTGGATCTGTTCGTTTTGCTGCTGCTGCTGCTGCGCAAACCCGTGTTGTCGTTGCGGTCCGAGCAGCTGCGCCAGCTCGACGGTCTTCAAAAACTCCAGCTCCCGCTTGTCCGGTTCCACCGTGTTCCGGTCGCCGCCCTCGGCCCCCCGCGTCTCCAGCTCCAGTATCTTTTGCCGTTCCAGCTGCCCCGGTCCCACGTGAATGGGTATCACGCGGCGAGCCACGCCGGCCGCGTCCTGTTGCACGGTAAACGCCGTCAGCAGCGGTGCCTCGAAAAAGTCCACCACGGTGCCGGTAGTTTCCGCGGCCGGCCGGGATGCAGCGGCCGCCGTCTCGTTGACCGCGGCCGCGGGTTCGGCCGGGGTGGGCGAGAGCTGCGCGGCCGGGTCGGCGGCGGATGCCGTGGAAAACGCCTGTACCGCCGGTGTAGGCAACACCGCCGACGGAGCCCCGAAGTTTTGTCGTTCTTCTCGCTGCTGCTGTTTCATCGGATGCTCTCGTCGTTGTAGTTCTTCCGGCTTCCGTTGTTTCGTTTGCTCTTGAAACTGCAGTTCTTGTTGGCGCTGCTCTTGGTGTTGCGCTGGATCCTGTTGCTGTTGCGGCTCGGCGGCAGATGACGTCGCGTCCGCCGACAGCTTATCCTCTTCTTCCAGCCGGTTGAGCACTTTGAGTAAGGCTTTCCGTAGTTTTGGGTCCAGTTTCACCGGCTTTTTGGCCAGGTCGTTTATGAACGACGCGTCCACGGGACCGGACGGTTCTTGCAGCTGCTGCTGTTGTTGTTGATCCGAGGACCGACAGCAGCCGACGAGAATGAGAAGGAGCACTGATGCACTTATCCGCGGTGCCTAAAATAAACGACAAATAGATACAAATAATTATCGAATGTCCCTACACCATTGTCTCAAATGAGTACGCATTGTACGCTATTGTTCTAGTGTTTGGTTTTTTTTGAAGCAAAACTTTGATGAATTGCAACTTGTAATCGTTGAAGTTTAATTAAAAATGTCACAGCTAAAAAAATATGAGGGTTGTCAAATTGTGTGTCTATTAATATTAACGATCGTGATAAGTGAAGGAAACAGAAATAGGACAAGAGTGGCTGAACCTAAATAGTTAGGAGGAAGCGAAGTAGAAGAAGACGAGGAAGAAGAAATTAAAAAGTTGATAAACCTGAAGGGACGGTATTTGAACGTAACTGCCTCACCACTGGGACGGCTCTTGGACCTTTTTCCCAACTTGGGACGGAATTCGGTAACTGCGTTTATTGTATAATGTAGAAACGCTAGATTATTTAAAATTATTTTTATTTCACATATTATATTTTTACTAAAAAGATGAGCCACGAGTTTTGGAAATTTTTAAGAGTATTACTCTTTGATGACCCTTGTGATGGTGAAATATAGGCAACTTCTCTTACTGCATCGTATCTATTTGGTATACGAGGTCTGGCTATTAAATAACGAGACTGGTTACAAAAAAAGGTTTTATTATGAAAATTATTTTACATTCGAATGCTCTCCTTCAATATACTCCCCTCCTCTCGTACATGATCAATAATGAAAAGAATGCTGATTATGAACATTGATCAATTGAAACGAGTACTGAACCCCATAAACCACACAAATCCCTTCTAAAAAAGTGTGTAACATAACATCCAGTGGGATATCCACGTTAAATACAACAATATATACGTTAAATATAAAATATTTTGACATTAACCTGCTCAAATTTTTGATTCTATAGTCCAGCGGTTTCCAAACTTTTTTTGTCGCGGTGCCCTTTTAGGGGCCACAAGTTAGCCACGGCGCCCTGCTGTATATAACATGAAAGACAGAACAAAAAAAGTACTCATTGATAACCAATTTTATTTAGTAGACCACGGTGCCCTTAGAAAGTGCTCGCGGTGCCCCTAGGGCACCTTGCTGCACAGTTAGAGAACCGCTACTACAGTCTCTACTCTATACAAAGCCACACAAAATGATTGATTATGTACGTGTCTCAATGCGCCCTCAGTATAATTCTTTTGAATTATTTATTAAATTTCATGGCACCCCACCAAAAAAAACTATATGTTACAATGTCATAATAATATAACAGTGTATCTATTATTACTGTCGAAATTTCTCGCCGCCACAAATCACTACATTCATACAATTACACATGATATTCTGATTACCACGATTGTCTTAAGAAATTCGAGAAAGCAAAAACCATTTTCTGCGCAAAATATTGGTGCGAAATTTGAAAATGTGTCTATTTGAAAAAATTCAAAAAGAAAAATAATTTTAATGCAATAATGAAGGTGAATTTTTACAAAGAAATTCATGGCAATCGCCCGCCCTCAATTGCACGCCACTGAGGCAAACAATGCCTAAGTTATTAAGTCTAGTTATTATCGCATACGATAAAAATATATGAAAGCACCAAATATTTTTTAGGAACAAATCGTCGCCATGTCGTTCTAAAATCTTTGTGGTTTAAAAATGGCACGACCGCACAGGCCAAGTACGAGATTACCGCAACTAGACAGATTATTACGACGTTAAATGTCAAGAGAATAAAAAAATAAATAAATTGCATTCATTTTTTTTTTCAAAATTCTACCCACAACATAAAATAGCCATTACTTTAGACAAAGATAATGTTAATGCACTCGTCTGCACGTAATTATTCTCAGGTACGGCTAATTTTGGTGGGCGCGGCCGTTCGCTTAAGCACGTGTTTTCATGCTGAGTAGTTAGAAACGAGGATTTAAATGCGCGTTTAGGACCGTATATGGTTTTTTTTTATTTTCCCGGTGGTACAATATTTTTGACCGGTTTTGGTGGTCAGGTAGTTGCCTACCGCAATTTTCAAGAAATTCGGGTGGTCCATGGGCAGCGGCAACGGAGCTGCGTCGAATTAATTTATAAAACCATTATTATTTACATATTATAATAAAATAACAGGGTCCTGATCGTTATTTGTTAATTTTATTTTCACGTTAATTTTTTTAAATTTTCAAAAAACTTCTGTGGGTAATCGATTGATCGCGGGTATCTAAATAACATATAGCTAGGTACCACCTAAGCGATCACGAGCTACAGCAGCAGCAAAGCAGCGCTAGTTTACAATTTTTTTCAACTCATGAAGTTGAGTTAATTGAAAAAACTAAAAAGTTAAGTTAAAAGATAATTATTTAAATTTGTTAAATTAAAAGTTAGATACTAAAATTAAAATTTGAGCACTTGTGACTGTTTATACTAAATTTAATAAACCCGAAATCACAAAAATGATACACTTTTTATTGCGTATACGTATTTCAACAACTATGTTGTCATCTTCAGCGCGAATCAACGACTTTGAGTCAGAGTCGTTGATTCGCGCTGAAGATGACAACATAGTTGTTGAAATACGTATACGCAATAAAAAGTGTATCATTTTTGTGATTTCGGGTTTATTAAATTTAGTAAAAGTTAGATAACTAACAAAAAAAAAAAAAATTAACTTAACTTAAAATTAAGGTGATAGTTCATACTCGCATGGTTTTGTACCTATATAATACGATACTATCTACGCTTCAAAAATTGAAAATTCAATTTGTACTTCTTATTTCTTTGTAAGTTTACTTTTTAGTAACCCTATTTTTTTAAAAAAAAAAAAGTGTTCTAAAAGTTAACAGCTAACATATATTTTTATAGTTAATACATCTAATAAAAAAAAATAATTAACTTATTTAGTTAAAGTTCAACGAAAAAAATGAGTTTACCGGTTAATCAACTTGATCAAAATTAACTTGACTTTTTAGCTTAATTTTAACTTTTAACGAGCAACGGACAAGCCAAAAACGATATAAATGACTATATTGTACAGGCAACTGCAGCAGGCAAACACACCGGAGGAGAACCGAGATGAGCGCCTGAAGCCCTTTTCTGGCCGTAATAATCTCACATAATATCATGGCATTTGTTTTTCGTAATTTTTTTTACTTTTCCTCCTCCGAGTACCCACCTAGACACGGATAGAAATCACTCGCTCGGTTTCTTTTCCCCGACCGTTTTTCGTCGTGTTCACCCGGAGATCGTGTGCAAAATTATACATTATCAAGTCGTGAACTGTTGACCCGGCGCGGCGTCGAAGTGAAAGTTTGGTCGGGTTGGGTCTTCCATATACGGGCTATGTGTGTTCTTCCCCCCCAGGAATAGTTCTCCGTAAAATTCTCGATGCAACACTTGATAATATTTCGTCTTACGACAATTATTATTGCAATTTGTAACAACGATTTTCCATTTTGTTCCACGATGTTTGTTTTCACAACACAATATAATATTATGACACCATGTTATACCTACATTTTTATTACTACGATCTGTGCAGTATTTTTTTGCTTACAATTATTGTTCTCGATCGTGATCTGGTGAATTTTGAGCCACTTTTTTCAGTTGAATCATAACTAGACACCTACTTTGATATTCTTACTATACTTTGGCGTTTGCGATCAAAACTGGATAGAAGATTCAAAATAAAAATCTCACTTTAAAAAACCCGTCTCCGATGATAATGTATGCCTAAAGATAGTGCTATTCTGAGTGGGATACTAAATATTATAGTTTCTAACTGTAACAAAACATGGGACAAAGCGGGTGACCTTTACGTTTAAAGGTAGAGAATTTACTTTAAAAAAGTCGCGTTTTACAGAAAATTATAACCTTGCACAATGCCCAGATTTATAGACTGTTAGCCACAGTTTTGATTTTACATACTTATTTTAAATTTAAATTAAAAATTGAAATACACTGTGTAATGATGAAAAAAAATTTTATTAAGTGAAAATAACATAAAATAAAACAATTCTTTAAAAAAAACTAATGAATTATTATCAACTAACGAAAATAATAGGCAAA
>CM029357.1:31527883-31542914 GCA_017140985.1 Hormaphis cornu
AGCAGCTATTGTAATAAGCAATAAAAATATTTGACCGCGAGAAAACGAGTGTAGACGGTAAAAACAATCATTATTCAACCATCTATACCGCGGACGCATACGAGAAAGACGAGCACGTTTTTGTTATATTTATATGTTTTTTTTTTTTATTATTATAACACTGTCGGAGAAAGTTCTCACTCAGCCTCGTACATAAGCTCACGCCCGCACGAGGGCCTATAACCGCATATAACACGACGTTAAATTAATATTAAATTTGTTACATGCTCTCTCAGACCTAACCCTTGTTCCGTACACATAGCACTACTTTCTTTCGATATTGCAGATAATCGAGATTCATATAATAATAAATAAAATTAATTAAATATTAATTATAAAGTATAGTTAATCTTCTTTTTCTTGTGGCTGCTATAACACTTGAAAAGTTTTTGCCGCCAAAACAACATTGCGCCACCTATCCGCCGCTATCATTCACAATTTCTCTATGTGTGCAGTTCCCATTTTTTTTTTTCTGTTACCTCTTCTTCGACTGAATCGAACCACCTTTTACTAGGTCTTGCCTGAGGTATCTTTCCGAAAGGTTTCCATTCCATTGCTGATTTGACTATATTGTCCTCCCCTCGTCTCATAATGTGTCCGAGCCACTGTAGTCTTTGTCCTTTTATCCATGGTGTTACACTAACCGAATCGTACAGCTCCTCAATATCTTTTTATCCAGCTCTCCGTTGCTGTGTCGTATTCGGGCCCATAATTCCTTCTCCAGATCTTATTTTCAAAAGTTCTCTACCATCTTTCAGTTCACTTGGTCCATGCTTCACAACCGTATGTTAATGTTGGTCTCAATATTGCGACGTATAGTCCCTTCCTTTGGTCTTTCTTAAAAAAGTTTTAGATTTGAAAAGTTTTGCCAGTGTGAAAGACGTTTTTTCTGACTTACATATACGCGAATATTTATTCCCTTTGCCCAGTCATTTTTTGTTTTTAGAATTGCGCCTAAGTATTTAAAGTTTTCTACTTTCTCGTGCATCGACTGTTCTGTATTTCTGGGAATTGCATCGTATTAAAGTAGTTCCATTGTTTTGGTTTTATTTATTGTTAATTAATAGTTAATAATATTAATAAATAAAAATCAGTTATTGATGTACGAGAGCATACCTACTAGATTTTCAAGAAAACACCAAAACGATACTCGTCCCAGTAAAATCATACTCCCGGTTAATCATAACGGGGGGTAAAAATTTCCTAAGAACGCATAATACAGGGGGCATATATATTATTTTTCTAGGTTATTTATTATACTCTCACGGGAGATAAGATTATTCTGGAGAATATTTTACCCCCGTGGTACAATTTTCCTAAGGAATTTTACACCCCCCCTCCCCCTGTTCAAATCTGATACGGGTTTAGATTCGCAGCTTATCGCTTTTGACGTTTCTATAACATTATATTGTAATTTTGCGAACTAATTATGCGAATTAGGTGACGTAAATGGGTAGAATATTTGCGGGGGAAAAAAAATTAGCACAACAGAGGGGTAGTTTGAATGTTAGATGTTTTACTGCAAAAACATATTAACGTTTATCGACAAAAACGTTTTTGTCTCTCAGTGCTCAAATAGTATATCTAAGGAACATTATGATATGCATCATCGTGTAACACCAACATTCTGGATTTTTTCTTTATTCAACCAAAAACTAAAAAAAAAAAAAAAATTGACTATTTTAAAAAATATTTAAATGGCTCTTCAACACAACTCCTTCGCTTTTTGACTTACTTTATAACACTTTGTCTACGTAGAGAGGTATTCATTACGAGAACTACTACGATAATTAGTAATACTATCAATTACCTATAGTTGATAGTATTAATTAATTTACAGTATTGTGTATCGTGTATCAAAATTCCATTACCTATCAATGAATGAAAAAAAAGAATGTTCTTCATTGTGTTTAGTTTAGTAAAATAACTGACAGTTATTGAGATTAAATTGTAGACAGAAAAGTAAGAAACATGAAATAAATACGAAATTTATTTTGCTCAATGTACTCGGTTGTTTCCTTGGGGCAATGATCGTCATACTGCGTGTACTGTAACTATAATATTATTATCGTATTAAGATATCGCGTGTTATGACGTGTTAGAATCGTCTAATTGAAGAAAGTCGCTCGAGGGTGTTTCTCAGAAAACAGCTACGTTACATTATTATTATTATTATTATACTGCACACATGTTTTGGAAACAGTTTGTCGAATATCGTCAGAATATTTGTATTATCCACAAAAGGATAAAAAAAACTATTTGTGTGCATAATATATTGCTCGTAAGTCGTAGTAAACTCTCCAATTCGTTTTACCTATAATTTATGCTCGGTTTATCGGTTAATCCGTTTAAACTTATATTATACCTCTTTGAGTTTGAATTTCAAAATGACGATTACAGTTCATGAAAAGGTAAATAGTTTACTTTGGAAAACAATTTTTTTGTATTTTTAGTGTTATCATTTTAATGTATAATGAACTTTTGAATTAAGAAAAATATGTTTCAACTATTGGCTTTTCCGGAATCGTAAGTCTCTACATTTTACTACGTTTGAAGAAAAAATTCCCAAAAGATTGGCTGAAACAAAACTTGCGTTTGTCTACAATATGATAATATGATTAGTGTTTTTTCAATGAGCCCCATAACCTACAGTCAAGGGGATAAGTCGATTTATAAAAAATCCACTGACCAATAGATGACTGATTAACAGTTTTGCAAGCCCTTAACAATAATGTAGAATATAGCTATTTTAAGATTAAAACTGAAAAATTAAATGATAAAATCTTAAAATCACTTGTTTTATATTAATTATGTATGATTGTAAATTTAAAAATTTTAAATGAAAGTACACTTTGTCATTCAAAACACAATTTAATAGCCAATAGGTCACAACTCAGACTTTATATTAGTTTCCATTAATAGACATAATTATCTAAAAATGTTTTTTTTTTAAATAAAATATTTTAATATGATAGTAGATTACGACCACAATAATTGCAGCTTTATCGTTTAAATATTTAAGTACTCGTGAGTATAACGACGATGATTGTAGGTATTTTAATAATAATAATTATCTGCATCAAATTTGAGCCTCAGGCCGCAGTTATGATTGAAAATATTTTAAGATTCTATAATGTAGGTACTTTCATAGGAATTAGTTATAAAATATACTTAAACTCGTTTTATAACAAATCTCGTAGTAAAAAAACGAATTAAACCATTTGTATGCCACCTACTTGTAATAAATTGCCTAATTTGTTCACTTCTAAGGGGCCAAATCTTAATCCGAGTTAGCGACAGTTCACTAATTAATTTAAAAGTGGTTTAATATATATATATATTATCATTTTATATTTTCGTTCAAGTTTTAATAGGATCTTAATATCGTTTTTGAGTTTAAATACAATGTGAAACGTATAAAACGTGCTCCAACAAATTTAGCAAACACGTTCGCTATACCTAAATAAAATTGTATACTTCATTGTTCGTGATGGTGATAGGTCGGCTAAAACTTTTCCGTACACGCTAGATCATCCGCATCGAATTTCTATTCCTCGGAGCTATTATTTAAATATATCATATAGGTACTTTAGTGGTTAAACGAGGAGGTCGGTTCGAGATTTTTATACTTGTCGTTAAAACTCCATTGAAACGAAAATAAATACTGTTTGATCAATGATTTATTAAAACGCACTTTATCTTGTGCTAAATATACAAAACATGTGAACATAGGTATTATAATAGAATTCTCCGTCGTCTATTGTTCGCAAACGGCTGATTCATAACACCTATCCGATTATATGGGTTTTTGTTTTTATTTTATTTTTACCGACTGCGGCCGTCAAAATCCTTACAAAAATATACGACGTAAGACGAACGTGTTATTTTTTGTGATGTCAATAAATTAGTATACGCAATTCTCTGGATCGCTGTGAGACCTTTCTCGGTACAACGATAGTGATATTGTTTGTTTTCCGTACGAACTAAGGTTTTTGAAAACTTTCAGTTTTTTACGATACAACATCTAATTAATTAATTATCCGGGTTAACTAATCTGCCAGTGTTATGATTGTGCTTGGAGTTGGTACACCTATCTACTACCTGCCTACATCGTGTCATATATTTGTACAAGTATTGTTATGAAGATATTATAATATCGCGTAGGTATAATTTAACCGTGAGAAAACAATTTATGTAATCGCACCACGCGTGTTTCTGTAGAACCGACTCAACCGAAACGAAAAGAAAAAACTTTGGTTTAGCTAGATAGTATAATAATTTTAAACTATTTAAAAATGTTTTAAACGATATCAAAGTCTATAACGATCCCAAATAAATTAAGAAACAAAATCTAGTTTCAAACATTACATACATTCGGCGAACCTACGTAAAATATAAATGTCTTCAAAAACTTACTTATAACTTATTAGTTAAAAGTAAATAATGCACAGGCTCGTATGTTCGATGACCCGTGACATTAACATTAATAAGTTTATGTAAAGAATATCGTTGTGTCTAAAAATTAGGGTGGCAGGATCGTTTAATTCGTCAAACAATGATAATTTTTTTAACCGTGTTTCATTTTAATCAAAATTGTATTCTTAGAGTTACAATTTGTGAAGATGTTTGATTATTATTTTTAGAGTTGAAAAATTCCAAAAAGTGCATCCAATGATGCATCCATGTCTAATGACTAGCTGACATTTTCAAATTAATAACATAAGTACCTGAAATGTAGGTTGGTAATCATAATAGTCTTAATAAGAAACACGTTTAAAATTAGTGACGGAAATGAAAATATATGACAAACCATGTAAGTTATATCAATGGCACATCCAGGACGAGCATTTGCGGGTAGTCAACTCTCACTATACAAAAAAAGAGACAACATTATATATACGTACTTGACCATTTTATAATCTAGAATTTTGAAACATTTTTGAAAATTCGAAGGTCCGTATTGAACGTATTTCACTATTACAGTTTTAGAATCATAAAAAATAATAAAATTAAAGAAAGTTTGATTGGCATTTGAAATGTCTGTATAAACCACTTTGGTATACTATTTCCATGTAGGGATCTTATACATGGTAGTATAACTATAAATTATAGGCTATCTAATTATATGTATTTAACGCGAATGAATATTAGTAATATTAACTGAGTGGCAAATTCGAAAAAAATGTAAATTTGATGAAAGGTTCAGAAAGCAGTATTAAATGTTTTTTCGTTAAACAATTCGAAAAAAAAACGAAATTCAATATTTCTAATATGTTGGATTATTAATTATGAATTATGTATAAGCCAACTTTCTTAATTTACATGTGATTATTATTTTATTGTGATGTACCTATAGGTACTTAGTTTATACTATACATAACAACAATAGGTACCTAGAGTTATAAATCAGAATATTTAAATTTATCACCAAGCATTACAATGTAATAAACGTTGGTTACACATTAGATCATCACATCATCGCAGTCTCGGTATCATACACATTTACTATTTCTATTAAATATACATATACGACGTATTGCTTTCACTAAAAGCAAAAAAATAATATTTTTTAATTATTAACCGTTATTTCAGTATGGTGTTCAGTACGAATTGTCACCCAAGTAAAAATACATTACAGTGTTTGTAATACGTGTTTAACACAACGTGATCATCCATCCGATCCAACGTCAGCCATTTGAACCGTTACTGATGACGATATTTTTTTTTATTATTTGACATTGTCGGCATGTTCAAATGAGCTTTCATGTTATTGTTTGTTAAGAACTAAAATTTATAAATAATTTAAAACAAAATTGTAAACGCGTTTATTCCAGTGTTTAACTACGATCCACAAACTCTGTTTTTTATCATGCTTCCTATAGCAATATAGTGGATATTATATGAACAACATTTTGTTAATAGTATATTTATTTGTGAACAATCAAACAAAACACAACCGCATTCAAAATAAAAACAGATTTGTATGTACGTTATTAAAACAGAGTACGCGTATGTAACACGAAATAGCCATAAGTATTATTTAATACTTTTGACTGATATAATTGCAATCTGCAGCATCGAATTAGCTATTTTCGTACAAGTGTTTCAATAATAATTTATGTGCTTGAAACTTATTTCAAATAAACATTTTTATTAATAAATTCATTCAAAAAAACCTGTACAGTTTTATCAATTTTCTTTTGTGAATGTTCATTATTTAAACTATTTAGATTTGTACAAATTTTTGATTTTGGAATAAATTACTTGACTTTTAACCAGAGGATTAATATAATGGCCGCCAGAAAAAGGCGTTAGCGTGATAAGCATTTTCACGTTTGAATAGTTTTCAAAAACGATTAATAATGGCCGTGCCAGATGAATCGAAACAGGAAAATATTCACCGTTAAAAATAATAGAACAATGGTCGATGAAATAAGATTTTCCTCACCAAAACAATAAACACACAACAAAAAAGTTTCTCAAAACTTTAATACAATCTACTTCTTGTATTCTACTAATAAAAAGAAATTCCAAATAATCGTTGACATTTTTGTTTTTGCGATGACTCCCCCGAAAATTTTTTAAATGTATTGAAATTTTTACAATTTATCAAATTGATAAAGGTCAAACGGTATTTAAATTAAAAACAATTTCGACCATTTTTTATTCAAATAAAAACTTTAAAATTTTCAATACTTTACTATTTTTAGTTTCTGTTAGTATATTTTAGTGTCAAAACGTTAACACGAGCTTCACAAAATATTTTCCTATAATAACGCTGTTAATTTGATATAGTTTTCGTTCTTTTTTTTTTTTTTGCAGTTACTCCTCGAAAAGTGTTTAAAATTTATTCCAATTTTTATATTTTGTCGGAATTAATGAAGTACGAATGTGAAAAAATATTAAGTTACTTGAAATACTTTTGTATTGTATTTAAAACACCAAAATTTACGATTTGTTGAGAAATTGTAGATTTAGTCGTTCGTTTATTTGCCCATTTTTGGTTGGGTAAATAAATCCCTTCCTTTTATGTTTCTACATAAAACCAATATGACTAATTACCTGTTTTATTATCTTTTGCCTTCACTTTCTTCCATACAATTTGGATCGTTCACTTTTGTCCTAGAACTCTTGTTTTAATCTTCCTCATCTTTTATATATACACACATACCCAATTAGCCATTATAATATCATCCTCAATCGTATGTAACTATCTTTTTTTCGGTCTTTTACCTACTATTTTTTCTTCAAGTTTATTTTCATAACTCCTATTACGGTTTCCACGTTTCATCTCCCTTAATCACAGGTCCATTCTTAGTTCAGTCTCTCTTATCTCTAGTCTAGGGTGGCCATTCGTCCCGGATTTGCCTAACCTAACCAGTTTAGAGATATACGTCCCGGCGTCCCAAAAAAATTTCTCGGGGCACAGTTTTGTCCCAGATTTGAAGTTTTGTATTACAATCCCCCAGATTTCAATACTAATCACATAAAATTGTTTCCTTTCTTCAGTTTATTTCAAAAATTTAAACACAAATAATCGACTATTATCACGTTAGGGTAGGTATTATAATAGTAAAAAATCACGTCATATTTTAGTAAACAGTTTGTGAATGTTTGTTGGTCATAATTATCGTTGGTGCGTTAACGTTCGGACAATTATTATTGTCTCTCGTCTTGACTGCGGATAATCGCAACCGCGTCAGACGCTTTCGTGTAAATTTTTTTTAGCACTTATTAATCATACAAAACTCAACAAATTTAATTCACTGTAGCAAAAGCGAGTAAAAGTTAATAGTTACTATACAAATGGTAAAAATAGTTTTAGTGTCCCGGATTTATTAAAATCCGATCTGGCCACCCTACTCTAGTTCACTATCAACGCTACAACAACATTATAACTATTACATAATTGTTATTATCTTCCCTCTCAGTGGCGGAAGGAAAATATTTAGCCCAGAGTGAAAATTTTGTAGGAGTTCTAGAAGAAATTATGAAGGATTGATACAGGCCCGGATTTAGAAATTTGCCGCCCCTAGGCAGGTGCCAAAATTGCCGCCCCCACCTCCCTCGAAATTTCTGTAATGGTGGAATGAGCTTGGTACGATTGGTTTTATATCAATATAATGCATTTATCTGAGAGCAAATATTTTATTTTATTATAATCAGAAGCCTTATAATAATGAGTTGTATAACTTAAGGTAATTCAACAATACAATTATATAAAATTTGCCGCCCCTCAATTCTTGTCGCTCTAGGCGACTGCCTACAATGCCTGCATGGTAAATCCGGGCCTGGATTGATACTTAATGGAATATATGTATAACGTATAAGCTGAAAAACAGGGACAAGGGCCCGGGGTATATTTAAATTTTGGTACGTTGAGTCAGTCTGGCCCTGTTCCTTCGTCACATTACTTCCATTTTTTGAAGTATTTTCATGTCCACAACTCTCATACTCTGTTCTACTCTCCGGCCAACCGTCCGACACTCTGAACCATAAAACATACCTAATTGGTATCATTATACTCTTGTAAAACTTTACTTTAAGCCACATTGGTGAATTCTTATCACATAAAATGCTCAAAGCTTCTCTCCATTTCATCAACCCGTAGTCCGCATTTAAACATTTACAATATTTTATAGTATTAATAAAATTAAATAAATTATAAACATTCTTATGTTTATATAATTGTCATGTGTGTAACTAATAATTCGGTTTATTTAACTATCTAGTAAAAAAACAGCAAAATGAAATGAAATTGCATTATTACATCATTGATTTTTATTCATGTACGCAAAAGTTATATGTTCATAAAAAACTTAAACCATGGTTTAATGTTTATCTTGAAAACTTAATGTTTAAACTTTGATATAAATTATTGTTTATTCCAAAGTAGAACACCTAGAAAATAAGTTGTTCCATACCAAAAGTATTTTCGAAATTAGAAATCAGGATAATATGATACTATCATTGTGATAGTGTTTAAAAATGTTTTATACTAGGTAAAGTAGAATAACAGCTAGATCTGTTTTTTCACACAACTTCTTACAAAAAAAGAAAAAAAATCAAAAAAATAATTTCGTCTATTTCCGAGAATTGTATTTTTTAGACTTCTTATATAATTTTTCTCGAGAATCAGATAACAGTGAAAAATTAGGCACTTAATCATTATTAACAACTCAGCATAATATACAAATATTGTGTTATAGTTCACAGCAATGTACCTATAAGTTATGAAGTATTTCCCACATTAACTCGGCCAATTTCTAAGTATCATACTACAATATTGAAGTGTTCTTTTCTATGAATGCAAAAAAGAAAAAAAACTAAAATAATGTGTACACCTACATCATGCTCAAGGATCTAGTTTTATAATTATGTTTTAGAATATATCAAACTAAAACATTCCCGCAAGTAAGAATTAATTAAAAACTGTGTTCATGACCTCTTGTTATGTCTAGAATTTTTATGTTTAAGTATTTAATATTTTTTTAATAATTCTGCTTTGTACAAAACTGTAAAAAATATTTGCACCACAATAATAAAATGTTTATTTCAATCCTTTGGCTACCTTTATGGGCTATAAGACCCATGAAAAAAATCTGATTTATTTGATACCATCTATAAAATAATCACAGAACTATGCAACCGCAATATCAAAAAATGTTTCCTGATGAATAGAACGATATATCGTAAAAAATGATTTGTAATATCAGTTATGAAGTTGAAAACCAAAAAAACCAAATTATTTTTTACTGTAAAAATGGAAAAATTCTAAGAAAAATGTTTCTTACAAAACTTCTCTATCTTTATCCAAACATAAATCAGTAATCAATTATCGTTAAAATCAATTAAAAAGGAAATGATAAAATCGTCGGGATACCGCCGAATAACGTTCAAAATAAATTGTTAGTTAGTTATCGCTGTATCAAATATCACGCCAATACTTAAAACGTACCGAAACGTTTCAAGAACACAAACAATTAAAAATAAATATTAATGTCACTATATTATAAATTATATTTCGAATCACATTATTGAGTGGATATCGTTTTGTAATTTGTTTTTTACTTTTTTTTTTTTTTACTTTTAAATTGTTTAAAAATCAACAGAATTGAACCCAAGTTTTTAGCCTGATATCCAATAAATATTTAAAATTACGTTTCACTTTTTATTTTATGTTTTTTCACTTTAAAATAATCAATACAAATACGAAACGGGAGAGTTTGTTTTTACTAATTTTTAAACCATTATTATACCTATAGTATATGTTTAGTAAAATTTACAAATTACTCTATATTACTATTAATGTGACGAAGTTGATTTTATACATTTTGTTACCCTAGTAATAATATCTTTATTAGAATAATGTGATTAACTTACCTGGAAGAGCATGTTGAATATATTATGATGATAATATGTTGTTTGTAGACGTTCCGGTCGGCTACTAAGACATTCAAAAACGATATGACGCTACGACGATGAGCGCACATCGCGGTATAACGGTAACCGGTCCCCTCGAAGAGCTCGACAGTCACCGGGGGCGAAAATTTCACTTTTTAAGGTCACGGCGATTGATGATCTCAACGAGAACAGTGTGAATAGTAAATTTTTTTTTTCAATCTTTTACTTTAAATGATTTACGATTAGATTGTACGACGCGCTTCCGGTAATTCGTTTTTTCTTTTAAGTATATTATGTATTATCGTGAGTCAAAGCGAGTGAACTTTAATGTGTGTACCACCACGTCAAGTACCTAATTCACGAATAGAATACGGGAGTAATAAACGCATCAGTCGTTTAAGTGCGTAAACTATGAATTTTGAAAATGGGCGGGCACGCCGGTTTTTTATGTTCAGTCTTGCCGTGTCCGATCATGATCGCATATTCGTATTATTTTTAATACCAATAAGTTATTTACTACTATTACTGTACCTACAATTATTAGTCAATTATAGTTGTCCGCAGTGATGTTTTGCGAATCGCATATTCAAAAAGATCGTTGAATATATAGTTTACAATTATGCTGCGCTTCGTGTGGGATTAGAAAATAATGAGTGAAGCTAAAAACCAACTATAATCGTATTAAAATTAGGCAGACGATTTATTACACAAAACAGCTAATTTTATAAAATACTTATCCCGTGAGTCGTAATTGAACGATAACTTCGCGTTCTTTTCTTTCGAGTGTGATTATAAACGAATAGGTGTCTACTCAAATTCGCATAATTCAAAACTTTTGTACAACGATTTGCTATGTTTTGTTTACTACTCATAAAAATAATTAATTGAAAATTGTTAAAAAGTTTGAATTCGCAAAATACATATTGTACTCGTCAATTTAATTGTATGATAATTTATTGTTCAAAATTCAGGGTAATATTGTGATGGTAAAATTTGTTTTGTAGAAAACACTTTGTCAATGCTCAAGTTATGTTTTTATTCACGCATAGGATGTGGTTCTTTTTTTTAAATAAAACACCAGAGAGAATTTAGTATACATTTTAGGTACCTACGATGGTCGATGACAAATAATATAAAATTTAAGGGTACACTTATTTATAAATACTTAATTTGCATGCATTAATTATGTCACTTTCTAAGAAATGACAAAGGTTTCGCTTCGAACGATAATTTGAAAAAAGACGAAAAAGTAAGATGGTTTTCAACAATGCGTATGAGGTTAGTAAAGGTAACGAACATTTATAATGACGTTTCAAAATGTAAAATATATTTTATTGTCTGCAATAATACTTATATTTAAAATTTTTTCAATACTAAACATGTTTTACTGATTGAATCAAGTAAATAATGAAAATCATTTAAAATTAAAAATTTGGAGAAATGCATTAACATTATCAATTTACTACACGTTTTACCCATAACGACTGTCACTGAAAAAACTGCAGTCTGCTGAAACCGTTTTTAATTTTATCTCAAAATACGCAACAAACTATACCCGATTTTCAAAAACAAATCTATTGGCAGCTGTTTATTATTGAATCCAGATAAGTCAATAAAAGATTATGTGGTGATTTTAGTTGTCAATAAATTTGTTGGTGTCCGTGTAAATAATCTTTTTTCATTTCTAATAAATTCTTATTATTTAATTGTTATGATGTATGTTTTAATTTCTCTTTGAAATATATTCTGTCATACAGGTACCGAAATTTCAATAGGTCCATTACGAAAAAAGAAAAATATGAAAAATAATCAAAAGCTAGCAAGTATATGGTGTATAATTTATAATAACATATATTGTATACTTTTTCTACAAACATTCATTATTATAGAAAGTCAACTTTAAGTTTTAACGTTTGAACAAAAAATAAAAATAAAAACGAAACAAAATACTGCTGATTTTGTGTATAATAATAAGCATTCGGAAAATTTTCAAGTCGATGTATCATAAAAACAAATTCTCAAAACATTTAAATTATTTTTTCATTGTTACTTAAAATATAATATAATATGTGTAAGTTTTAGTGAAGTAAATTTCAATCGAATAACTTATACTTATATTAGTAATAGAAATAATCGATTGTAAATAAGTGATTGATATTTATTATTATTAATGAGCAATGTAAAATATTACAAATTACTGGTTAGAATTAATAATATTAGATACCTACATTGTTTTCATAAATTTGACGAAAATAAGAACTTCAAATAAGTGCAATATATATTAGTTTGTACGCGACAAAATAGAATTTTCCTCTTCAAAATCCTATAAACTAAAATATACATTTTATATTAGTAAAGCTCTAAGCTAAAATCATAAGGACAAACCACAGCAGAGGATTTGGTTATTTTGTTGAGGGTTTTTCACCGTCACTGTTTGTTTTCCCTTCTATATCTTTCAACTTATTCATAATTGGTAGTTGATAGAGAATATACTCGAGATTTTCTTTTTGTCTTATTGAGCTTTTTGGAGCTCCGCCACCTGGTCTACCCCAAAATTCGTTCCAATGTTTATGATGTTTTTGGCCTTCTTGTATTTCTTCTTCATGCTCGTGCTATAAAACCGTAAATTCAACCAGTATGATATTGTAACGCCAACATTTGAAAACCGACCGTGTTGGGCCAAATAAAAACAATAATTATCTTGATAGTTATTCCACTAAAAAAACACTTTTTTATTCTTTACACATAAAGAATAAAAAAATCCAACCGCATTGTCTAAACACAACATTAGATAAAGCTAAGATAGATATTCAGATACAATTGTATTCTAAAATCTAACCAATTGAGGATAAAATACTTTTATTCTGGATATAATTAGTTTTAAGTAGTACTTTTTACTTTTTAATTTATAGTTTATACTATTTGGTCTAAAATCTAGGTGACCGTTGGCTATTTAAGAACGTTGAAATGGGCACTTAAATTATTTAAATAAAAACAGATTATAATATAGATGTTTTAATTTAGATAAGTGTTGTTCAATTTAAAATAAACACTCAAACTTGCTATATAATACCTACTACTAAATAAAAATAAATAATTAATAAAACTTGGTTCTTTACTCACTAAATACATACCTATAAAATCCAATAAATCAGCAGATATTATTTTAATACTCGCACTACTTTCAGCATAGGTACGGAAGTTATAGCAGTGCAGCAAGTTATATTTTCAATCAAAATTGACAGCTAGTTAAATTGTTTTTTAAATGTACCATATAGTTTGGTCATGTATAGTATAAATTGTAAAAAATATAGAGACTAATTTGATTTAAAGCAAATTAAACATCTGTAATTTCGACGTTTCAATATTTGTGTTGTAAAATACACGAAATCAAACATGGTTCACAAAAATAACATACGTTTAGTAGTAAAATATTTTTACTCATAGTATTGTATTATTGTATGATTATACAATATATATATATATATAATATGTTTAGTATAATTAAACTGTATGATTCGTGAAAAAAAATCCTCCTCAATATGGTAGATTTTAGCAGTTTTAGTTAATTTATGTTTAAGAGTTACTACTCGCATTATAATATGTAATATGACAGAATATAAAAATGAAATAATACCAATCAATTGATTGTTTTTTTTTATAAATTCTGTTGTTAAAATAATTTATTTACTTGTTTGCGTCTTTCACGTCCACTTATTTGCTTTTCAAGAAATTTGTGATATTCTTTTTCATCGATCAAAAAACTGCAAATAAACCACATTTAGTAAGGAATAATCAACTTAAGTTTTAAGTTTGATAAAATAATTTAAGTATTTCTTATATTTAATGTCATACGGTATCTGGTCTATACGCGATTGTTCAAATTATTTAATGACTAGAAAAAAATATAATTTTTTTTTTTTCGATAATAATCGATGTATATGTCTTACTTGGACTTAGGATCGTATATTCTTGTGATATCACTCGTGTGTAAAGGCCATTTCGTGTTTGGTCTTCTCCTCGCTGCCACTAACGGTGCTAATTCTACACCACCAGTAATGGCTTCCTACAAATATAAATCATATAAGTACTAAATCTTAAAACAAATTAACTACAAGAATGTTTTTTAACTTCCAACACACTGGTGCGATTAAATCAAAATAAAATTTGTATGTTCTTTCTCCTCCGCGTTTTCTAAATTTAATAGGTTATAATTCCAGCTACGATAAATGTCTAATATTTATTGCGAAAATAAAAAATGTATTTATAATATATTCTTATTTTGCACTAAGTGAAATCAAAACATAATATAAAAATTATGTAATACCGTTTTAAAACAAAGTTGCGAAATAATACTGTTGGAAAGAAAAGTACCGCGTTTCTATTAGTGTTGCAGGTGTGTAAAACAACCACAGATGTTGTTTTAAACAGACAACAATAATATTCTAGTGTTTTTTATTTGCAAACACTGCTATAGATAAATGACAGGATAGATTAAATGCTAAAGTTAAAATTTGAGCACTTGTGACTGTTTATACTAAACTAGCTGATCCCGTGCACTTCGTTGCCCGTAAAAAATGATAATTCA
>CM029357.1:31543314-31614154 GCA_017140985.1 Hormaphis cornu
TAAAAAGTGTATCATTTTTGTGATTTCGGGTTTATTAAATTTAGTAGATTAAATGGTTAATTTGATCACCATATTTAGTTAAGATATAAGTTGAAATATTCGCTTTAATAAAATTGTATTAATGTTTCAATAACTTATTTTGTTCCATACTGTTGTAAGAATACAATTTAAGTTTTGAGCGTGTACGACTTTTGATAAAATATATAAAATCCCCATATTAATGAAAAATTGTTTTTTAATTGTTCCGAGCTAAGCTTTTCGTTTTCCTTGCTTTTGAATTAGGTATACGTTATTAAAGAACTCGAAAGACAACCATATTTATGACGTCTTATCAAGTTCAACAGACCTACTCATAGTTCAATTAACAAAAGGTGCACATTTATCCGTTGATAGGGAAAAAAAACCACGTTTCTTTATTTGTGTTAAAAAGTCCCGTATTTCACTACATTTTTAAACAATATTTTAGTATGCGAACAAAAATTAATTACAATATCTCCATTGCTCTCCTTATTGTCATTTGGATGCGATCCCAGTTTTAGTATTTTGCCGTCCACATATCCCTGACAAAAAACAATCAAACGTAAGCGTCTTATAAAACATTGTTGGTGCATAATTCTTAAAAACGAATATCTACCATAATTGGTGTAAAATTAAAATATTATGGTAATAATCTTTGTGGAGAATATTCTCAGAGAAGTTGAATATTTGGTTCACGAATTTAGGTGTAAATTTAAGTGTTTGAGCTACTAAATAATTATTTGCATGCTTTGTGAAGGTATAGTTTCAACAAAGTGTTTTAAGACAGTTAAAGTGTAAAAGGTAATGGATGTTCGTTTTGGTGACCACCCAACCAAAGTCTAGACCCTAGGAACATAGGGTTATTAGCCATGAATTAAAAATTATATGAAATTATATTATGTTATTTTAAAAACAAAAAAGAAAATATTTGAAAATAGCGTTATTATTCTTTTCGAGAATATCCTTTTCCCACATCACTACTTATTCATAATTTTATTTACAAGCTATAATTTATATGCGTAGGCAATGTACGCTAATAACATTATACACGACATGCGATTAATTTTAGATAGTTTTTGCAAAACTAATTCAAAACATTTTATACTCATTCAAGCCGGTAAGCTTAAGCTGATGTCATGATAGTTTTGTTAGTTGAAAACTATTTTGTAAGTAATAATAATAACAGTAATATTTGTAAATTAAGTGCCTTCTCATCTATAGCATGAAATACTTAGCGAAAAGCTTGAGAATTTCATAAAGCAAATAATAGAAAAATTTTCGGAAGTTATATAAAAATATTAAAGTGTTAATCAGTGTTTAGAAAGATTGTTACCAATGAGTGAAAGAAGTTTTTCCCGACACTTTTAGGATCTCTCCAAACGACGCCCCCTGGGCATGGCGAACCCCAAGGATCCGCGATAGAATTCTGGTAATCATTTTACAACTTACCCGATCAAAAATATTAACTAGAATACAGGGTGATTTCTTTTTTTATAATTGCTATCATAATTTTGGATTTTGTTTTTCAGTAATTTTTTTCTCTTTGTGATTTCTTCGATTTGTCGCTTAAAATTGTCAAACTACGTCTTATGAAACTATCATGTATTACATTGAAATAAAAAATAAACACAAGAAATATGAAATCAACATTTCATATACAGCCAAATTATACATTTAGTTTTTATTTTTCAATATACCTACTCGTATTATTAGGTTGATGTTGAACAAAACTTTCTATTTTATACATTTTCATAATTTTAATTTTTAATAGTAGTATGAGTGTTAAGATAACGGACTTCTCAATACAACTAAGTGCAAAATGACAAAGTTTTGTTCTACTATCAAAACATTGGAATACTTAAAATAAAACACGCAAAATTTAAATTTACTGTTATAAATCCTAAAAAAGTTCTATTACTTATTAATTACTCGAAGTTTAAAACTGATTTACAACACCTAATTGTGAAATATAATATTAAAATGACTATTTCAGCTTTGGCATGACTTCTAAAATATTTTGTCTACTTTTATATTAAAAAAAATATACAAAAAACGTTACTTTTATTTGTGGGTTTTAATTTTTGTATGCTAACATATTTAAAAATTTAATAATGGATTTTATTTCGTAAAGATGGTTTTATCAATCATTTTTTATTAAATTATCTAAAATGTCAAATTGGATTATTGTTTTGTATGAAAACAATTTCAAAAATTTGTTTTTATTTTATTTTCGTACCTTGAGTCATTCAGTATAATTTTTAATACCTTAGAGTAAAAAAATGTATTTTGAATTTGTTTCAGAAATCTTGAACTACAATATAGGTAGTATGATTTTTTTTTTTTTTTTTTGAATCTCATAAAACAAAAAATTTTTATGTTATTCGTAAAAAATTTTAAAATTGACTGTGAAAATAATTACAGTTTGATTTAAACAAAATCACCATGTACGATTATAATTGCAAATCGTTTATTTTTATAAATTTAAATGTGGGGGCTTACCAGTTGTTGGTCTCGCATCATTTCCTTTTTGCGGTTTTCTTTAACTATTTCCTGTTTTTCTTTGACCAACTCGTCTAAAAATAATGGTTTTAATATTGTACATTTGACCAGGAGTTTTTTGTAGGCAATAATATTGCAAAGATATCATTTGTGTTGTGTTCACAATACGCCGTTGTGTGCAATTTAACTGTTTGAAAATTGTACTAAATGATTTTATAACTTGATAAACAAATTAATGATAGAGACTGCAAGTTAAAATCTAAAATCATCTGGTATTTCGATGGAAAATTTAATTTCTAATTTCTAATATAAGTTTAACAAAACAACGAAATTGAAAACATTATGTTTTTGGAATTTCATCGAGTTTTCGAAACATAATTCTTTTTTTCTTTTTTCTTTTTTTTCTGTTAACTATAACAATTGTTAACAAAAATATAGGCTAATTGTTAGTGGCCAAATATTTAAATTAAAATTTTTATTTCTATAGGTACTGACAAAAGCAACTATTTATCCATATAACTTAATTTTAGAAATTTATGTGTCAGGTAAAAATGTTTGTTTAAAGAAAATACTATATATTACGAAACTTACAACAGACAAAGAAAAAATTTATAAAAAATGGTTAACTTACACAAAGTCGTATTTGAATGCAATAACGCATAGACCAATACGCAATATAAAATGTATATAAATAAAAACAAAACATTTTTTACACGTTTTTAAATCGAAATAAGTATAGAAATATTGTAAAATGTTGTCTCTCATCCATTCTTACTCGCATTCACTAGAATCTTAATTTGAAAATATAAACTTGGTAATATCTAAGGCGTGGAGAAAATTTCTTTCAACGTTTTTAACAACTATTATTCAAACAATAGTATTGTTGTACAAACAGTAGTATTGTACCTTTTTGTACCCATTCGTGTAAGAGTGCAATAATATCAATGCACACGTTTTTATTTTATTTTCACGCTAGTAGTTGCAAAAATCAGAATATTTATTATGTTTTTGATGAAATTATTTGGACAAATACAATATTATTAGCCGATTTCAATCAATTAAACTTACCTAGTTCCATTTTATACGCTCGTTGGTCTTTTAACTGCGTTCTGTATCTAATGTCATTATCTACAGTATACCTGTCGGGAGTGTGAAATTGAAATCGAAGTTGAGGGTCTTCGACACGGAAATTTTTTAATTTTCCCGACGAGGTCTTCAGAGGTGCACCACCACCGGGTCTCCCCATTCTTGTCACATCATTACCACACTCCTAAAAATTTTAGATTTCAATAATGTATTGACTTAAAAACTTTTTTTATTCTTTGACTTTTTTGAGGTAGCCTTCGATTCTTCTATACGACGTATATGTAACTGAGCTAATAGGATCTATATTTGAAACTAATTTTGAATTGTTTTTTTTCTTCAGCAATGTATAAAATACAAGAATGACGCAATATTCAAAAGTGCTCGTGACGAATTTTCAGACATCGATTTACTGCATTCGTACGTAAGATTGTAATCGATTTCGATCATTTTTGAAAGATTTAAACGACTTTAAAATTTTATAATTAGTTAGTTTTCACAAATATATTATTCTGTAAACATGTTATTACTTATACACCTAACACTGGCGGCTTTAATTTAGTTCAAAACAAATAAATATATATTACCGAATTGAAGCAAACATTAAAACAAAAGCATTTTTCTACCTGAAGTGTTGAACTGGATTATTTTAAAGACGCAACTGTAACATAAATTAGATTCCAAAAGTTCAGTAATTAATTACGCAGAGCAAATGTTATACGGTTTTGAAAGAATGTCATTATAGATAGTAGAAGCTTTTTAGATGAGATGATTGACCCCATTGTTTTGATAGACTGTAGTAAAACAATCAGTGTAAATACTCAGTCTTAGTTTAAATAGTTTGGTAACAAACTACGTATATTTTTTAATTCACTTTTATACCATCACATATCGTTTCAATATTATGTTTCATAATATCAAAAATCGGTTCAATACACTTTGAAGCCGAATTTTTTCCCCGTTTTTAAAAAAAGTCAAACCTTGTATGGAGGCGATGGAGGGTCGGCGAATATTTTTCTTTTACGGAGACCGTCATCGTTCGGGGCACCGTGGCCCGGTTTTCCCCAAGGATAAAAATCATCCACCACAGACGACAAAATCTGAAGAAAAAAAAAACACACACACACACACGAACGATTCAGTATTTTTTTATACCGTCACCGCGCGCGAGTTTATATTATTTGGCCGCCTCACTTCTTTTTCTTCGTCGCACGTGCGTGCCGCCGCGGGTTTGTCATTGCCGGTCGGACAACGGTGACATTCATTATCGGGCATTGTCTCGTCAGCGCTAAACATTGTGATAAATATTTCGTAAAAATGTGAAGACGAAGCGTTTTGTTTTGTTTTAATTTTTTTTGTTAGCCAGCAAGAAAAAACAAAACACACGATACACCGAATCGCGGTATTCGGACCGCCACTAAAACGTTGTCTCAGGCGTATTGTTACACACTGCGGCACAATCATGTGGATTCAAGAAGAGGATCGCGCGGGCTTATTCGATTTTGGGGCGCAGTCAATTGAATTTAATTTACGTTTCGACAACTTTTTTCATCGCTCGACATAATCGTGTATAATGTTCTCAAGTTCAAGTCGATGGCGTGGTAGGTTTATTGGACCTCAACGTTGGAGAATATAGGTGCGTTTTGAAATATTAACGTCTGTTATTAATGAGATTCGTGTGACGGTTCAGTGGTCGCGGAATTGGTATTCTAACTTGTCCTTTTTTCTCGCCGAACGATACTGTAATATTCTATTATTACGGTGTATACGGTGTACCATATAACAATACATGGGTGTTATTGTAAAACAACGTTTTTTTATTTTCATACGTGTGCATAAAAATAAAATAAAAACATTCTTGTCACCAGATGTTATAAAAAGCTTTTACGTCTAGAATCTAGATAATTGCTGTTCACTGGCCGTCCATTCAATATAACCTATCTCTGGGCTTATTTGCTTTAAAATGTTTAAAAAACATATCAAAACAGTAACAACTAGTACAAAAGAATTTACTTACAAGTACAATACGGTATGAATAATATAATATTATATTATGTCACATAAAAATGTATAATTATATTGAAAAATAACCTTTTTTTCAAGACACACTAGACGAAAACTACGATCGTAACTGGACAAGCGTTTTTTCCTGAAACAATCATTGAGAATGAATATCATTAATATTTATTAATTCTAGGGGTAAACCATAGATGAAAATTCCGTCTAGTCTGTGTGCTTCCTCGCCTTTCTCTCAACTATGCGGGGCCGTCCGTTATTGTCCTATCCCTACACTTATCACGGTAATTCACATACCCTGCACAAACACACATTCACAACCCGCATATCTTTTTCAATTGTTTCCGTTCATCTTTTTTTTTTTTTGGTCAGCCTCTTTTGACTGCTTCAGTTTCTTGTCTCCCCATTACGAACCGTTTCGTTCCATTTTCCCACATATTAATTACCCACTATATTGATCCGACATCGATTATTCTACCACTTACATATTCGTTTAGTGCTTATAAACAGAATGTTTTTGTCTAGCCGCTATATCATCGGACTGTATGGTTTAGAAATATGAGAACAGCTGTAGTACATACAATTATCAATAGTCAAAACACTATAGAAAATACGAAACATAATAATCTATACTTTATATTATATTTTACAATAAGCGTTATTACCTATTATCTAAGATAATCAAATTGCTCGTATACAACATTCTACAATATTTATCCAAAAATTAAAGACAAGTGAAGAACCATATGTGTCACAGGCGGAGATTTCGGAAGGGTGCTTAGCTCGCTCCCAAAAATATGAAAAGCACTGCACCCCCAAAATATTTTATCACTCTTCGAGTTAACACTATAGCTACCAGTTCTTTTTTTTTTTTTAGCCCCAAAAAATTCAATCAAATCTCCGCCTATACGAGTATTGGATGTACGAGATTTTACCTGATCGCCGGTATTGTCTCCGATGAGGGATGAATCGAAATAAATGAATAATCGATTAAAATTATACTGCGTAGAACGACCGCGGCCGGCGGATATCGTCGAGTGGGTCTCGCCGCAGGTACGTATCGCGATTGAACTTTCGACGACGTATCGCTCCGCCTGGCACCGAATTCTATGCACACGTAGGTACGCTATATTATAACATTATCTAACCGAAAAAACATCGCGGCGCTACGCGTCGTTTATCGCACACCACCACGTTGGTAGTTACGACCTCCAACTTTTCGCCAAATAATTCGTGACGTACGACAATTTTCGCTAGTTTTTTTTTTTTTTTTTTTTTCGTATCCGCGTTATTACCTCGTTATTTGTTATTTGTTTTTTACATTTTCTATTCGCAAGATTATAATAGTATAAAATACTCAAACGAGCTCCGCACGTGAACGCGGTTCGTTACCGAGCTATACTTAAAATCGCCAACTTTCTGCACGGAACGCGCGTAATATTATTATACGTAATATCTCCGTGTGGTAACGATATATTGTCGTATTTTAAATTAATAACTTTTCTCGTCGTTCATCGCATAACTATTTTTTCGTTCCAAACGTGCAACCTTTTATTCATTTCCGTTTGATTTATATTTACATTGTGTACGCCACTGCTGTAGGAGGTATCTAGGTAGTATAACAAGTATAATGTATATAAGTCACACTCGTATATTGTAATAGTGTTGTTGTTATGGATACTTAATCGGAGATATGCACGATATTATCCACTATACCTGCCTATATATATTTTATTGTATGTACGAGACGTATATACCGGTAAAATGTGTGTCACTGCGCAGGGTCGCGCCTACGCTTGTACCCACGTTTCGCGAGCAAGAGTTCAAACACGATCGCCCAAACTAATCAGGGACAACGATTAAAAAATTAACGACGGAACATCAAATAATTTCGATTATGCCTACACCCGTATACTATACGCTATATACTTGAAATCTGCAGTATTTTACCGTCTACGACATGACGTGAAAAAAAAGCCGGGATCACTAGAGGTCACTTGGGTAGTTTGATGGAGTGGTCACTACGATTCGGGTGCGTCGCTGGTTTGGAAGTTGTGGTTTAAACGTACTATTCAATATCCGAAAACAATGATAAATCATTGGCTTTGGAAAAAGGATTCTGAGCGAGCTCAGTTATCAGGTAAACTTCCTGGTAGCAAAAATTTCGAAATTTGTATCCACATAATATAAAGAATGTTAATTTACATAACGAGTGAAATTTCAAACCATTTGGACCATTGTTTGAGGAGTAAATACGATTGTTGTCTAGAATACGTTCTGATAAATTTTTCGAGAATTTCAAAGTTCTATACTTAGCTCGAAAACTTTTGAAATCATTTGAAATTTTTACCAAACCTGCATCTTACCTATATTTAAATTGTACGTAAAAGTTTCGGTTTGTTCCGATCGTTATAATTTGAATACTATGGCCATAAAACTAAATCGATATATCTGACGTCGGATTTGGCAATTTCGCCATTTTTTCTGTTTTTGGCATACGAGTGCAACACAGAAAACAATTGAAATATAGAAAAATAAAATTTTATTTTTATTTGTCGTAAAATTCTCGATTATTTTTTTTTGTTTGTGGGGTAAAACTCAAACAGTATTCGAAATTTCAAAAAATATTCTGGTGGTACTTATTCAACCAATAAGTACCACCAGAGTTCATAGACTCTTTCTATGACCTTTCGTTAGAGGTTCTGACTTTGAAAGTCGAAGCATTCCTTCTATACAAAAAGTTTTTGACAGAAAAAAAAATAATACATACTTTGCTGCGCTCAGAATCTAAAAAAAGAAACGTTAACCACACTTAATAGTGTATAAATGTAATTGGGTTACGAGTATATTATGCGTGCTAAGAAAATAATAAAACCCTGATCCTCACAAAAACACAAAAACTCATTTATACTTGGAGAAAAACACCTTTAAATAATCAAAATTGTGTTAGCACCTACTAAATTTTCGAAAATATTATGTTGTTTGGATTGCATTAAAATTTCGAGAGACCGAGACTATATATACTGAAGATTAAAAATATATACGATACAAAAACTGTGAAAATTAACAAATTCGAAAACTTCAAAAACTTTTGACTCGGAAAAAAATTTGAGTTGAACCGCAAGTGTAAAATATGTTTTGTAATATTTGTAATTTTATGTGAAACTTTTGAATAGTTTGAAGCGCTTTTGAAAATTGTATGTTTTTCGTTTTTGGATTTACAAATTTTTAAATAAAATACAATAAAATACCAAATAACTATCTAAAAGGGTATCATATAAATTAATCTTGGAACAATTCTACTCTACTGGCAAAATTGACCACAAAATAAAAGCAGGGACAAAACAATTATCAAACTAAAATCAATTTATTTCTCGCTACACTCAGAATCTAAAATTAATAAATTATGTAGGTATAAATTTCAGTTATAAACTAATTTAAGTGCAAACTCTAAGTTTTAGTAACGTCAGTGACGTTAAATTTGTAACATTATTATATTGTTATTACACTGCATTTCGCACACATATGAAAATAGTCAATTTGTACAAAAAAAAAAAAATAAAAAATGGCATTAAAAAAGACAAATGCCACCCAGTGCCCTAAAAATTAGGACTTAATACACAACCAAATTTGGCATTGTCAATTTGGGACAAAATAAAAATTGTTTAATTATTTTAATTCATATTTTTTCGTTCCATAATTATTATTTTTAACAAGTCAAAAAAGCATATTTTTAATTTTGACACCAGAAAATGACATTTGAATAAGTGGTTCTAAAAATAGCAATTGTGTGAGTGAATGGCTGATAACGTCAACAACGACGGGTTAAATATACTGCTGTCTTACTATTATTTTGCTATTACTATTTTAATTCAATAAAACGTATTTGCTGTTTGGAGGAAAATTTTTCAAAAACATTTTAGGTGAAATCTTTTTATGAACTATAATTTATTCCTTTTTCGAATCCCCCCTGAGTAAGTCCTACACCACAGATCGAGTATAGGGGTCTACAAATCCTAAATCCAGTCCTTGTCTAAATTAAATATAACTATACAGGTAGTTTTATAATGATACTTCATTTCAAACATAAAAATAATTAATATTAAAAGATATAATATTTCAGATTTACTAATACATCAATAATATTTTTAAAAAACAATGATGATAATAGTATTGATTTAAAAAGAAAACATATCTAAATTATTTAGAAAATTGGCATTATTTTAAATTTGATACAGCAATGACCCGCATAGAATACCTAAAAAATAATCTTTTATTACCCAAATTATTATGAACAGTTTTTATTTCTCACATATTCTTCTTTTTTTTATAATAATAGCGCTTCTTATTTGTTTTAATGGCTCATTTTATACTTAAAAAGCATTACAATTTAAACACAAGATGTGTTTTTTTTTTTTTTTTTACAAATTATGTGATAGCACTTACCTCAATACCTCAACCGTTTTTATAATAGACGCGTTATTTGAAAAAAAAAAATTAAAATCTGTTTCTATTTTGTGTGATAAACATTTTAAAACCTAAACGAACGCATTTTAAGTGCTTTTCAAAAATATGCAATTGGAATTTAAATACCTAATTTCCAATTTATTTAAATTTAACATGCATAATGAGAATAAATAATATATAGTATAACCATTAAAATATATTATTTACTAGGAGTCGTAGTTTAAAATGTTCTTTTATAGATTAGCCGTTTTACTCATTTAGTTGAAAAGCAATCGTAGATATCTACATAATTAAATATTATATTCACAATACATATAATATGAACACTGCGTTTACGAAACATTTTTGTTTTTTGTAAGGGCTAGTTTGAAGAGATCTTGAATTCGAAGTTTATAATAATACATTTTTATTCTAAAAAGAGATATATCTCTTACTGTATTTAATATAATATTCGATAAATATTAAATTATTTTAATAACTTGTGCTACTACCTACTATGCAAGTTATTAAAGTCGGTAACATATAAAACTATTCATAGTTATGAATGTGCTAATTGTTGATCTATTAGATACTACGTAGATGTATGTTTAAATATATGATTTACCGCCACACACACCAACTAACGCAAAATCGTAATATTTTTTTATCGAATCAGTGTGTGTTATTAAAACATAACATAACATAACAGTTAATTACAACACGAACAAATGTTTTGTACAAATATGAAACTGTATTTGTTTTTTTCTTGTAAACGCTGTAATTAGTAAGCCGTTTTCTGTTCTCGATAATTCATTAGTAAAATTATGTTATACATTTATCAGTACTATTGATACTATATAATAATATGAAATGATTAATAATTATCACAAGTTTTTTACGCATACAAACGCGTAATATTATAATCACCTAACGCAATAAACGTATTCTTTAATAAATAATAATTCATGAAAAAGAATCGCTGATATTTTAATATATTTAAAAACATTAAGAGCTGAATAGAAATAATCAATATTATGTATACCTATTCGTAGATAACACATCATAAAAACCGATCTTCATCGTTTAAAAATTATGAGATGAATTTTAATAAAAAGTATTATAAAGCCATGTATATTTCACTAGTTTTAATTATACACGGACAAGTCTATATAATATTAAAAAAACTGAAATTTTTTTATTTAATAAACTAAAATGTAGAAGAAAACTTCTTATGACCTTTTTCTACCTAGTAGGCACAGTATTATAAAATAAATTTATGAAGTCAGGAATAAAAGTAAGATGTTTTCAAAGACATTATGATACTTACATACTGTTTTTATTGTCATGTCGACAAATGGTAAGTACTTACCTATATTTTAAATATAATAATTAGACTTCTTCACGCGGGAAAGGTCTTTAGTTAAAATTCAAAAAATTGACGTTTTGGTTTTTTTTTTTTTTTTGAAAATTTATTAAATAGGAAGTACATATTGAACAGGTATGCCAACGACCGCAAAAACGTATTCAATACATTTTTTGAACAAACTTTGTGCTAAAACTATAACACACAATAAGATATTGTAAACCTATGTTTCAATCAACATTAAAATTTAAAACCAACTCCCGTATTAAATCCTACTTATAATATATATATATATATATATATATTTCTCTAATGGGTATATTCAGCGAACTTGATGTGTATTTAAATTTATGTTCTGGATTCAACAATTTATCATCAAAATTCCTATTTGAATGTCGAACATTTTATCCGACTCATCGTTTATTTAATCAATCATTAACCACTTGTGTTTTTCCCAAAGTTTGGGAATCTATTTTTATTTCCCCTATACTTAAGAAAGGTAATCGATCTTCAATGTTGAATTACCGACCAATTTCAAAAATATCAATTATTCCTAAACTATTTACAAAAATTATTCATTCTACAGTACGCCTGATAATTAATAACGTTCTTAACGACCATTAACACGGTTTTCGCTCTAATCAATTAACAGTCACTAACTTAGCTGTCAACAAACAAGATATTTTAGATTTCTTTTCCATAAAAAAGCTAGCAAATGTTTTATGTTCCGATTTCAACAAAGCATTTGACCATAACGAACACGATTTATTGATTCTCTAATTAAAAACAATATAGGTACCAGGGACAATGATTTAGTCTTATTAAAAAATACACACTCAAATTATTCAATAAATATCGTTGTGTGATTCTGTAAGTCTAGATCTATTGTTTTGTACCACTGAAATTTAAACGAATTGGGGATTTAATTTAATCTTATAATGATAAGATTATACACCAACCAATTATTTTATTTACTGTTTTTTATTATGATTTATGTTCATGGTAGTAATTATTATTCTTATTACATTTTTAGATTCTTTTACAAATTACAAATTTATTTCTTACTCTGTACACACATATTTTATGTTTGTAAATCATATTGTACCTACAACTGTTTTCTTTTTATATATACTAATTTTTTTTGCGAATAAAGTTTTTTATTCTGTAAATAAAAAATAAATACCATGAAAAACAGAGACCTAAGACCTTGTAATATTGAATAAGTAAGCGTGTTAATTTTCTTAAATAATCAATTTTCAAGTGTTAGCTGTATAGTTGACAACTGCAAACAATATACAATACACAGCAGTCATGCCATTTGGTGATTACGTTTATAATTTAATTAGAAAGTCTGTATCCATATACTTATAGGTATTTATATTTGGCCTTCAATTAATGTCATGCGGTTTTAATATAAGTACCATTGAATTAATGAATTTCCTTTGTATACAAATTCGATGGCGAGTCACAGTAATATTTTTGTTTAACATTTTTATATAACTATTGTGGTACACAAATGTAACTATAATTTTGTTGGCATGGTTGAAAATCAGTCAATTAAATAAAATAAGCTTTTACTATCATTTTAAAGTTCAAATTTAAACATTGAATAACAATATTTTATTGGATTAGTATACAACAGATGGAAAATACCATGGTCTTTTATCAAAGGACAAAGTAATTAAATTAACTACAACAAATGATTTATACCCTCATTTAGGTACAATATTTGAATTTAAATGGTCCACACACGTAACTTATTTTAAACACAAAATCAAATCAAACTGTCATTAGAATATTGGTACAAAACTGAGTACACATTATTTGTTTAAAAAGTCGTGTGATTATTGTTAATTTTGACATAAAATGGCCATTTTTGGTTTCTTTTTTATTATAATGATTATTGTATAGATTATTTTTGTCTGATTTCTTGATTCCACCGCTAACCATAGGAGTAGGACATTTTCAATTTAGCATCAGTCAATGCTTTTTGTTCCTAAAATTTTTGTTTTATTTTTAAATCATCATCCAGTCTTCCTTGGGATTTTTTAAATGCTTCATTTTTCCTTCATCTCGTCCAGACACATTGAGACTTTTCAAACCAAAAACGTGTTGAAAATTATTTATTTTAACAGACAATTCAAAGTTGATCGATTATCAGGTGTATTATACTATATAGTTTATTTATCATAATAATACGCCGGTTTAAAACCTTTATTAATTAATTTTAGATCCTGAGCAAAGCAAGGAAGGCTATTGATTTTACAATACATTGTATTCTTTTTTTTATTTAAAAAACATTAAATACATTTGAATTAAGAAACTTCCTCCTTTTTTTTAAATTGGTTAAAAATACTTAACAATTTTCAATTTTGTGATGATCTCGACGTATTGTTATGTTTAGTTAATGCAAACTATATTATATAATATGTTTCCACGATTATTCATCTAAATCAAAATAATTGCAAAATATTTTGTTTGGTATTTTAGTTATTTTAGTCTGACCCAGATTAACGCAAGACAATTACATGGTTTTTGTAAATTGTAGTGTAATTGTTTATAGAAACAACTGCTGAATACGATTGAATTCGATTTAATTATATTACCGCCATTCAATTATCATACCGTAAAAATTAAGTATATGTATACATACATTTAGTAAATAGGTAAAACTTGTTATATTATTCCCGTAGTACGAGTGTGTAATAATATAATTTCAATGAATTTAAAACGATTTTGGAGGAGTTGTTGCCAATATTCGAAACGAGAAAAACGATAAATTAACCGTGTAAAAACGTTCACAAAAATAAATTTTCTTAATACCGATTTTCAAAACGATTTTGATCACGTATAGACAAATATGTTGTTTAAATTATATTCGTATTTTGATCTGCCTATAAAAACAATTGAATGAACTGAAAAAAAATAAAAAATTCCTAAGTCTTTTGAAAACCTTGAAAAAACTGTGAAAATCGCCACCAATTTTTTGATAGGTATGCGTTAGTTTTACCCATTTCAAATATGGTGTTTGAATATTTGCAATTTCAATTTTTAATTTTGGATAGTAATTTGAGTTATAAACAATCTAGAAAACAAAAAGCTTCAATCAAAGTACCATCACAGTTCAACGATTTTTCATACTAAATATTAATAGTGTATCATAGTGTACCTATCCTTAAAAATCGTTAAACAATTATGCTAAAACCCGAAGAATTTTTTGAAAAAAATATTCGTGAAACCAATACATTCCTGCAACCCTTTGCAGAATTTAAATCTAATAGAACGTGAGTTTTAATTTGTTACCTATTATGTAGTTTGCAGTCAGCAAAAACTGTTTTAAAAATATTCTTTTTTTATTGCAACATAGGCCTAACTAAACCTAAATATTTGGGGGTTCTAAAATTAAGTGTATACCTCGCAAACCCCACACCACTCAGTACATACATTTTATAGGTATTAATAACACGTTTTTGTTGTACAGCTTAACAACATCTAATTCTAATATGATGGTTAGTTAGTTACCTAATTAAGATTTTTTTTTATTTTTTTTTTTGTATTAAAATAGAAAAAAAATTACAATTTATATAACATAAATACAAAAATTAATTTGGATGACTTTTTTACCAGTTTGGACGGCTTGAGGGAAGGGAGAGTCCATTGACACTACTTCCAAAAATAATTAAGATTTCAGGAAATTATATGGAAGCGTCGATTTATTTTCTTTGTCTATCACACGCAACTTACAGGAATTTAAATACGTAGTTTTTATTCCAATGTACCGATTTATAAACGATTTGACATGACGTTCGCTATTTTAATCGGCTTTTCCACATTTTTAAGTTTTCGTCATAGTTTTCTAAAAAAGAAAAATTATAAAGTAGACGTCGCATTACGAATGAAAGTTACGAAATAGTGTGTTAGCAATAAAAACCGTCTTCACCCCTGTAGAATTTTCGTGTGATAAACAGCAAAAAAAGAAATCAGTATTAAATATGTATTATTTTAAAACTATTTTCATTGTACTTATCAAACGCTGTATTTTATTTACATACATTTGATAAACCATTAGAATATAAATTGTTTATCAAAAGTGTAGGTTTGCATACGTATAACACGAAACAGATATAACATTTGATTGGTACCTACAGTAAAAAAAATAACCAAAATAATTTTTGAAGAGTTAATATTTTATATTATGCACTATCATTAGTTTTTTTTAAACCTTCCACGGGCGACACCTTATCTTTTAACCAAATTTAATGCTTATTTCATGTGATTTCTATTTATCTCGTGATTGAATATCAATATATGATGTTTGTCGAGTTAAATATGTGTTTATTTTCTGTACCCTAGATGCCATAGGACTTTCATTAAATAATGTTAATAATAATAAATAATTTTTGTCAAATAATGGATATTAGAAATAGTCTAAAATAAAAACTTGTAAAAAGTCATATTAATAAAAATGTACGTTTAGTATAATGATCAATTATTGGGGTTTGAATTTTAAAGGCTGGTGATTTTCAGTCTGAACTTGCTTAAGTCCCCGGAGGATCCGGGGAGCTAGGATAATTTGCAGAGGGGTGCAATACATTTGAATACTATATTACATATATCGATACGAGTATTAAATTATTACTTAATGTTAAATGACTCATACTGATACAAGTGACAAATATTCAATTGTTTAGTATAAAATAAGTACGAATTGGTATGATGTGAAACGAACGTTTTCTGGAAATAACACATCTTTAAGTTCTATTATTACGTTAAGACGTCTCAAGACATGGAACCGGGCTAGTTTGGGTGCTGATCGGTTGCCTGTATTATGTTTGATGAATGTTCATGGAAAGAGACTGGAAAAGGATACCTACCAACTTTATAGACAATATAATTGAGAAATTTGCACAAAAAATTAAAAAGCTTCAATTATTGTTTAAAAAATAATTTTTTATATATTAGTTCGTTATTAATCAAAATGAAATATAATTTTTTTTTCATAATTTCATGTTTTTTGGCAATGTAATCAATAAATTTTTACAAAAACTTAGAAAACTTCATTTGTTTGGATAAAAAATGATTTTTTAAGCATTAATTTGTAATTAATTAAAATAAAATACACTTTTTTTTAAATTTTTTATTTTTTTTTCATTATTCCATTTTTTTTGGAATTTTATTTAAGGTCAGGGGGTGCAAGTGCGCCCCCTTGCACCACCCAAACGGCGCCTATGAGTCCCCCCCATATAGCGCCCGCCTAGTTGCGCCTATGGATCGCATCCAAAAATATTCAAGTTTTGCCAAAGTTGCCAAAAAAAAAAATGATCGACCAACATCTTGCTCTGCAAAATAAATAATACATTATAACAATATAATGTGCGCGACATCGAACACCTGATCTTCATTTAGGAACACGCACTATACCTGTACCTAATAACAACATCGAATCCGTAACTACTTAGATTTACGGTCGAGCGGCTTTATAGCCCAAGTAGGTTATAATATAACATGTTATGTTTATGCGTGAAGATGACGCGCTCGTTGATCTCTCTTGTTCGTCGCGCTCTTCGGGCGATGATGACCTGAATATTTTTCCGGGATATCCACGATCAAAATGTGAAACGAAAATCCAACTCACGCTAAGTCTCGAAAACAAAAAAGCAAACTGTAAAATTTCACTTATAGTTCCTAGGAGGTATTTTGCTACTGATTTTCGACGTACCTCGCAAAGTACATTCAGCGGAAGATAGTTTTTTTTTTTTATCTGTAATTAAATGCACAAATAAGAAGTCGATTGCTTTTACAGTCTAAGCGCAGCGAAAAACGATGAAAACGACGAAGTTGGAACCAACTCGATTATTTGTGTTTTCGAGTGGAAGAAGCGATCAATGTATCACAAAAAAAATTAAGGAATTGTATTCAAATTCTCATTTTACAATCAGTGGCGCAAACTCACGGGAGAAAATGGAGAAAACATCCACCCTTGAATGATGAAAACTTAAACCCAAAATTACCTAACGAGTTTAAACTATTAGTTATGTGGGTGTGCTTAAAAAAAATGTTTTTTCCCTCCCCTTCCTCCCCCATTCATTTGAAATGGCTTGCGTCACTACTGTTGATGATTTTTTTGCTTATAGCGAATTATATCGGGTGTATATAATTCATTATAAAATTATATGCAAGCGATGTAGTAGGCTTAGGATACAGCCCGCTCAAAAAAAATACTCGTTTTCACTGTCAAGATTTTTTACTCGCACAGAATTTGATTACGTCTCATTTTTCCCATCGTATTTTACAAACAGATAGTTGTTTTTCTCAGTTATCAGGTGATGCAATCTTATAAAGTAATCACACGGTTCCCACGTAAAATGTCACGACACGTGTAATCGTGTACCACACTGCAGACTATTCTCATAACAATATTTCATGGTCTAGAAAGTGAGAACATTTAAAATATTTTAAAATTGTATTCTTGTCATACAACGTAATTAAAAATTAACTACCTCCCTATTCACCTACTTAGTTCAAACACCGATTTTGGCGAGAAAAAAAAATTACATCACATCTTTCAGTACACCTACTCTTGTCGTTTCCAATCACAAAAAAAAAACTACAAACCAACGCCGATGGAAAGTGATACCGAAACAATTAAACTTAAAATATCTTTGAAAGCCATATTATACCACATAAACCGGTTAGCGTCCAAAGATGGCATTTAACAAACGCGAAAGCCAGAAAAAGTGAAGAGTAAAAAAAACGAAGAAAAAATAATTAACTATCAATACTAAAAAGCTCACATTGTAATATTTTTGTTATCAATGGTATGATTTGTTTTAAAAAAAAAAAAATATTCACTATAATGTCTAGTTCATACATAATAATTCGCAAGACTTAAAGTACTGTATATTATCGCTAACATTCTATGATTACATTATTTACATCTGATGGGATATTAGATAATACGTTCGGTTAAAAGAAAAAATCATTTCAATGTATTTTAAGTGAACGATTTGGAAGTATCGTAATTTAAAAATTAGTATCAGCTGGTAAAATACAAAAACTTTGAGCATGGGGTTCTATGACAAAACACGTCATTTAAAAGTGTTTCGAATCGGGTAAGCAAAGATAATAATATATATATCTACTGTATTTTAAATAAAATAGGTAATAATATTTTTTTTTTAGATTGTAAGCGTTCCTAATTTAAGAAACCAAGAATGTATTATTATTACAATGGTCTTTTTTCTTTCTTTTCTTATTTTTGCTTTATCTGTTAACATTTTTTTTAAATAGAAGGAGTGGTTCAATCGTTAAATGTCGTGCCATCATAAACTTTAAAAAGTGGATCAAGATTTTTAATTATTAAAGCATTTCCTAGTAATGATTCAAAAACCGATAATTTTTAAACGAAAAAAAGCACCGTACGCCCGCAGTCACGTAACTCAAAATTGCTGAAAAAAATATGTATGTAAATTAAAGCTGCAATGGAGGAGCTCTGTGGGTGTGCCTTGGCGTGCTTTAGGGACTAAAAGAACTGTTATGCAGCTATCATAATATATTTTTTCAAAATACGAGTACTTTATAAACCCAAACGGTTAAAAAAGCAACATGACACATCCCAAGAGAATAGCGTGTAGTCTTACAATAAGGTTCTACAGCCGAAATCAGTGGGAAGAACTATTTCGATCCGGGCCCTGGGGTATTCGAAAACTACAGCCCATCGATTTGTTTATAATTTTTTTTTTTTTTTTTTAGTTTTCAACTATGTTTTCATGTTTAACTTTGCTTTAACAAAACAGTGTTTTTAAGTTTCAGAATTGTATACGTCTTATTCACAATTAGAATCGTAAGTATAAAATATTTTATTTACCCATGTAAACTGCAATTTTTTGTAACTATTGTAGCTCTGTTAAACATACCATACCTATATAAATTATTATGTACCATATACCATGCATATTATTGTACATATTTTATTGTACCTCACACAATATTAAATTATGCATTACCCAATTTTCTTGTAAAATTCAATACAGATAAGAACATATCGTTCATATTCCAGATAGCAAAAATATGTTATAATTTTATAACTACAACACACTAGATTTATAATGACTTATATAATAAACTAAAGTGTTATTTTTTCATCATTAATGTATCGCAATAATACCTATCGTTAGGCCAAGGATATTTCATTATAACAATGTTATAATAGCTAAATAACCAGAAAAACCTACCATACTGCATCCATATATATTACCTACCCTGCAAGTATTAAGTGTTCATAATTTAGTAATTTTTTTTAAAATTTATTTTGCACAAAAACCCCAAAAAATTATCACCTCCTCTAATATTAATTATGTGTATACCGCCATACAGGTAAGTATTTATACTATTTATTAGCCATGTAGTTACCTACTTTCTATTTTTATTTACAAATTCATTCTGTCTCCCGATACCGGTTTCTATGTTTGGCTTAAACTTAAAACTATTGTTTTTTAACTACATAATATGTACATATATTATATGTTATACTGCAGTAATCTGATCGATGACTGCAGTGTTCCGGGTAAACAATAACAATAATATTTTGAGAAGATAAATGTTTAATAATAATAGTTGTTATTGTTACCATCGTCGTTCGTCACCGGCAGACTGATCGCAATCATTCGCCGTTTTTGTGACGTTACGCCTGAGCTAACTAAAAAACTCGAATTTTGTTTAATTGTAATATTATCATATATTATCTCCTGACACGGGACACGAATTACAAATAGTAGACACAAATAAATAATAAGATATAAATTTTGTGTTTTTGTGCCAATACTAGACCATAAGTACCAAATTAGGATGGGTAGGTGAACTACGAGTAAAATAATTTTTATAAAAAAAAAGGTCACAGTTCACGTATCCTTCTCATCAAGTCTGCAAGCATGAATCTGATGATACAATTTACTAGATACTCTGAGTTAATTTTTGGAGACTTAATAATAATAGTAATATAGTATATGTGTATACATTTTGCAACTGTTTTGCACCTTTTTCTACTAAGAAATAAGATGAAAAAATATTTACCTACTTCATACCTGTATTCGTACTCATATCACTTATATATCACAACTATTATTAATAATATGATCTGAGTGATATTGTAAAGTATAAAAAATTAGTTTATAGTAAAAATATTAAAAATTAGACTTATCAAATTTTTGTTTACACGAATATATATTTTTTTAACGAAATGAACGATAACAATCTTTTCTAGCGTTCTGTATTTTTATATCTTTGATGTATCTGCATGTATATTATTTTCTTATAAATAGACGATAATACCTTTTTCTGGATTTATCATAAAACTTGACAAATAAGTATTGAATTTCTGAAATAATTCTTTAATTCATACTATTTTCCATTTAGACAGGGCTGATAAATTGCTTTACATTGTATGTATACATTATATTATATTATAGGTATTCTTTCAACTGTAATGTACATAACGGGTTTTTTCTATTAAAAATACTGGGTAAGTTAGGGTGGCCAGATCGGATTTTAATAAATCCGGGACAATAAAACTATTGTTACCATTTGTACAATAACTACTAAGTTTTACTCACTTTTGCTACAGTGAATTAAATTTGTTGAGTTTTGAATGATTAATAAGTGCTAAAAAAAAATTGACACGAAAGCGTCCGATTGCCTGCAGTCAAGACAAAAGACAGTTACAATTGTCCGAACATCAACGCGCCAACGAAAATTATTACGAACGGACGTTCGCAAACTGTTTACTAAAATGTGACGTGGTTTTTTATTATTATAATACCTAACCTAACGTGATAATAGTTGATTATTTCTGTTTAAATTTTTTAAATAAAACTGAAGAAAGAAAACAAATTTATGTGATCAGTATTGAAATCCGGGACATTGTAATACAAAACTTCAAATCCGGGACAAAACTGTGTCCCGAGAAATTTTTTCGGGACGCCGGGACTTAGATCCCTAAACTGGTAACGTCCCGACAAATCCGGGACAAATGGCCATCCTAGGGAAAGTGAATATTAGAACCTTTTTTTTTTTTGTTTTATTCATTTTATAATAAACAATATTTTTTGACAAATCAGTTATTTTAGATTCTGAGCGTCAGCAAAGAATGTATTGTTTTTACAATGATGTTTTTCTTTTTTTTTTTTCGTTTTTTCCGAACACTAGGGTATAAAGAACGCTCCGAATTTAACGTACGGTACCTTGAAAGATAGATAATTGATCCGATATGTTTTTTATTTGAAGCATTTTTTGATTATTTTTTAAGTTCTGAGGATAAAACGAAACCGGTCAAATTTTCGAAAATACACCGTTCGACTTGAAATTTACATATGCCATTAGGAAGGGCTAAACAAATTTCCTGTTGAAGTTTCAATCAATTTTGATAGTTTTAAAGGGAGTTATGGAACTTTGAAATTTTTTAATTTTTGCATTTTACGCAGTTATTCCATAAAACCTCTAGTTTTTATGTTTAAGTCTCGAAACTTTAATACAAATCCGGGAGAGATACAGATTTGATAAAAGTTTTTATCGTTTACGAATGATTTATCGTTGCTTTCAGATACGAAATAATGCGTTTAAACCACAACTCCTAAATTAGTGACCCGCCCAAAGCGCTGCCCCGTCAGATTACCCGCGCGACCTAGACTGATCCCTTCTTGTTTATTTTATTCTACTTACACTGTGTAATTTTTTCAGCTTCTCGCCCATCCCTGATTATTTATAATACGTGCTAGTCTGTTCACCACAATTTTTTTCTTTGTTTTCAATATAAATTTTTTTTTTAAATTCCTCGCCAGATAAAATCGTGTCCGTGTCGGCTGGCTGTTTGCACGTACGTACTATCTACGTGCAGCAGGCTGCGGATGTCGGATGGGGCACAGACCAGTGTGACTACCACCGATACTACGGTCAAGAGGATACCGCCGTACCGGCAACACTGCACGAGAAAAAGAGAGGCAGCCGCCGCCGCCGCCGCCGCCGCCTCTGTTGATTGTTTTCTTCAAATTCAATGTAACATAATGTAATAAGCAAGCAGTGAGTGGTGGTGTTACGTCGCCCGTCGTCGTGCGTTGTGCGTGCGATAGTGCTCGGAACATTGCGTGCGTTATCTATTGTAAGGTACACACAGAAATATTATTCACTCGTCCGGTTTCTCGGTACAAATCGGCTTTTGATTTATTTATTTTCGTTGTTCACATTTTTATTATTTTAATAAATATTAGTATTTGTTCGTTTCGCGTTTGTCTCGGACGTGTCGCGTTGGAATAGCCCGGTGTATTACGCGCAAATCAGCAGAAAAAAAAGAAAAGTTAGTCGACGGTGGCCGGTGAGTGCTTGTTTTCTATATTTTTTGTCTCGCCCGCGTCGACTCGAGTGCTGCCCACAGATGCCTATAAAAAGGGTATTTGAGGAGGGCCATCGGGATGACCTGTTTTTGGTGAAGGAAAAAAAAATGATTCAATACAGAAAATAATATATGTAAACGTCACAGGGTAAAACTCTCTTTCTGTGGTAAACATAAATGCGTTTAATGGGGTCTAGATACGCCTCCGTAGGTGTTCGCGATTATTTTTTAATAACATTTGGTACCTATCGAGTATATCGACTTGACGATAATAATTTTATAAAAAATTGTGGTGCTCCAAGGCGTATTATGTTTGACACGACTTGGAAACGTTGATAAAAATTAACCGTATCCTTTTGACGGAATACCAATACCCCTTTATCTTTATGACATTATTTGCTTGAAACGGGTTTTCAGCGTCGTTGTTTCATACACCGGTTTTCGAGTACCTACCTACCTATATTTACACAATAATACGTTAAAAGCGACTGGAGTCGGTTCTTGTGGTATATTTATGCGTGTACCTATATATCTTTTTTTGTGATGATAATAATGTGTATTAGGTGTGCTCGGTACGTTTTTAATAAAAATTGTTTACGCTTTTGTTGACCAAATGTGGGGCGGATACTTGCGGAAAGTAGGTACCTTAGGTGTTTCCTTTAGCCCAATCAATCAATATTAAAAAACTAGTTATTTTGTATTTTCAAAGTCGCTATTGTTACCAATAATATTAACTGTACAATATAGGCAATGTTACCTACGGAGATAAAATAATAATTAATTATTACATCGTGAATAGTATTGAAATAAAAATATTATATTAATTAGTACGGGTATAAATGCGCAGTTGCGTCGTGGACGACAAAATCTTCTGCCAACGATTGTCGGTCGCCGCACCAAGAGAATTGAATGAACGACACCACGAATCTTTACACAAAATGACTGACTTTTGCGTTATTTTCTCAATCCACATCTTATATCTAAATATGTATTATTCTGATTACCATCCGGTTTAAAGTGAATTTCTTGTTTAAATTTAAAATCATAGGCACAGTGTCTAAATTAGTATAATAATTCTAAAAATAAGCTACGTAACAAACGCTTAATTTTAAGTACTTACCTAAATTTAAATAATTATTGTTAACTTCCAAGATAACTTCATAATTTGTTTTCTAGACTTGATGAATGCGTAATTAACTCGATAATTGCTTACAGGTACCTACAATAAAAACGATTTAGTTAACTTCTTATTAATATGCGTGTGTACCAGCTATCTTTCCACATTTATACGCAAGTAAAAACGTAGGTAGGTATATTGACCAAGTACTAATCGAGGCACTAATGTATATCTATTTTTATAAATACTATATTTATAGGTATCTAGTTTTAAAAGTACATAGAATAGGTGCTAAAGCCAATTTATACTTATCTATAGGCACTAAATATAATAAATATAAAATAGTGTTACAAAAATAAAATAACTTCGGTAGGTAGTAAAAAATCGACAATTTTTATCCATAGCTCAATAGGTCGGTAAGAAAAAACAAAAACTAAAAATTTCATTATTTTCTTTCAGTAGAAAGTCGGAATCGTCACATAATTTATACTTTTAGTTCGACTTTTAGTGTGGCGGCAAAATGTGGAGTGAATGTATTAGTTGTTTACCCGGGTTTACCTTAACATGATGTGGCGATGTGTGTGTGTTTTTTCATCCATTTGAAACTACGACAACTTCTTTAAAATTATGGTTAATACTTACATATCCTCTATCTGTCAGCTCTTGTTGTTCGCATTAGTACTTGCGAGATGGTTTTTAAAAATTGTAATAGTTACTATCACGAAACTATCACTCAAAACAGGGATAAACTAGACCTTCTTCATCTTTTTCAAGTGTCATATTTGTTAACGAACGTTGGCAATCATGTTAGTAATTTGATCTTTATTCACGGCTATATTAAACCATTTTCGAAGGTTATTCGACCAAGAAATTTGAGGTGATCCACGGCTCTTTTTCCCAACTATTTTACCCTGCATTATTAGTTGTAGTAGACTATATTTTCCTTTATAAACTAGTTACTTTCGTGTAATTTACGTCAACCGAGTTTATCAGCAACGGTGGTTTGTAAAAGGCGATGTAAAAGGTAAAGTATACACGACAAGCTATTCTTATTTATACTGAAAAACGAGCTAGGAAATGAAAGATTATACTCAGTAGGTACTTGAGTACCTAGATAGTACCATGCTTGATGTTAACAATGTCCTAGAAGCCCTCCGAGGGTGAACCGCTTAGCTCCTCAACAAAGTTCAAACGATAATACAAGGAAAAAATATATATGACATGCCATACTTAGCCATATCATATATCCTTCTAGAATCTAGTGCCTTGCAAAAACCTAGATGACGGCCATGATGTTGAAGTCACCAAAAAATAAATGATGTCGTGAACAAAGCCCTTTTAATAGTAAAAAAAGAGCCAAGTTCCAAACCCTAGTCAAATCCGAATAACAAAAACAGAAAACTTAAGAGTTAACTAACAAAACCGAAACCAAAACAAATGTTTTTGTTGTATTTGTATGTGAATGATTATCAAATGGAAGAAAATATTTAATACAACGATTCAGCTATTTCCGAGTGTAATTTGTACCTACACTCATCCTAGATAATGAAGTTATCTCGGAAGTTATGGACTATGTGAAGAAAGAGCAGACTTTGACAGGCAAAATGTTTTGTCTTTTGGAAAAATATTGGCCCTTTTTAACTATTACGTTTTTTCTCATGTTTTTACTAAGGATGTCTTATTTCAATTATAGAATTTCAAAAAGTAAAGCCTTAATATCAATTATTCTTATTGTTTCGTCTGTATAACAGAATTTTTAAATAAAGAAAAAGATAAAAAAAAATTGGTAAAGCTAAATCTCGAGCTTAATTAGGTATGTATGATATGTTTGCGTGACGTATGCTCTTTTTTATTTTTAAAACTAAATATAGGTATTAAACTAAACATTGTACAACTAAGAGCGATTGATATACATTTAAATTTATTGAAAACGAGTCATTAACTTCACAGCTTGCAGTGATTATAACTTTCCACATTTTTTAACTACTTTATGCTGTACGATAAAAAAATGTATTCTACTCAACATACTGAATTTTTAATTCTTAGAAATAAAAATTTTATTTTATACTTCTTCTAAAAAATAAAAGAAACATTTATGCCAATTTCTATCATTTAAACGTCTGTAAACGAAATTTTTGAGAACAGATGTTTAAAATTGTTAAGCTTATACAAAAAAATGTGTTATTATGAGGATGTGACTGACAGTTTTATATTTAGTTAAAAATTTTAATTCGTATAAATAAATTGTGTACGATTGTCATGTCTATAATGTGTGAAAATGTCAAATTTTGGTTTGTTGTTGTTTGGGTACTGAGTTTTGACTACATAATTTCTAGAATTTTTATTAAATGTTTTTATCATTACAGTTTAATATTACAGTTTTAACCAAATTCTTGTGTGGGTAAGTAGTTTTTCGCCCATAACGTATATAATACTAAATATTTCAAAACGCCCATAAAGTACCTTAATATCAACATTATTATAAAAACAGTTGGTTTTACTGAACGATTTTTGAAAGTTATTGATAAAATTTTTTTTAAGAATATCATGTTTAAATTTGCTTAAAAACTACACATTCTTTGCTGTATTCAAAGTCTAAAATGTAAAATTACCATTGTACTGTCCGAGGCACTATCATTATATTTTTAATCAATATTAAATATAAGTAGGTACCTACGTGTTAAATATCGTCTCTTAAATATCTAAATCGTTTTATTAAATTCTGTCATTTGCAAACAACAAAACCTACGGTTTGTTACTACTTAGTTTACTCTATTTGCTTTCATCTGTTTGATTGACAATTGTACTTTGATTCAACAAACATAAATTGGTATGCCCAAACTGATAAGTCCATTTTCTTTGTTGTTTTTTTTTTGGCATTTTTACTGTTTTGCTCTAAAATATTGAAAATATGATAAAACAGGCAAATAACAGATAATATACCTATTTGTTTTACCGACTACACTTTACAGGTCATTATGTCTACACTTGTTGGTATGTTGTATATTAAAAAAAATGTTTGAATCAGCACAAAAATAGAAATCAATTCGTTGTGTCGTGTCAACAAAATTTCATAGGTACCCTCCGATGCCACACAATACGAATCAGCAAAAAATTTAGACTCAAATTTATCAAAAACTACTTCAATCGATTTCGAAAAAAAATAAGACTATGCACAACTTTAAAATTTTAGAGCTCGGTATGTATAGGAAAAACAATATTCCTATTGTTTAGATCGTATTGTAAGAACAAATAATTTCATCTCTGATTATCTGAAATCAAACCCAGTAATTTGATCTTACGTCTTTTTTTTTATTTGTATTATATTGATTCTATTAGACATTTTAATTTTTACTCACCAAAATTCCGTTAATATATTTTACTTTAAAAAGTAATTTTACTGTTAGTTTTGATGTAATAATAAATTATTTATAATTACCTACTAAATTGAAATTAAAACTTGGTATCTATATATTAGTGAGTTGCTTAACGAATCCATTTATTTTATAATTAATCTGAATTTAGTTTTGTAATAGTTTGATAGAATTATTTAAATACCCACTCGGTTACATACGAGATTAAACAATATACTTTGATAAGTCTGAATTTACGTTAGATTCAATCGTCCCTCGAATTGTTATATTATAAAAACGATTTAGTTTCTGAGCAATTTGTAAATTGTATTGCTTTTACGAAGATATATTTTTTTTCTTCCTACATTTTTTTGGGTAAAAGGCATATAATATAAAATTTAAATACGAGTATTTACAAACAAATCGAATTATATTTTAACCGTTTATTAGCTATAAGTATAATGATTTTCAAAATGTTCAACGATTGTGTACCATTTTAATTGAATTAATACAGAATTCGCTGGGTTCGCTCAGAATAGTTACTTTTGTAAACATTGATTGATCATCATTCCGCATTATAAAAATTGCAGTTTTCCAAGACTTTATTTAAAAATTTTCCATTTTTATTTTTTATTTTGCAGGTTTATATAGGTAATATTGTTATTAAAGACGAATGTTTCTCTCTTCTTTACCCATACATATTTTTTAATTTTTAGTCTCGGTAAGTATAAAACGATGTTGTGTAGAAAGCAATAAAACAAGTTTTATAAATAAATATACCTAGATGTATAATATACATACCAATTTTATGTACAAAACGCTTGATTTTTACGGTCTTCGTATTTTAGTATATTAATATACCGGCGTATAGAACTCAAAGAAGACTATTGTGCTTGTGTTTGGTTTTATATAACATTGTCACTACCTAAAATTTACTTTCTTTACCTTATACTATAAGGTAAAGAAAGTATATAGGTATAAGGTATTTAGCGAAAAATATAAAACATTTTTTTGTACTATTATTTACTTTAATAACAACTTAATGATGTTCTTAAGACCAAAAACGAAACAATATTATAATAAATTTCCTTTAAAAAATATTATATTTATTCTAGCATTTGTATACTTCGCTCAGTTATACGTTGTATAGCTATACTTTTTTAGATAATGTATAATGCATTGTTGTTTATTTATGTACAATATTATGTTGATCTGTTTTCTTTTTTTTTTTTACAGGGTTGTTTACAATCAGTATATTATTGGTAAGAATGTAAGGTATAGACAAAAGAAGTGGTATACAATGGAGCTATACTATTACGTTTCTAAACCTTACACCATATTAGGCCATACCGCTTAAAAGAATAAAAAAATATTATCTAAAAGACGAATTTTTATCAAAAGTGTACGATGCATATTACAATATGTGTTACATACAGTGTTCAAATAGTTTGCTTGTTGTTTTGAAAACCAAACTGAATTCTATAAGAAAAAATACATTTGTATTTCATCCGTACGGATACTCTTTATTTAATTTTTTTTACTAAAGCTTTGATTTTAACATAATATTTTTCATTCTTTTAAGGTATGACCTAATAGGGAAACGAAGTTTATACTCAACGTACCCGACGTTAGTAGCTATACCATACCATGATATACCTTATGTTCCTTTTGTCTACCTTACGTTATTACCTCGATACATTATATTGTACTCTTAGATTATTACCAATGACCAATCACGTAGTTTATGTTACTGTCAATGATATAATTTACGGTATTTTCATCAAAACACGGTTAAAGTCGTCAATTACCTAGCACAATTCAAATTTACGTTAATAACCTCACCAGTACGGTCATAGTGGTAAATTGGGATATTTTTTTTTATTATTTTCGTAAGTATACGCAATGCGTATTGGCCATTGGGGTGTTGTAGTAAAAAAAAATTTAAATATTTGTAAGGTATACTTATATCTAGTAGCTCGTATGCATACTAAAATTATTAACTTTATTAACTTTGAAATGAATTTATTATAATAATAATCTTTTTTGGTTCGTATCGAAAAATAATTTTACACCAACGGTGAACACTTTTACCACGTTAAATTACATTAATAATTGAAAAATGTAAAAAGAAAAATTAAAAATATTGTGCTCAAAATATAGATAAAAATATTATCTGTACTCGGAAGTATTTCATTATAACCAAAACGATACCAAAACAAAAAAATGTAGATAATTGAACTCGACTATCTTATATAGTGTTGAAAATATATTGATAGGTTTTATATGTTTTTTCCTGTGTAACTTTTAGTAAAAGTGCATTAGTTTTTACGATATACCCGTTTTCAAAATAAGTCGCATATTATTTATTACTGGGAGTTTTAGTAAAAATGGTCAACACCACAATTTTTTTTTAAATTTTTAAAAATGGATCTTTCCAAAATTTGTTTTTAGATTCTAAATTATTTTTAAAACATTTTTAATTGTTAACGTACAGTTCAACTGTTCTTAAAGTTGTCCGACCAATTTTCTGCCGCAGTGTTGTCATAGTGTTACGTGGAGTACTATACTATGTTTAACACTTAACAACGGTTAACAGGCACTTAGATGACATAACGACCAGTACATAACGACAATGACCTGACAATAAAAACCTGTATACCGAATTTCAGCCTAATCGGATGACGGGAACCAGTTCAAAATTGATTTTCAAAATTTGATTACAAACAGACAGACGGACAAAAAAGCAAGTTTAAGAAAATCGTGTAGAAAAATTATCATTACAATATTGAGAAATTAACGATCGCGATAGAGATGCATTTAATGCTTCTGTATATAATATTAATTAGGACGTCTAATAACGGTTATTAAATTTTTATTAGTCATATTAGTCGCGAGGGTGGTGTACAAAATTATTTTTTGTAGGTTTTTTAGGTCATTACGATTAATTCGTAAAATTATGCGTAAGTCGGTGGTATTCGGTAATAAAATGTCCATTTGTATATAATATACTGTAATGTGATAATTATGTATGTACTTACAAGTGTTTGATACTTCATTACCTATTTGTTTATAAGTGAAGTATAAATAATTGTTGACTGTTAATATGGCAAGTGCATATAATGTTTTGCAATATAAATACCATTTTATAATATCTCTATTATTGTTGTTGGTATAACGTATTGATCATTTCTAACATTATATAATATGTAAATATAAACAGTTGAATTACATTTTTCATGTGTGACACTGTATAGTTTAGGTTAATTTAATAAACAGATTTATATGCGTGTACGTTTATTAAATATCATTTAACCTCAGCTCTTCTTGGGTATCTTATAGTTTACAACATGTGGTCCGTCCATTCAGCTGTTTTAGATTCTGAGTGAAGAGCGAGGAATGTATTATTTTTACAACAACGTTTTTTTTTTTTGTCAACAACTTTTTGTATTATGATAATGCTCCGATTTTCGAAGTAAGTAACTTTTCTATAAGGATTGTGGACTCTTCGGTGGAAGCACTTTTTTTAAATTTTGCTTTTTTTGGGGGTTTTACCCCAAAAACCAAAAAAAAACGTGAATTTTACGGCAAAAAATTTAGAATTTTCAGATTTTTTATGACGTTTTCGGGTAGAAAAAGTGCTCCAATCGTTGAATACCACATAAAAGTTTGGATTTCGGCTTCAAATTTTATTTTATTTGAAGCATTTTTTGATACCTATTTTGATTATTTTCTGTGTTAGGTATGTGGCGAAAACGACAAAATTGGAAAAATCGTCAAATCCGGCCTCTAAACGCCTATACTTAGGCCTTTACCTATTAAACTAATGTTGTAAAAAATTATTTATTATCGTTTTCAAATTCTTATGCACTAAATCAATTTAATATGTAATGAAAAATTAAAAAAAGTTTTTGCTTAGTATAATACACTATTTTTTTTTTTTTTTTACGTTTAGAAGTAATTCGCGATCATTTTTATTTTCACCCAGGACTTATTAGATTACATAGCTCACTCAGAATCGTTTATTTTGAATGCAATGATTTATCGTTGCTTTTAGATATTAAATTATACGGATAAACCGCAACTTTGAAACCAATGGCCCACCCAAAGCATAGTCGTTACTGCACCTTTACCATAGTACCGTTCTTTTTTATTATGTATCGGGGTGTATAAAAAAAAAAATAGTATATAATTAATTTGCATGTTCATTTATTTTGATCTTGACTATGTATTAATTTGTATTTATGTTTTGGTGTTTTTTCTTTTAATGTAAACGGGAAGAACACTATCAAAACAATATTCCTTTTGTTTCCGGGTGTACACCGAGGTTATATGATTATAAAATATGGTGTTTCAATTTAAACTTTTGATAAATCACTTAAAATAGTTTTCAAAAATTAATTTGAGTACCTACTACAGTAAAAAACAATTAGATATTTATAAATTTATCACCAATCTCAGAAAAAAGCCGTTTTAAAAAAAAAAATTCTTCAGAATTGATGGACAACCAAGTTTTTAATGCTGTAGTACATTTCAAAAAGTCATATTATGTCATTTTGTAAGCGTAATTTCTTAAAAATGTCGAGGTATTATTTGAATTGTTAATCTTATACTCCTAAATAGCATTTTCTTTAAAACGCAAATCGGTTATGATTTGACGATGTATTTTTTATTTATAGTCAGAATGTTATTTTATTTTATATTTTTTTACGTACAAAAAAATGTTATTTACAATTTTGTTCTATCATTATTCATTACCAATTTAAAAGTATTCATATAAATATGTTAGAATTGATTACGTTGTTGATATAGACACTTAATAAAAGTGTTCAAATGTTGAAATCTTTATAAATAAGTTAAGTTTAAACCATCTAGGTAGTATTTATATTATATTTTTGTTTTTAATTTTTAAATATGAATAGAACAAATTCAACTATATGATCAAAATTTCATCAAAGTAATCGTACAAGACGAATACATATATAACTCAGTTTCCGTTCATCATTTAAGTACCTATAACATTATTATGTTATTATATTTATATTATATATTATTCAGTTTTAAATTAGAACGTCATTATAAATTATGCAAGATAGTATTGTTAATAGTTGATTTGAATTATGATAATATTGTTTTTCGGTCTTCAACTCATAGATTTCATTGTTATGTTACAAGCTAAAAAGATGTATGGGTGCGTGAAATTAATTTAAAATTACGTAACTTTTGGTTTTTGTTGGATTACATAAATAACTAGCTGATCCCGCGCACTTCGTTGCCCGTAAAAAATGATAATTCGTAAAAAAAAAAAATCGTGTTTGTTCGAGTACTTTTGGGTGTAATCGCTGCAGTAAGCGCGACTCGGCCACCCTGGTTCGCGGACAAAGTACCACCTCGGTAGGCCGTGTTCAAAAATTCGATTTGACGCAAGTTTTTGTACCTGGTCTGCCCGAACAACCGGTGGCAACCAATAATAATTAAGTACTAATTTCTACTATATAATTGTTTCTCCTATAACCAGTAACGACAATACTGCGTATCTATTATACACTATTACATCGAAAAAAGGTCCCCGGGTAAAGTACACTCTCCTTTATACACACAAATATTGTATATATATATAATTAGTGAAACATGGGTACGTGCGCAGGGCCGGATTTAGGGCGACCACAACAGTGACTCGGGGGAAAAAATCTTTCAAATTACATGTGCACTGTCACCCCGCCGTCCCGTCGAAAGTGGCCAATAGGATTGAAATGAAATTTAACACCGAATGCCGCCGATGGGTGAAATTTTATGTCGACAGCATGTTCGTTCGTCAGTAAATCCGGCCGCATCCTAAACCCTACCATATATATACAGTATATTTATAACCATAGAATATTATAATATTACTTATAGAATATTATAATTTAATCAATAAATATAGCCCATCGCTCCGCAAAATTATCAATTTTTGGTACCAGGGTCCCATGAAGCCGACGTTTGCGTTTCAAGTGCACCACGTGGCCACAAACACGTGTTGCGTGCCGCGTCATGCGGATCATGGGTCCCTGGTACCGCGGTGGGCTAAAATGTCCGTATTTGCGGACCCGTACGCTGCCGTACGCTTAACTATTTTAAGCTCTTTTTACCCTTTAAAATGCGAATTTCGAAAAATCCTTTCTTAGTGCGCCTACACATAGTAATAAGTACATTTCCTGAAAATTTCAAATAAATCCGTTCGGTAGTTTTGGCTGTGCGATGTTTAGTCAGTGAGTGAGTGAGTGAGTGAGTGAGTCAGTCAGTGGTATTTGGATTTTATATGTATAGATAATTGTATAAATGCTATTCAAAATATTTATATACACTCTTACACATATAATATAGGGCAGGGCGCGAAATTTCCACTCGCCAGCTCGCCATTGGCGAGTAAAAATTTATCGTTGGCGAGTAAGTTTCATCTTTTAAAAGTATTGTAAAATAGTAGTGGCGAGTAACAATTTTAGTCTGGCTAGTACCTTTTGAACTGAAATTTCATGCCCTGGTATAGGGTATCTATAAAAAATAATTTACTTAAATTTTGATGTGGTTGATATTTGATAAGTAAAACTAATTAACTTTTTTTTTGTTATGATTATATAATATGATGATTTTGGTTTTATTTTTTTTTATTCTAAACAACACAATAGAATATAAACTTTATAGCCGTACGGGGTTAGAAAAAAAAATTCAAAGTTATAAATTACAACGAATAAAAGATATTAGAAGATATTTTTAAAAATAAATGTGTTTTGAGCCGAGACTTTTTTGTTTAAAACAAATTTTTAAATTTAATATATAAGTACCTATATAGCGTATAGTATGACTTTCAAATTAAATTTGTTAAAATATTAAATCACTTTTTGAAATTTTTTTTTTTTTTTAGATGTTTTAGGGTCATCTTTACATTTTTAAATTGATTTTTTTATATAATCTATATTTTTCCTATGCTACTTAGCTACTTAGGTGATTACGTAATATTCTAATGATTTGGAAAGTTTTAATGTACCTATGTAGTGTAGAATGTCATGCCAACTTAAAATGTCACAACAAATACCAAGTGACAAAAATGAGTAGTCGACAGAAAAGTCAATTTTTATCTGTAAAATAATAATAATAATAATAATAATTCGTAATCATAATTATAACATTCAGCAAGTTCGCCCATTACGTCTCAATTTACATAATACTATATTACAAGTGTGAGCAGTTTTTCTTGCCAGATTTCGTGCACCAAGGGGCAAACCGATGACAAAAGTTAAGAGGGAATATCTTATGAAGTGTGTCGTCCAACCATATTTCAGCTTATATTATGTGGAGTGTTGTTTACCAATTGTATAGGTGGTTGAAAAGCTTTCTGAATCCGTAACCACAAATGTTTGATATTTGAAATTTTATAAAGATTTTACGATTATTTATACAAATATAATATAACTATTATAAAAAATATTTAATGTTAAACAATCAAAAAAAAAAAAAAATACCTAATCAAATAATAGTTTTACCAAGACAGAACAATGAACAAAGAAAAAATTATAGAGTTAAGTATTTTATAATAATGCAAAATGTTGAGTATTATAGTATTATGTGCACAACGCATTATTACCATTGAACCTGCAACACGATACGTCGCACGCAAAGTTTTATTACTTATAATAATAACTGATTATGAAATTAATTATTTTTATAGTTTTATTAAATATTTGTAGTTTCTAAAATTGTTTTTCCTACATGTTAGGAATATTAACCTACTGTTTACCATGATGTAGAGTGTATAGACGACGCACAATTATGTGTTTTGATCAAATTTAAATTAATAATTACAGATTTCACAATATTCAGTAAATACCTAGGTGTACGAGTTCGTTGTGGTAAAGTAATTCCTCTTTCGTAAGCTTAACACGGTAGAAAAGTGTTCTTTAAACAGCTGTATAGGCAGAACTAATTAAATTTTACCATTCGTTCCTATACTTTGTACATTTTTATTGTAATTACTAATCAGTAATGAATTGTGCGTAATAGGTATGTACTGTAGTGGTGTACCTAAAACAATTGTATTGTTTATCCTAAATGGCTATTTTATGTTTGAGAAATATATTCTAATTTTAAAAACACGTTATCAACACTAGGTACCATTACTACTTATCGTAAAGTATACACTTTACTTTTTTATTTTTATGGTTCATCTAACGTATTATAGGTATTACTGCTCATACTTATAATTATAAAAAAATACGACTAACGAAACCGATAGTGTAGTGCAATGAATTTACAACAGAGTATAATAATATATTTTATTGTTACTATAGTAGTTGAAGGAACTGATCACAATATATACAATTAATTTGTGTTGGTAATGCGTATTATTTGTGATGAACGTAACTTCTTATCAATAATGTCAATTTAAGTTTTATTTAGAATGCGAATGCATTCAGCACATCAATGATACTCTTGAAAATTTTACAAAAAAAACACGTGAAACGCGGGACGTAAGGATGATTTTTTTAATTTTTATTTTGAAGAGGAGAAATCAATTGTTCAAGACAATGTAGCGTTTTCACATCTTAGTAAAATATATGTTCATTAAGACCGATTAAAAAACTTAACATTTAACACAGTAACAACTTGATATCTATTTATGCCGGGAAAAAAATCAAAACGCCGCTTTTAAGAGCATTGCTAAAATTAAAAAAATTAAAAATTGTCATTCTACTTGTGCTGTAATTTAACCGCACGCGCTACACAAATTTGAAATAGTAATAATTGCATATGGAAATAATTTTAAACGACTTAAAACGTTTATATGAAATAGCTTAAACGTATAGCTACTTAAAAACTGTCAGTATACATTATCACATGTCTTCTTAAATTTAAGAAGAAAGGCGAGTTTGTACAATAAGACTGAATATTTTTATATTTATTTACAGTGAATAGAATGACATTCGATCGGGCATTATTAAGAGGAGCACAAAAAAGTACTTTTAGTTTACAAAAGTATACATTTTAACGCCTGGGAAACATGCGGTGGACAAGTTGTAAAAGTATTCATACGACTCGATCTGTGTTTGAAAGCAACATACAGTAGGTACTTACTTACGTGACCTTCAACTGAACGGTTTATGTGTCGTGCGCTAACGGAACATTTTGTACGAATCGCCTACATTTCAATACCGACTCTCCTTAATTAGCCGTCTTTACTATAGAGGAGAACTAAAAATTTCAGAGTAAAAGGTGTGTTTACTGCTATACAGTGTTGATCCACTTTGTATGCACATAGTAGAGTTCGTTAAATTCACGGGCACTTATAATAACTGACCATTCATTTTAAATGTAGGTTTTTAAATTCGATTTCGTGTATCTAAACATCTTATTTCTTCGTTGAAATTCAAAATTGATTGTCTACGGTATGATACAATAGTTCTGTTGGGCCCATTATATCTTCTCGGAAAATAAATAAAAAATATCAAATTATTGATCGTTCAAAACACGTTTAGTAACCGGAATTCAACACGTTTGCAGAGTGGGCTTTTATTTCCTAACACAGTACAAATCCATTTACTGTATTCTATTCTCTGTTATTATTTAGCGTTAGGATGTATATATTGTTGCTGAGTGTATTTAAATTTGATTTCGCTAATAGTATATGTACATTTTTAGCTGATATTTATGATTATGCGTACAACTATATAGATCCAAGTAGTAGCTGGTATAATAGCATAATGTTTAAAATTTAAAATTACCAAATCTTGAAAATTTGTTGTAAAATTTTTTTTTTTTTTTTTTAGCGACACAATTATATCCCGAGTGAATCTGATACAATTTATATAAGAAACAACAATAGTTAATACTCTCGTAAACCGCGGGGAAAAAAATCTCTAAGAAAGAAATATTTTCAGAGCAATTTGCACGCGTTATCGTGTTATAATAAATGTTTCAACAATATTTAAGTCTATATGTATTGTACATAATGTACAGATAGGTATATTGTGTTAAATGTCCTATACCTAAACTACACGCAAATGTAGTTAAAAAAAAAATGGCAAAATGTATTTACTATGTTTAAACAGAAATAACTATTTCTTGTTTCATTCAACCTTTGTTTCGTTGTACAGTATAACCTTAAATACTTTTCCTATTTTTTTATCTATTAGATTGGCGTTATCCTTATTTTTATAATATTAAATTGTGGAATTTATTTATTAAAATGATTATAATAATTGATGTACATGGTTTTCATAAATAATAAATCTAATTAAAAAAGTATTACAATTAAAACTGCTTGGATATTTATTTTTTGAAAATGTTCACCATTTTTATTAGATATAACTTTAACACTTTGGTTTTTGTTATACTTATTAAGAGAACAAATTATATTTGTATAAATGATAGATAGTTATAATAGTTATATTATTACTTAAATTTTAATAATAACCCAGTGAAGTTATTTAGTTAAATTCAATCATTTCATTCGTGTACTATAAAAATTATAATACGTAAATTAGTTGAAATAATTGGAGTTGTTGTATAAATCATAGTATACATCAGTATTTTTATAGGTATGTTATATTGCAGTCCAAAAAAAATTTTCTATGTTTATTGCGGTGAAAAAAATTATATTGTGATCAACTCTACTATAGTTCTGATAAGGTTATAGTATTTTTTTTTTTTACCATTTTATCGTTAGAAAATTTCGAATATAAATTTCCGGTAGGATAACTTGTTTTATCTTTTTTCAATAAACTATGATTGTTTTGCGTCTTCTCGAATCGACGTAGTTCAATGAGGCTTGAAACAGATTTCTGTTAATAAATAATCATAATAAACCATGTAAATGCGTTTCCTCGTACATTTCCTGTAAAGCAGATAAATGCAAATTTAATATACTCGTAATTATGATGTTGGCACAACAATGTATATTTTATTAAGTTTGTACTTATTTTAAAAATACTAGGCTTCTGAGTAAGCTCGTGTAGAGGTGTTTATTTCATACTTGTACATTTTGCTTTATATAATACTCGCTATAAGCAAATAATAGATTATGTGTAGGGTATATTAGTTTTGTGTTGTTTTGACTCTATCATATTAATTGTTGGAAATTTACGTTTACATAATTTTTTATTCCTTTGTATGGACTTTAAAACTCATTCCATTTGATTTTTTTTTTCTTTTTGTAGATATACTAACAATTGATTCGGAGAAATGCCGTCATTTGAAGCGACACGATTTGTCAGCCAAACGTGAACATCGTCAATAACATTATAATGAAGCATTATTTTGATTCACTTGTGTTATACGCAACAGCGTTGTTCCTTGCTCATCTGTATTGTTCAGTTCAGTCTGAAACTGAGCTTAAAGGACCTAACGTTTGTACCAGATTAGAAACGTAAGTATAATTCTGCGTTTATAGTATTACTAGCTGATCCCGTGCACTTCGTTGCCCGTAAAAAACGATAATTCATAAATAAAATTGTGATTGTTCGAGTACTTTTGGGTGCAATTGCTGCAGTAAGTGAAACTCGGCCACCCTGGTAGGCAATCCGACGATCGCGATCGGATCGCGGACTAAGTACAACTCATCCACCTTGGTGGGCTATGTTCAAAAATTTAATTTGATGCAAGTTTGTACCTGATCTGCCCGAATAACCAATAATAAATAAGTACTAATTTTAACTATAATTGTTGTAACCAGTAACAACAATATTACGTATCTATTATATACTATTATATCAAAAAAAAGGTAGATGGAAACCCTCAGGCCGCCGTGTCGTACCTTATTTCCTGTTATCGGTCGGGTGCTATTGTTATATTTATATCAATATAGATATACAAATTACATGTAAAAAATTGTTTTTACCGATTTCAACCCTTTAAAATCAAAATTTTGAAAAATCCTTTCTTAGTGCCCGATGAAATTATTATAAAAATCTATCCTCATAATTTCAAGTCGATAACTCAAATAGGTTCGGCTCTGCGTTGATTAATGGTAAAGTACGCTTTCCTTTATACATACAGATTATTTCAGTTTAAGAATTACAATCCTAAAGTAATAAATAAATAGGTAAAAATTAAATTGGTTGCAACATTTTTATCACAACATACAAGACAAAACAAAATGAACTTTTTTATAATCATTTTTGTAGAGATACTTATATGTATAAATAATGCAGACGTGTATCCAAAGTTGTTACAATTAAACTTGGTTTTGTATTTTAATTCTAAAAAAATTGTATTTTTACCTTGAATGTATTTTAAAATCATTTTTAAATCGTCTTTTTTAAATACATCTATACAAAATATGAAATTATGAATCAAGTATACTACTGTTTTGTCAATTATTTGTTTCGAAGTTGTGTTAAAACTATTCTGTTATACTACTTTTGGATATGAACGATAGATATAACATATACAAATTTGTGATTTTTTTTATAGATTATAGTAAGATATTTGTTATTTATACTATATTATAAAAAATATAATATTACTATAATAGATATTTTACTTTTAAGTGAGAATTTGATACAGTTAGGTATACACTATAAGGCACGTTAAACAATCATATTTCTTCAATATAATTTGTAATCAATGACAAATAGTTTTTACGTGTACCTACCTGATTATATTCAAGTGTACAGTAAAAATAAACACATTATACACATGTAACTGTTCAATTTTTTCACTTATACATTGCAAACTCTATTGTGTCTATATACTATTTAATGGACTGTTGGAAACTTGACGCACAAGTCTGAAACCCACAACTATTTTATGCAAAGAAATAAAAAATATTATTAAGAAATTTTATACTTTGGTGTATCACAATAGGTATTATATTAAAAATATTTTTTGCAACGTGTAACTTAATCCAACCTTTGAAATGTTATTTGGTTTTATTTATCCGTTCAGTGTTGGCATTTTATATTTCAAATTTTCAAACGTTTTGTTTCAGGTATAATGTGACGGTTAATGTGAGCGAATCAAAACCATACCAAATACGAGAGTCGTATTTATGTTTAACAGGATTCAAATTTCAATGTTCCAAATACAAAATTGTCTACAGAAATACCGTTTCACAGCATGTAAATAATGATTATCTGTATTGGAAAATAATAGTGTTTGTTTTACTGCTTATTTTTATTTTGTAACTATACGGCAAACATTTAGTTAGGAAGTTATTCCGAATTCATGGCGAATTATCGTGACAAGAGATTTAACTTTTGTGCTAATTTCAGGTTTAGGTAATCGACCAAAAATATTTTATGTTTTTAACAAACTTGAAAAGCTCCTACAAATCCATTACGAATGCACCTAATTTAGAGTTTGAAAAATAGTAAACCGATATCTTGTAAACCAAAACTATGTTATTACGTATGGACCTACGTAAAAATACAAAGTATTAAAACGTCCGATTCGTGTAAAAATATCGATAGTGTAACAGCGATTTATTATCTCAAAACATAGAATTGAAAATAGAAAAAAATTTTCATGGTCTACAATAATTACAAATTCAATTTTTTTTTATGTACATTGGTGTTTGAGTTTTTTATATTAACTTTTAAAACTCAAATAGCCCCCTATACTTTATTTGTGTTTGTCGTGTACGCATAATTTTTGAACGAATTTTGATTATTAAAAAACAATTTTCTATAGAAAACCATAAAAGATAGAGAGGTTTAAAGTTTCTAAAAAGTATGTCCTATTATTTTAGTTTTCAGATAATATTTACGTCTACCCAATTACTAGATAATTACCTACTAATTAATGCATTGTAAAAAAAGTCAATTTACGCCATAAACTATTTTGCTGTTTTTGATTATTGATTTTTCACACATAAATTTCTATGTTGTCTATAAAAATTATAATTATAATAATGACTTTATTATAATATTTGTACAAATAAAACGATTTAACTGTATTAGTCGATGTATATTTTATGAATGACCGTTCTTACGATCTGCTAGTGAGTAGGTACACGCCATGGGTTAGCTAAGTGTTTGTAATAAGTTGTACGGTTTTTAGATTTTAGAGAAATCGAGACCGGTGGAGGAATGCTGTGAAGGATTCGTTAAGTCGTCCAACGGCACGGGTTGCATTCCGGTCTGTCAGTTTCCTTGCGAACACGGCACCTGCGTATTTCCGAACATTTGCAAATGCGACGACAACTATGGTGGACCCTTTTGCAATAAAAGTATAACGAACAGATTGAAATTGAAATAATTTTTACCTGCTCGTGCCAATTGTTGGCATAATTGGCATTAATTGGGGCAAAATGTATAGGCGATCTCTACCGATTTTAACGCATTTATATCCTATAAATGAAATCGACTTTGCGGGAAAAGTTCACCCGGCTCGTAAAACCAACGTCATGTTATGTTAGACTCACGAATAATATTTTCTTTTTTTTTTTACAGAAAGTAAAAAAATTTCCTTCATTGGATTCCGATTATTGATTTTGATGCTAATAACGCCTGTGAAAATTAGTTGGAAAAACTCAAACTATTATTGTAGTTAAAAAAATATAATAAATAATGAAATCAAAGCGCCCTGTAAAAGAAGCATTTCCAACAAAAAACCATTTTACGAGGCGCGAGAGTTTTTCCAGTAGGGCACGTTTATTAGGAAAATTTAAGGCCCATTAAAATCTCGTTTATTTCAATAAAATGTATACAATACAGAAATTTTATAATGTAATAATCATGAGATGTTATACCTCCTTATTAAGCTTTGTCTGTGCTGGAGGCACAGAATTACAGCAATTCAATTAATGTACATTTAATTTCTTTACACTATGTTAAAAGTATACAAGAATAGCATATCTACGATTTGTTTTATCTTAAAACATGTCTAAGCCGCGTGTTTTGTTTTACAGCGTGTCCGGCCGGAAAGTTTGGCGAATTTTGCACGGAAAACTGCCAGTGCGAGAACGGTTCGCCGTGCAACCCATACGACGGACAGTGCAAATGCTCGGCCGGCTGGACCGGAGCCGACTGCTCAGTAAAGTGTTCACCACATAATTTTGGTGTTGACTGTTCCGAAGAGTGTCCTTGCAAGAACGGTGCCATCTGTCACCACGTGACCGGAAAATGTGATTGTCCACCGGGATTCAGTGGTCCGCTGTGAGTGGCATTGGTTGTAGTTTTAATAAATGCATATTCTATATATAGAGTGTTAGATAGGGACTTACATTGTTTATTTGGCTTCGGTCGCAATCGAGGTCAGGAACAATATTCTGGATTCGGATTTCAGAAATGGCTAAAAGTAAAATTTATAACCCACAACAATGTTTATGTAGAATTCATCCCCTAGAACTTATCGGTATTTTTCCACAAAAATGATTAGGTATCTACTTATTAAAGAAATATATTTTGCGGATAGGAACCATTGGTGCGTGGAGTTTTAGGTCAGAGGCAGCACATGGTTTATCAACCTATTACTGCTTCTGATCAAACAACATTTTCCATAATGCCCATATACATACCTAGTTTTGTAATTTCATTTCACATTTGTAAGACCAAACAAAATTTCTGGTTGCTCCCTGAAGAATAGGTATGTTGTCTAATTATGGCACTGAAGTTTCTATATATTATATGGTCTCCAAATTGTATTTAATTTATCCTCAATTAAAAGTAGACAAACTTTACATAATACCATTATCCAGGAATAAACCACGATTAAAGATAAGTGTTACTTTGAGGTAAAGGATTTTCATCTGAACTATAGAATAATAGTGATCTATGCCTCAATATGTATGTTGTACAAACTTTCATGTTTTGATCTTTGGTAATAGTTTGATTTTTTTTCCTGTTCTATAGATAAGTATAGGTAATTATTTTTATGTGGTTAATGGCATACTTTATACACATTTTACCATTTTTAAATTATCCAACTTTTAAGCTCGTGCCAAAATTCCAAATACAAAACTCTTGATTTTGGTTTAAAACCCAATTTTATATGTTCTTTGTATGTTTCTTTTATTGTCATCATAGTTATACATTGATTTTTAATACAGATGTGACCAAATATGTCCATCAGGCCGACATGGAGATGAATGCCAGAGTGAATGCAAATGTCAAAATGGTGGAAGTTGTGATCCTCAAACCGGCCAATGTTTGTGTTCCTCAGGATGGACGGTATGTATAAATAATATACAAAATTTATGTTTAAGTATTGATTTTTTCTATTGAATAACTAAATACTATTAGACTGATTTATAAAACCCATGTTTACGTCAGTGTAAATATTATACATCTATATGTATGCATAACATTTGGTTTTGATTGTTTTCATACTACCTCAAATTTTAGTAGATATAAAATGTCTTATAAAAGTTAAGAAAGGTATAATAGAAAGGGAACGTATTATCTGTATTATCGCGGTATTATCTGAACTTCTTAAATAATTTATTCTAAGATCTAATATTACTATTAATATATCTTTCTTTAAGATAATCTAGTTAAATTACGTTTACATGAAAATAATGAAAGTAAGTTTCTACAAATTCAAGTATCTAAATTCAAACAAAATTAATTTAACAATCTAAAACCGTTCTAATATATTTGGTTGAATTGTAATGCTATTTTATAATTTATTACAACATTAATAAGTTGTATGTATAATAAATTTATAGGTATTAATGTATTATATTATGTGTATATTGTTTACTAATGCACAATTAATGTTTGATAAATTAAACTAAAAGTGAACTTTAAATTTTTTAATAGAACAGTTTGCCTATCTTATAATATGAATCTCATTTAGGGATCAGTTTGTGGAGAGAAATGTGAACCCGGAAAATGGGGAGTTCAGTGCAGTAAATTATGTGATTGTTTTAACGAGGGTAACTGTCATCATGTTACTGGCAAATGTCAATGTTTACCCGGATATTATGGAGAAAAAGTAACATATTCTTTTTTTTGTATTTAATTTTATATATTACTATAATTTTTTGTACTTACTTTTTTATAGTGTAAAGATATTTGTCCAGAAGGAAAGTATGGTTCAAATTGTGTAAAAAATTGCACTTGTACTGAAAACTCATTCTGCGATCCAAAACATGGAAAGTGCATTTGTAAAAAAGGTTGGAAAGGGGAAAAATGTTCCAAGCGAATGTGTCCAGAGGGTTTATATGGAGAACGATGTGACAAAACATGTGAATGTATCACCGAAAATACAAATTTGTAAGTAATTTATTGTGATTTTAGAATTTTTCTCAAGTACTTGTAAAGCTAAACAAAATTTTTATCCAAAAATATAGAAACTGAACTTGGGTTTTTAAACAAACTGAACTTATAAGTTACTATACTGCAACTATACTCACCTATAGTTGCATGCACTTGTACCTATTTAAAATTAGGATGAATAAATATAAAATGGTCATTATTTAATGTCCAAGTATAATTATATAATTAATTTTTTTTACGTTTAATTAATTCTAACTTTGTAAGGCAAAATATTAGAAGATCAACTTTTTTTTAGATGTCATCCGTGGACAGGAGCTTGTGCATGTGTAGCAGGTTGGGATGGTCCAATATGCTCTAGACCGTGTCCTTTATATACTTTTGGGGAAGGCTGCCGAAGGAAATGTGATTGTAAAAATAATGCTCAATGTTTATCAAGTAACGGCACTTGCGTTTGTGGTCCTGGTAAGTCCAACCGTTTGTATGTAATATGTCTGTCTTCAATTGTGTACATTTTTAAAATATTACAGTAGAATTATAGTTTTTTTTATCAATAATAGTACCTAATATTTATTACCTACCCACTTAAAAGTTAAGTTAATGTTCATGTATTTTATACTAAACAATGCATGTTCTTTGGCTGACAATTTTACAGACACATTTTTGTTTTTTAAGAGAACTCTATCAAATGTGTTTGTTAAATAATAATGTTTACATTAAACTTATGGATGAGTATAGAACTTAATAAACTTTTTAATAAAATTCTCTATGATGTTTAAATTGCACACACTCTACATATTATTGTAATTGATAATTGATGAATCATTTAAAATATTTAAGTTTTGATCAAATAATATTTTATTTTTTTGTTGTTGTTTCTAGGTTATCGTGGTGTTTTGTGTGACATAACTTGTCCGGAAGGTACGTACGGCGAAAATTGTTCCAACCAATGTCTGTGTAACAATGGAGCTAAGTGTTCTCCAGAATCAGGTAAATGTCTTTGCACACCTGGGTGGAGAGGACAACAATGTGATTTGCCGTGCGAGAAATCATTTTACGGTGAAAATTGCAAACATGAATGCCAATGTAAAAACGATGCGGCTTGTAATCCGTTTGACGGTAAATATTGATTAACTTAAAGAAGGCATTTGATAAGTTTTAATTTAATTTACATTTCTAATAAATAAATATATTCTAGAAATAAAATGTTTATATCTGCATGGACGTAGTTCAAAACATCTAAAATAGGCGATTAAAAATTGAATTAATTATCATTAGCTTGAATTAAAACTTAAGTTACTAGGTGCCTACATCATGGGCATTATCATATTGTGGGTTTTGGTCATGGTATCTAATGTTCATATTTTAAATAATGTTTTTGAAATTGTTTATACAAATCCCCTTAAAAAGTTTCAGTAGTTTCATAACTTCTTCACAATAAATGTATATTTTGGTTTTTCTAACATTTCATTCTATATCTTAGACTTAAATGAAATGTTAAGGTGTTTCTGATGAAAATGGTTAGTGAATACCCATAATGCCAACTAATACTTTAAAAAGTTAATATATTAATGTTTTATTTTAGTGGATGTGTTATAATTTTATTTTTACTTTTAAAATAATTTTGTATGGAAAAAATCTATGACATAGGAACTAATAGTTAGTATTATAATAATAATATATTAATATGATTAATAATATATATTTATATGTATATCACAGTTAATTGTTTACAACTATAATATTGTTCAGCTATATTGAAGTTTCAAGTTCTTATGTAGGTACTAAATCTTTTTTCAAAAGTATCTAATTATTTAATGTGATACGGCAAACATAATGGTAATTTGTAGGTTGTGCATTGATATTATGAATTCAGATGTTTAATTAAGAAATATCTAACCTTTTTTTTTTTTTTTTTTTCATTATTAACTGTGTTATTGTAGGTTCGTGTTCTTGCCAGCCAGGTTTTGTCGGCGATAAGTGTGAATCAACTTGCCCTTCTGGAAAGTATGGCAGAAACTGTAAGCAGACTTGCGATTGCAATCAGGATAACACATTGTCGTGTGACTCAGTAACTGGTGAATGTAAATGCAAGGATGACTGGAATGGTATGCATGGGGTGTTTCGTTAATCTAGAATTATTGTTATATTTATATTCAGTAAGCATCAATATATATCATTCTTACGTTCCATACTTCAATTTTGAGATTTTTAGATGTGTATTGACATTGAACTGTTCAAAATCCTGTAGATATTTAAAACAGTATAACTTATTATTTTTTTTTTAATGTCAACCACACTACATATTATTAGAGCACTTGTAGCTTATACTTAATAGTAAACTTAGCAAATCACCGTGTCACAATAAATTTAACATTTATTTAAGTAAATACTTACATATTTTGATAATAACATTACCATCAACAGTACAAACTAAAACGCTAAAGTCAGTCGTCCTTCACTATATTATACTAACATATATTAGGTCATATTTATTATGCAACTTTGCCTTTCAATTGTTTTTTTATTGATTCAGGATGGACATTAAAAGGTGCCCTTTTTACCTGATTTCCTAAGCGGTGTGGGGTCCCATCTACTTTGTTCCAATTAGTTTCTCGTCTAGTCAATTATTTTTTACATTTTTATACATAGTTCTCTAGTATAATACAATCTTTATGTGTTGCAATAATTTCAATAAGTTATTTAGTTATAAGCTTAGATCCCTAATATTTTCCTCGTATTTATACTGTATACGCAGTGTATAAATATAAAATAATATTATGTAAGTATGCGTATACATAAAATTTTTTGTCAGAATTTGTTTTGACTGAACCAGGAAACTATGTATCTTTGCGTCAATAATATATTAATACAACTTATACATATAATTCACTTTTTAACATATACAAATTAAAAAAATATGTACATATATTTAGTACGCACCTATGTTGCTATGTTTTGTATGGGTAATAGAGACTAAAAATAAATTTTAGCAACTGTTATTCTTCATTTGAGTTTTGTAGTTGCCTTATTTTTAGGTTTAAAATAAATAGTAAATTATTTTTATTTTATTTTTGTAAAAATTCCATCGTAATATTATTGTTGTTGTCTCCTGCAGGTGTACAATGTGAGACACTTTGTCCTCGTGGAACCTATGGCGAAGAGTGTCAGCGCAATTGCAATTGTAGCAATGATAGTTCGTGTAGTCAAGAGAGTGCAAATTGCACCTGCTCTCGTGGATGGACTGGATCCAAGTGTGACTTACCATGCAAGCCGGGCAAATATGGTTTTGGGTGTAAAGAAGAATGTCCGGATAGACAATCTGATGGTAAGTAATCTAATGTTTTGTGCAGATAGGTATTCTTTATACTTTGCAGTGCTTAGAACTTAAAAAAAAGCTGTTTTTAAGTTTTCTTAAGTTTTAGTATATTTTATTAATATGAAATTTCACATTTATATTAACGGACAGCATTTATGAGGAGAAGCCAATCTTTACATTTTACATCTCCAAAATTACAAAAATTATTGTAAATCTGATTAATACTTATAGCAAACTTTATAATTTGTTTTTAATAGTGTGAGGCTTATGAATTATAATTCAAAGTAAACTAAGGTTTATTCTCCCTCCTTGTCCCTAATTAATTCTACTTATGCTAAGAAGCGTTTTTTTTGATAGAATAAATGGTTTTTCACCTTTTCAAGCAAATTATTCCCTATGAAACATTTCTATATTAATTTTTATTTATTGCAAAACTATACTCAGGTTTCATGTAAGTATTGAAGCATACACTTTTTTTTTGTATTTATCCTTCATACATATTTTCATCAAAAATTTACTATAATGGCTAATGGCTATACGCCTATGAAATGATTCAAAAAAGCTTTATTTTTTATTTATTTTTTTGTGCAAATTCTCTCACAATAATAATTAACCATAAAACAAATAATATATACATATTAAATGTAATATAATCACAACAAAAACATTTTTGCAAGCTACGTGTAAAAAAACAGCTAAGTAAAAAATAATAATATTAAAGTGATCAACATTATAAAGTTGTTATATTATTAATTGCGGTACAACATTAGTGCTAATAAGCTTGTAGTTTTAGTCCCAAAACAATTTTATTCTTCAAATATATTTGTTTACTCGCAGATTATTTGTCTTGTGATCACGTGACTGGTGAGTTCAAATGCCGACCTGGTTACACTGGACAGATATGCCAACACGCTTGTCAAGCCAAATGGTACGGTCAAGGATGTCTGAAGAGCTGCAACTGTGAACAGGGCGATTGTCATCATGTCACTGGTTGGTTTTTTCTGAGAATAAAAATGTCTGTTTATCAAAAATACCCTACCTATTAGTTTCATTTATACTACTAAAGATTTAGAAAAGAAGATCAATTGAAAATAGTGTAAACTTTTAAAGCAAACAAATTAAATGGAAACTTATTGTGTAGTTTATTCAACATTTTGAATTCATTACAATAATTAATGCAATTATTGCTTTTTATTAGATTTCCTAACTTGCATGAATAATGATTAAAAATAAAATTTGTGTAAAAAATTAATTTGGATATTTTTGTTTTAAAATAGTTTTATTTATTTGCACTATCAATTTTGTGTTTGTTCGCATTTTACTATTACAATAATTAGCATCGATTAATAATAAAATTTGTTTAATACGATTTTTGGTGCAATAGAAAAAATTAGTGGTGGAAACCCATTTTGCTAAAGCTTTTATAATATTTTACTACTCTATATTTTAAATTTTTCCTGATTTAAGTTTTATCCCGCCATTTTACCTGATTATACTAGTTTTTTTTTTGTTTAGACATAAAAATCCAAAAATAATATGTTGTCTTTTATTGAATTTTCTAGGTGTATGTCGTTGTTTTCCGGGATGGACAGGCATCAGCTGTTCAAACCCATGTCCATACGGTACATATGGCATAAATTGCGGACTTCAATGTAACTGTCAGAATGGAGGAACTTGCCACGCTATTGATGGTGCTTGTCACTGTAAAGCGGGATTCACTGGTCCCACGTGTTCCGAAAGTAAGTTATTTTTCCCTATTCCTCTATTTTCTTACAAAAAATTTTAAGATAGCGTTGGCACAATGACTGAGATTTCTACACAACTTTATTAAGTGTCAACAATATTGTTTCATTCTAAAACAGACTACGAGTTCAAAACATAAAACTGTAATTTTCTAGTTAATACAAGTAAAAATAAATATGTCTATTTTGATTCAATTTATAAAAATTTAACATTTGCTATCTAAATTTTTACTATCTTAGTTGGTATATAAAAAGAAAAATATTATTTTAAAGTTCCTTTAAATTATGTTGTTAGTATTTAAATGTTTTATTTAGTTACATATTTGCACGCAAGATAATTTTTATGAAGTTCTTACACTTTTTTAACTATGCAGTATTAAAACTTTTATCAAAATATTTTTGTTAAATTTGAAAATAAATAATTTTGTCTTCTTCTTCCAGTCTTCAATCCTTAGATTGGTTTGCTGCAGTTCTCCATGCTTTCCTATTATTACTCAATTCCTTTAGTTCTTTATAACTATTCTTCCCCATGTCACTTATTATTTGCTTCATATACTCCATCCTTGGTCTTCCTTTTCCTATATGGCCTTCAACGTCGCCTTCTATGACGGTTTTTGTTATACTCTCATGGCGTAGTAGATGTCCTATCATTTTAGCTCTTCTAACTTTTATGGTATATCATAGTATTTTCTTTTCTTTTATTCTATTTATTAGTACTGCTTCATTCGTTATTCTATCAATCCATTTAATTCTTAACATTTTACGATAACACCACATTTCGAAGGCCTCTAGTTTTCTTTTCTCTATTGCACTGATTGTCCAGGTTTCACAGCCATATAAGGCAATACTCCATATATATATTTTTAAGAACCTTTTCCTTACATCTAAGTCCATACTATTGGTGGTTAGTAGGTGTTTTTTATTCTGGAAAGCCCTCTTTGCTTGCGCTATTCTACTTAGAATTTCATCTTTACAAGATTTTTTCTTTAAAACGGCCATCTTCCGTTGTTTTACTTGCTAAGTAATTAAAGTGTTGTACTTGTTCTATGCGTTATTTATGTATATATTAAGTTGAGCAGGGTTTGTCTTGCTGCACGCCATAACCTTTGTCTTTTTTTTATTTAATCGCATTCGATATTTGTCCCATAATATTTTATTGACCTTAGTTAAAATATTTTGCAGGTCATTTTGTTTCTGCGCAGAAAGCGATGTCATCAGCAAATCTCAGAGCGTTAATTGTTTCTCCACCTATTCTAACTCCTTGCTATTCTTAGTTCTTTCATTACTTCTTCAATATCTAGATTAAACAGCATGGGTGATAGGTTACAGCCCTGTCATACATCCTTTTTAATTTTTGCTATTTCTTCTTTTCCATCTATACGTATTAATAAAATTTGGTTTTTGTATAAATTATATATGCATCTTCTGTTGTAATACTTAATTCCAATTGATTTTAGAATATCGAATAATATACTCCACTTTACATTATCAAACGCTTTCTCTAAATCGACAAAGGCTGTAAATGTATCTTTGTTTCTTCTAATTTGTTTTTCAATTAGTACTCTCAGTGTTAAAATTGCCTCCCTTGTTCCTATGTTTTTTCTGAATCCGAATTGATCTTTACCCAGATTTTTTTCTATCTTTTTATCTATCCTGTTTTTAATTATTCTGGTGATAATTTTGGCGGCATGTGTGATGAGGCTTAATGTTCTGTACTCTTTACATTTTTGTGTTCCTTTCTTTTTTGGAATCAGTACCACAATACCCTTCTCGAAATCACTAATGGCTCTTCCCTTAAAATATATTTCATTGCATATTTTGTACAGTTCTTTTTTATAGTTTAGAAGTTATGGTTTAAACGCATTATTTAATTTCTGAAAGCAATGATAAATCATTGCCTTCGAAAATACCATTCTGAGCGAGCTCAGTTGTCTAGTATACGTCGTGGTAAAAACAAATTTAACAATAAATACTCTTCTCAAATATCTCAAAATATCATGGAAGAAACCGTTTCACAGTCCACACACACACACACACACAAATTAATATTAATAATAAGCAATCGCAGAAAAAATCTTAACCGTGTTCACGTCTACAAAAAAATTAAACATCGACACGAAGAAAAGACGCTCGTTTAATATAATTAAACGATAAATAATATAATTAATATAATAAATGTATATTATGTGAATAATTTAACCTTCGATTCTATTTCCTAAGTGGTATCTTAAGAATACCAAAATAAATAGTAATAGTTCGTCAATCCCACAATTTGTTATTTAACATTTTAAAATTAAATAATGTGTTGTGTAAAACGAAATTTACCATTTGAATAAAAATATTTGAACTTCGAATTGTAAAAGAAAAAAAAAAAAAATCGTGTAACGAACGAGTCCGTGCTCGCGGCCGGCCAATCGGAACGACCCTTCACACAGATCAAAGTTCATTGCCGGCCTTCTCCGTTACGGTCATAGTCGAGCCGGAAAAACCCACACGTTGTTTATATTAAGAAATGCAAAATAATTGTCAACAACCGCATTCCGGCCAATCGGAACGACTCGTCACACAGTTCAAAGTTCATCGCCGGCTTTCTCCGTTACGGTCATAGTCGAGCCGGAAAAACCCACACGTCGTTTATAATAATATATGCAAAATAATTGTCGACAACCGCATTCCAGCCAATGAAAACGATCCGTCACACCGATCAAGGTTCATCGACGGCCTTCTCCGTTACCGGGGAAAGTCGAGCCGGAAAAACCCACACATCGTTATTATAATAAATACAAAATAATTGTCCACAACCGCACTCCGGCCGGTCGGAATGATGCGTCACACAGTTCAAAGTTCATTGCCGGCTTTCTTGTTATGATATAATTTTGTTAACATTTAAACTCTTACATAACATTTTTTATATTTGTATAAAAACATCTAGGCACTCTAGCGCTGAGTTTTTTTTTATTTTAAAACAAAAGTTTGTTAAAATTATCATCAAAATTCATTTATTTGCATCACGTTCAATTGTTAAACAGAAAAGTAATTGAGTTTATTAGTAAATACTAACCAAATTGTCTTTCTAGAATAAATTATTTATTCAATAAAATGTAATCTAAAACATTTTCAAAAGTATATACATATTATGTATACATTATACATATTAAAACACAAAAACAATAATGTATCATTTCTTTTTTTAACCCTGCGTAGGTCGCGCGGATTACTATTGTAATCCGTCTAAAAATAAATGGTTTTTTCGTATATTGAAAACCAATAAAATTATCTTATCTTTTCAGTACCTTCGAATAACATGTTGCTTAATATAATTAGTTTGTTTCCGAATACTGGTCGCAAAAGTTGTCGTTGTTATCGGAGTTCAAAGTGTGTTGGATTACCAGTGTATGCCGCGCGATCTTTCACGCCCGTTTTTTTTTCAGTTTATTTTATTATCAAAGTTTTTATTTACGTATTAATTATAAAATAATAATAAAAAATGAGCAACACAATCGATATTGAACAATGGCTAGAAGAAGATGAAGATGAACTTATTGATGGAAATGACATTGACAGTGAAGATGAGTTTGTTGATCAGGTAGAAATTAATAATGAAAACACGGATACGGAAAATAGTGACTATGAAAGTGAAAGTGAGTCAAGTAGTGACGATGTTGGTCCAATATTACAAAATAAATATTTTTTTGGGAAGGATAAAACTAGATGGAATAAGCAAGCACCTACTAGTACCCATCGAACACGTTCTCATAATATAATTGTTCATTTACCTGGTCCAAAATCGACCACAAAAAATATGAAAACTCATTTAGAATGTTTTACTCTTGTTTTTTTGTAATTATTAATATAGAGAGCTAAAATATATGTAAAATACTTAAATACTAATATGTTTGTACAGAAATATTATAAAAATTTAATTACATTAGGTATCATTACAATTTAAGAAAACAAATTCTAATAAATTATTATTTATTCTCATTTAAGTTAAAGTTCATATTCTAGAGTAAAAAAATAAAAATTTTAATTTTTTCTTTATCGCAATATATTTGTCAATATGTACTTAGTATATAACAATAGTTTAAATTTTAAATATAGCCTTAGAACCTATTCAAAAAAAAAAAAAAAAAATGGATTACAACTGTAATCCGCGCGACTACTGGCGTACTATCAAAGCACGCGACCTACGCAGGGTTAATACCTATGCATGCAGAAAAAATGTGCCTAACTATTTTGCTGACCTTTGCAGAAAAATATTACTTATTCTATTTTTGAAATATATTTTTAGTATAAATTCAATATTTGTATTAAAGTTAAAATTTATTGAATAAGTCAAAATTATGTTTAAATTTTAAATCTTCAGAGTACAAAAAAATAATTACAGAATAATTATTACTTTTATTACAAAAAAAAACTGCTAAAAATTGTCAGAAAATCCCTAAACTTGTTTATACATCAAGAGAAAATTATTTTAAACACCTCAAAAAAAAAAAAAAAATGTGTTGTGTTTACAAATTTTTTATTAAACAAAAATGACAAAGAAATAGAAATTTTAACAAAAGTTAAATAACATATCTCCTACTTACATAAAATAGGTTAAACATATTTGTTAGTTGTTTATGATGTACTTACAATATATTATCACATTATTCAATTATTTTCACCTAAATTTTATTTTATTAAAAGGAATAATATCAGAACAATAAATGTTGTAGTATATCGACAACAATTTACAAATTTATAATAATATGCTTGAAAAAGAAATATTGATTTATTAGGTATAAATACTATTGTTGAAATAATTCTTTTCAACAATAGTAAATTTTAAACTATTTTAACTACTTTATGAATTAAATATAGAACTTTCAAGTACACACATTTTAAAGTAATTGATTTACTGAATTTGATAATTATATTGTTTTTGTTACCGATCATTTATTATTGCTTTCAAATTTTATATAAAACATTAAACTCTTACAACTAAAACAAGTATGAATGTTTTTAGGTATCAAAAAAATTATAAAAAACTGTATTAATACTTCTTTCATTTAAGTAATTAAGTATTTTAATTATTATTTAATTAAAATTAATCAATTTGTTACAGTTTGCCCAGATCATTATTATGGTGATCACTGTATGAAGTTATGCAACTGTCCTAATGATAAATTCATTTGTCACGCTGTTGACGGTTGTGTATGCAGACAAGGATATACTGGTATTTTAACATACTTATATTTTTTTGGTTTTTTTTTTGTGTTAAAAACATTTTGTTTGTAAATTTTAATTATTTCAAAAAGTTTCAAACTACATTGTTTATTTTTTACTTAATATGTTTAAATAGTTAATACTGAACTTTTAATACTTGTTTAGTACCATATTATGATTATTTAAAGGTTATTGTATTGGTTCATACTAACTTATTTTACCCACAATTATGGTTTACCCATTGTTTTGTGTTCATACTTATTACTCAATTAAATTGTAAAAATTTTTTTACACTAACCCAAAACTTGATAAATAAAGTGTGTTACGTAAAAGCAGTGCTTGATTTGGGAGCGGCACGGGGGAACGGAGTCCTCCTTCTTTTTTAAAAATTATTTTAGCGTACCCTTTATAATTTGGTACTTATAATGATGATGTATAGGCACGTCATTATGAAATTGATAGGTACTCTATTTAACTGCGTCCTACTTCTATTTTTTTTCCAAGTCAAGCACTGCGTAGAAGTCTTAATTTTAAAATGCCCACCATGTTAAAAATGTTTGACTGCTGTGTGTGTTGCATACTTCTTTTCAAATTTGTTTCGTCTTAGCTTCTGCAAATCAAAAATGATAGAAGAATGTGTTAATAACATTTCTGTACAAATAGTATGCAATAGGCTCCTACAGTGTGTACAATGATGCCGTTTGACAGACGCTATTTTCAAATAATTCGTACACATCACCTTAGAAATTTCAATTAATTTACATAACATTTAAAACAAAAATTAAAGTAATTTTTCTTTTTGTTAAGTTCATTGAAATTGTTTTGTTTGAATGCCAGACTTTTGTAAACTATTTTGATTCACTATTCCTTTAGTTTACTTATTTAACTTTTTTAATATATTTTTTAATATTTAAATCTTTTTAAACTTTTTTCAAATAATTAATACAGAATTGTTTTACAATTATTAAAAAAAATAATGTTTTATGGTTTTACCCCACTATATTTGAGATTGTATACTTATAACAAACTTATACGGCTCTATACATCATGACTAAGATTTAAAATATGTATTAACTATTTTTTTTTTAATTCAATTTTAGGTACTAACTGTGACGAACCACTTACTGATCGAAGAGTTGGTTCAAACGACTCCGAAAAAAGCTCTTCTGGTACTTTTGCTGGAATGTTTGTTGCTATTTTATTATTGGCTGCAATCGTTATGCTGTTCTTGTATTATCGCAAACGTGTTGCCACTTTGAAGACCGTTATTGCTCATGTCCAATATGGAGTCGATCCTCTTAGTCTAAATCAAGGTAAATATAAAAAAACAGTGGCTCAGTGTAGTGCACTTTATGAGAAAAAATTAGTAAGGGACGTGATTAAATTTAAAAAAATATTTCTATTGATATGTCTACCAATACTAGACCAATAGTGTTATATTATAATTAATAATTTGATACTTAATTAATTACTTGATACTAATTAAATAATTCAATAATAGTTGGGAAATTAGAAGGGATACTACTGAACTTTTTTTAAAAAATAAGGGGAATTCCAATCACCATCAAGCATTGGATTTTTACCATAATGCGTTATTTTTTTGTAGTTATGCGAGGAGCGGTGATCTTTTTTTTTATTAGAAGGATAGCGTTTATTAGCAACACTACAAACTTAAAGCAAAATATTAGTGTTGCTTATTACGTTTATTGAAATTATAATTGATAATATTAATAGTAATAATATGTATTTGTGTACAATTTGTCATACTTTGGTAAAAAAAAAATTTTTGTTTTACATTTTAAATTTTGAGCGTAAAAATGTAACAAAACAAGTATTACACAAAATTTTAGAAAAAATGTACTTTGAAGCGTCCCATAATTTAATAGTGATGATTACAACAAACTTATTTCTTTTGTATGTAGCGGTAAAGTACCATATTAAAAGTAACAATTTTCAAACACTGAAAAATGTACAGTATATATATTTATTTATATATTAGCTGTCCCGACCCAGCGTTGCCTGTGATTTAGTTGGTCAAAGCTCAGTAGATTAATTCCAAATTAAATTTAAAAAATGAGTACACCAAGTTACACAAATTTGGAAACCCTGTTTCACCACCTTAAGGGAAGAATTTTAAAAAAGCTTTAAGAATTGTATTTTGAAAAACCCTTTCTTGGTGCTTGTCTTTGTTGTATAAGGAACCTCTGTGTGTGCAAAATTTCAAGTCTCTTTTTAAGTATTGTAAATAATTGATAATATTTTCAATGCATTTTCTAGGAAATACATATTTTATGTAATTTTAAATGAGTCCCATGTAAATATTACACAATCTAGGGGTTCACTATCATGAAATGTATGGTTTTTTTTGTAGAATAAACTGTTTTACGCGGGCCAAAAATTGTTTTGAAGGACTATATTTTTGTTTTATTACAAGATCATCATGATGTACCTATAGTACTATAATTAATACATTTTCACTTAAAATAAAAATTTATTAATACTGTTGTATCATCAAATTTTACATAATATTCCTGTCTTGCAGAAAATATTATGATTTTAGGCTAAAATAACAAGTATTTGAAGGCCTCTTAGTTTAATTTAAAAATAAAAGTTACAAATTGATAAAAATATTTTATAGTTATTTTCAATTTTGTAATAGGAAAAACGTATCTGATTTTTTTATTAGAAATGATAAACAGTATTGTAACTTTTAGATTAATAAAATATATTGTGCTGTACACTAAATACATTTTGATGATTTGATAAATTGGACATATTATGGAGCTATCTGTATATTTAAACAATTTGTAAAAGTTACACGTTTTGTTTTTATTTAACAATTAATATTTACAGTGTTGTAAAAAAAAAAAAAATAAGTTAGAAATTGTTAAAAAAACATTCATAAAATACATCAAAAAAATCATCACACTTACCTGTGTAAATTGATAGTTGTTACTATTAGTCTATATTCAATGCTAGAATAGATTTGGAAGTATTCAGACCTACTCCTCGGTACCAAATTAGTTTTGATCACAACATTTGTAAAATTAAATTTATTAAATATAATACGATATTTACATACACAGTTTTAAAATAAAATAAAAATTCAACCATTCATAATTGTATAAAAATGTTTAATTGTTATGGTATTGTTTTAGATCGATTCCATTTTGATAATCCCGTGTATTCGTTTGGACAGAACAGCTCATCTATTGGGACAGTGGATGAACACCAAACACTGAACAACTGTCAAATCAGAAATAATTTGAACAAGCCTAACAACCTCATGAATGCTGCTTGTTCGTCGTCAGTAATGGACGACAGTGACAGTTACGGAATACAGTCTTCTAGTATGTCTTCTTTTAAAAATAGAGAGGCTGACCTGGGCAACCCCAATATCTACAATAGTTTGGACGACTTGAAGTCGGAAAACGTCTATGACGAGATAGAAGACAAAAAACTAGCAGCAGCTGGTAAGTTTTTATTTTTTAATGAGAACATACATTATACCTTGTTTATAGAAATTCAAATATTAATTCTATAAATATCATATTACAATTGTTCATAAATAAGAAAAAATTGACCAAATTTTTTTCTGTTTACACCTTTTAATATTCTATCATTTACGAAGTATAATATGAAAATACAATGGCAAGTCATATAATTTTCAACAACGTGGATTTGGGGGTGTGCATGATTAATGCATGTTTTTAAAAACTTAAAGTTTGTCAAAAATTTAACTTTAATTTTCTTATTAAAATTTAGTTCATTGAAGAATTTATTGAACCGTCTATTATAGAAGTTTTAATTATTTGATTGTAGAACAAGACTATGACCATTTGGATTATCAACGTCCCAATGGCACATGGAAACCTCATTATCAGCGGATGGCATCAAGTCTTAAATCCGAAAGCAAAAAGAATCTTAACGGCGAGTAAAAACGATTAAAATGTAGCTAATCTTGTCCATAAGTAATCTTCAGGGTTTTTTGATAAAACCATAGTTGTTTTAAGTGATCAGTTTAAATTTTACATCATTATAAATTTTTATTTATATAATACGTATTCTTTAAGTTGTTTAAACAGTTCTATTATATTTACTAGTTTTATGAATGATTTTTTTTAAGTGATATATTTGAACTATTTATTATTGAGGTGTCCTGTGATATTTTATCAATGTAATGTAGACCATTATATTTAATTTGTTCCAGAAACTTGACAAATTTGATTGTATGACTGAAACAAACAAAAATCACTAATTAGTGAAGTTTTAGTTTGTCTATTAATATGATTTTTTTTTTTTTTTGCCACTAGTTTGCACAAGTATAGTTTTATAATAATTTGAAGAGTTTTTTCCTTTTAAATAATTTTTGTATGAAATTATTTTGCATTTATTAAACTAAACGTCTAAAACTTTTAAAAAATACTACTAATATTGTATGTTACGACAGTAAAAATGAATAATAAAAACACTTAACTAAATTTATTCCACGTAGGTTCATAGCATTATGTTAACTTAATTTTATTTTATTATGACGATGTTAACAAACGTATATTGATACATACTTGTTTATTATAAATTACTATCAAATTCAAGTTATCGTAGACTGTACAGTATATGACATACCTATTATGCATGTACCTACTTATATTATATGTTTTGTATCGATAATTTAATATTTTAAACTGTTTTATTAATTTTAAGTTTATAAAGTTATTATCGTATTGTTGTATATATTTAATGAATAAAACTCGCATTTAATTTTGACTACATAATTTGACATTTTTGCACTCAAACACCAACAGTTTTAGTTTTATTTATTTTTAGTTTTTTTACTCTGTAAAAACTTAACAAGTGATCTTTGGAGTAACTTTTGTATTTACCGTGTGTTTTTCTATCCTTTATACGCTCAGAACAACAAGTGTTGTTCAACAGAAATGAAATAAGGTCAACAAAACAAGTAGGTAAACTTTTTCACTCAAAATGAAATTTTTTTACAATATAATTGGGTGGCTCTAGGGAGAAGCCACCTATTTTTAAGACGTTTAAAGTTCGAAAAATAGCAACAATTTGTTGTAGGTGTCTGTGTTGTAGTTCTGTGGTTTTTTTTTTTTTACACATTTTACACAATTTTATTATGTGTACCTACATAGTATATTATTATTATTGTACCAACGTAGTTGTACGAATAATCATATTAAATTTTAAAAACACGAGATCAGTTTCTATTGACCATTATAAACAAAAGCAATACCTACCTATTAATGATTTTGATATTGTGTTCCTATAAAATTCACCACATTGGACAGTAGGCATTTGATCACACATTTTCAAAAAATTATATTTTTTACTACAATTTTATGCTTCAAAATACTATTCTCACGAAAGAATAGATTATCCGTGTTTACACGATAAAATCACTCGATAAAAACATCATTATTGTTAAAACTCCGAGTTTAATTGTTAAAAAACAGTTTCTATTCGGCACATTTTACGGTGTAGGGCCGATTTCAGGTGTTGAAGGGGGTTTTTTGTACGGTGTTATGTACCTAATTCTAATTGATGTATAATGTTTATTTTGCTCGCCGAGGTCGCCTCAACGACTATAGTTATGTATTATTATTTTCGCCAATATCACCACCACAAGAGGGCCCTTGACTCGGTGATATTTTTAGACCACTGTAGTCCGTTTGGAACGTCTCCAATATAATAGCAGCTATGAACGTGCAGAACTGTTGTCCGTGTACGTATTAAGTTTTAATATTTTATTGTGATGTACCGCCGTTCGCGTTCACAACACGATCAACGCTTGTAATTTCTAAAAAAAAAAAAAAACAGCCAACTGCAGCAACTCAAACAGTATATTGTTATATTTTTTCAATTGTTTTTGTACGCGCGAGCGCTGTTAAAACCGTTCTCCAAAACAACGTAAAAACATGTCCAACGGCCCCAATCGTGGATCCGATAAGGTACGTGCGGTGTAGGTACCAGTCTACCAAATCGGAGGATACTTGTGTTTAAATTCATTTTTTCCGAGAATTCCGAACACTTTTAGACGAGCGTATAATATTTTAAATAGTTCATAGATACTTTTTAAATGCGTTTCGACTGTTTAAAAACTGTTGTAAGTACCCTACGTTTTAGTGGTTATTTTTATTTTTTATAGCTTTCACTCCTACAATAATACATAGTCCAAATTCTACGATTGTTTTCGTAAGATTAAAATACTTCGTATTACATGGAAGCGAAACAATTATAATAACAAACTCGATATGTTACAGGGATTCGGACCTAGAAATATAGTCGATTAGGTATTTGTTTTATGTTTAAATTATTTGTTTGCATTCCGTGATTTAGATAGGTACAAACAAATATACACCTACATCGTACAACAGTTTCTTGTCAAATCGATGCTTAGACGAAAGTGTATAGTTGCCAACACTATTATTTTCAAAATTCTAGATTTTCTCAACATTTTATGATCTTGATCAGCTGAGAGTGTATACAAACAAAATTTACATTTCAATGATTTCTTTTCGGTGCTAGAAAAAAGTATAAGAATAGTTACAAACGTTCCGATTTCCCTTCACCAGAACACGAGAGGAAGTAAATTTGAAGGGGTACCGTAAAATATTTTGTAAAATTGAAAAGATACTCCGTACCCCTTCAATATTCAAGCACTGTTACTTTTATATGCTCGTATTATAGGTTCTAAATATTTCTACTTACAGACAATCTGTTTTTCGTTACCAGCATAATATTATATAATAAACCAGAAAATTTACCTATGTAACAATACTTCTACTATAGCAGTTATATACTTTTTTTTTTTTTTAATCAGACGTTATTATATTTCTAATGTGTTTGTCCAAATTTTTAATGTTAATATCAGCAGAAACTTCTTCCTTAAAACAAAATAAAATGTTACATTATACGTTTAAACTTTTATAAATATTAATTAAGACATTAATTACGATTTCTTAGTAAAAGTCAGTATTTTTCTCGGTTTTTTGTAAAAAGAAAAAAAAAAGTCCTAGATAATACATTGTTTAATTATTTTCAACTTTCAAGAAATTTCAGTAACTAATATCAGTAACTACTAACCTATGTATTGTATGTTATGATAACCTAAAACCCGCTTTGAAAGGTTTAATTTTCTTAACACACATAACATTTTTTTTCAAACATCAAAATTGATTTAATTAACACTATACTAAAAAAAAAATGTCTGGTTACTTTTTGTCACTAAGTAACTTTATTTTGTTGCTTAGACCACTTCCAGCTATGGTGTTGAGCATTTTAAAAACACAGTTACAAATTATACAAGTACTTAGGAAGGAGTATATCGGTTTAAATTGCAAAACAAAACATTTTAATACATATGTTTTTTTTTAAGTAAGCTTAATTTAATTGAAATAAAAATTCCTGGGTGTCCCTGGGAATACCTACTGTTTGACACACATAATATTAGGTAATTGTAAATTGTAAAATATGTTGGTAGATATGCATATATATAAAATAAATAGTTAAAACGTAGGTGCGTTGTATAACGTTTCATACTTATGTATAATATAAAATGTTTTTAAACAAACATATTTTTTTTTTTCATTGTTGTATAAATGTTATATTTATTTATTCGATCATATTATAGGTTGGGTATGATGTACATATGACAAGCAAACAATAACTAATAAATTAATGAAAAATGGCAGAAATAATATAAAAATAATTTTAATTTTAATTAACACACAACTTCAGTAAAATGACACGTATGCATTTATATAATTACCATAACATCATACATAATAATATAATTATTGTTCTTCATTAGTCCCTACCATCAATGACATATATCAGTATATTATTCTAACACATTACACAATAATTATAGGTAAGTATTATAGTTTCCTGCTACAAAAACCGGGATTATTGGTTTATGCAAAACCTACATAATTAATTTCCTTTTAGGTACCTACATAATAATTATTAGCCTAAGTACAAACTACAACTATTGCAATTTTCAATGCTTTAAAATAATTAACGCATCATCATATGTACAAATTATTATTTACATAATTTTAAATAATTAATCCACTTATCTACACGGCGGAACATTAAGATTACATCATATAGGTATTTATACATAGGTATTATACATAACAGAAGGCTTAACAACATCAGGTATGTTGTAGTGCAATTTTATCAAATTTACCTTTTATTACCTACAAATGTATTGTCATTTTCCGAAAACAACGTTTTTTTTTTTTTTTTTCAGGATATGGCCGGAGACCTAGGTGACGTGTTACGCGATGTGTCCGATTTGTCACCCGAAGAGTTGAAAAAACAGAGCAGGAATCTCCAGAAATTTTTGATAAAAGTTATTGACTTGTTGAAAGAGAAGACCGACCGGTGCGTTATGCAGGATAAACGTATCGAAGCACTCACGAATCAAGTAGGTATACTTACTTATAATTTTATACATTCATGTAGGCGTATAATTATTTATATGTGGTGTATGATGGATGTGCTCACAAATGCTTAAATTCATAATTTAACAAATAATATAACATAGTATACAGGTTCACGTAACTTGTTTATTTTATTTGAAGACTAAAATTTAAAATTGAATAATATACAATTACAAAAATATGATTTATAATATTTATGCTTGTGTGGTAGGTAATATATTGTATTTTCATACATTTTTCTTTACACTCGCACAAAAGCATATTCATTTTTATGATTTTATTCCTACATTTGAAACGTACAAACTCCATATAGTAAACTAAATTCACTGCGGATTTATTTGTATTTTTAAAGCTTCAATTGCGTACAGTAAAAATAATTAGAGGGTTTTGCCGTGTACGACCCTTGCAAAACAAAACAAAACAAACCTGGGTGGCCACACCAAAGTGGTCCCTGTGATCTTATGAACACTATTTACAATATTTTCAAACTTAAACTTATATTCAAATCTATCAAAAACGTAGGTACATAGCTTGTTTGAATTATTTGAGTATTCTGTATCATAAGTATAATTACAACGAGGTCAGTCCATGGTTTAACATTATATTTGTCGTAAATTATAGGTACCTATAATTTTAACACGGTTCGTTTTCTTATTTTCAGACAATTTCATTAAAAGAAGTGGTAGACATCACAAAACACATGTTGACTATTCGCAATACGGAAGTAAAACGTATGACAGAAGATCTAGAAAGTCTTCAATGTAAAATCAATGATGAGAGAAATCGTCACGGCGCGATAATTGAAAAAATGAATTTAGCTGCCAAGTAAGGCGTAAACAAGTGAATTTTTCGAATTTGAAAAATTGTAATTTTGCGTTGAAAGAAAATTTCACTAAACTTTTCAATATTAGATGGATATATTTTTTGACGCAAGGACACGATTTGTATCCAATGATTTAAATTATTATTTATTGTATACAATTAGTAACTGAAATAAATTTGATAGTAATTCGATGTAATATTTACAATATATAACCTATAATAATAATAGTAATTATTACTCTAAAAACCAACATAACAAAATATCAAGTAAAAATAATATAGGTTTACCAAAAAACATTGTTGATTAGGTCTTTTGTTATAAATTTAATTTAAAAACTTAGGATGGGTTTTTTCAAAATAATATACCTAATTAGTACTCAGATTCAGATTCTGAGTTTAGTAATTTTACAATTAATATGTTTTTTTTCTGCAAACAACTTTTTGAGTAGCAGAACTTCTCTAATCGCACTTTATTTTACACATACGAGGTTAATTACGTTATAACTTTACAGATGTCGGATATAATTTAATAATTATTGTATTTTGGAAGTTCTCCAGTAAAATATCATATCCGAAGTTCTTTAAAATAATTAAAATATTATTTTGTGAAACTTAATAGGCAAAAATTATAAGAAATTAAAATAAGAAGCTTATTATATGTAGCTTCTTTATTATTATTATTATTATTATTTTTATAAACCATATGTCATAATTATATCTATACTGTAGGTATATTTAATTTATGTTTATATATTTTACAGTGTATCTTATTAAATTTTATTGTACACAACACATAGATGTTTACTTTTATATTTTGTAATATGAATTAGATTTAAGGATTTAGAGTCCGTTATTATACCAATAAATAAATAAATAAATAAAAATAAAAAATTATTATTTAGGTACAATAACACCCACACTTTCACACGTAGTTTCATAGATATCTATATTATACGTTATATAACGTATAATATATATAATAAGATGATTGTATTATAGGACATAATGCAAATTTTCTAAAATTAAGTGTAGAAAAACCAAAACAGTTCATTTATTTAAATTATGTTCATTATAAGTATAAAATATAAAGTATCCACGATTTACTTAAACTCTTTTGATGAAAAACTTTATGATTTTCAGATTAAACGAAGAGCTCCGATCCGAGTATAAACAACAGTCTGAACGGTTTGATAACATGCGCCTCAAGTATGACGAAAAGTGCTCTATACTTTCCGAAGAAAATAAGAGATTACAAGAAGCAGCAACGCTTTCAGCTGGAGTGACTGATTGAGACACGCCATATTAAATTAATTGATTTCAAAAGACCTTTGCGATTTCTTATGGATATAAGTTATGATTACTGTGTCCTATTCTATAGAAATATAACTCAATCAAACTCTTTCATAAATTGTTTTTATCGCTTTATTCATGTTTAATTTCTACGGTGTCGTATCAATAATTTTGATAAAGATTGCAATTCCTCTGTCTTTGAAACTTGCACTGAAATTTTAACAAATAGCTATGTATTTACCTATTAATTCATATGCCTTTAAAGAGTTTATCCAATATCCGTCCTACTAACATTTAATTATTTTGGTATTGTATAATAGTTTCAGCTTAGTCCAATCTTTAATTTGGATGTTATGATCAAAAACATCTAATTTGATGTGAAAAAACATGTTTCCCGTAATTATTAGTTTCCCCCAAGTTCCATTACTCCCTTAAAAATGATCAATATAGTTTGAAAACTAAGCATTTAATAAGGGTTTATATGTTTCATTAAAAAGGGTTAAACCCTTTTTAATGACACATATAAATTTCAAGTCAAACGGAGCATTTTTGGGAATTTGACCGTTTTCGTCTTTTCCTCAGAACCAAAAAAATAATCAACGTTTCAAATAAAGTACCATCTCGGATCAACTATCAATCTTTTGAGGTAATGTACGTTAGAATCGGAGCATTTTTTCTATTAGAAAAAGTGATCACAAAAATAAAAAAAAACCTAATCCTAGTCCCTCGGGGTCTCCCTTTACTAACTTTTTCATAACGTGTTGTCATCCTAAACAAAGCTGTATGCAAAATTTCAGCTAGATAGGACCTTGGAATGTGAGTTAAATGTTGATTACAAGATTTGAAAATAAAAAAATACTTGAAAAAAACGCAAAAAACTTTTTTCTGGTTAGGAGTGGAATTCGAACCAGCGCGGCACCCAGTCGACGAACAATACACGATAGTATATAGTGTGACGCACCATTTTATCGACACTTTTCTAGTACGATCTTGAAAACTACTGGGCCGATTTCTTTGAAATTTTCGTATACTTATAGCAATTTTTGTTTTACATAACATATTCAATTTTTAATTCTTAAATAATAAAATTGTGTAAGTTACAATTTTTTCTTAAAAAAAAAAAAACACAAAATGACAGATTTTAGCCAATTGTCAGAATTAAAACGACTATAAAAAAAAATTGTGACTAAAAATTTTTAAAATTTTTTAGTTACGAATAGTTATATATGTCGTTAACATTGTATTTAATTTTTAAAACTTTTTCTGGAAAATTTAAGTTTTTATTGTAATTAAATAACAATAAAATTTGAAATTTTTGAAAATTTCATAGTTCTATATTTATAATGAATGTTTTGAAATTTGCCTCAGACCTGTACATTACCAATGTTAAAATTGTGTAAAAATATCAAGTCTTTCCAATCATTATTTTGGGAGTTATGACCAATTAACAAAATTGATTTTGTCAAAAATGCGTTTTCCATACTTTTTTCCGTTTTTTCTTAAATTTTTTTTTTTGTTTTTCCTGAAAAACATTTTTGAAATTGAAAATTTCGAAAAAACACTATCAATAATGCGCCAAGGATATAAAATTCTCTACCGGAAAGAGGTACTGTTGTTGAAGATCAGAGCAATTCCCTAGGAGTTACACGTGCTACAGGCACAAAAATAATAAAAAAAAATGTAGCTTCGCTCAGAATCTAAAAAAATGTTTGAAACGTAGTAAATGCCTCGCGAGTCAAAATTATGAATTATTTGCTTTATTTTAAATTAGTTTTCTTTTATTTTGTTAGTTAACTTTTAATTCAATAAATTAAAACAATTAACTTTTAACTTAGCTCAAATTTTTGTTTTTCAAACTATAATTTTTACTGCGCATTTGCTCTGACTTGGCCGTCAAGCAATAACGTAGATTTACGTTTTTGGTCTGGGGTTTATTTCAGTCAAAATATTTTAAAGAAAATATAAAACTTAATCAAATACAATATTAGGTAGATATTATTATTCTTTTACACATGTCTTCAACACAATGTATCAATGGATATATATGTTTATTAAATTTTAAACATAGATAAAAATCGCTATTGTGTTTTCATAAAAATTTTAATCGACAACGTTCCCTTAATAGGGCTCCAAAATAATGTATAGCACCCTATTTATTTGGTCAGGCGCTGGCTGACGTCATCCGTTTCAGTTTGTATCAATTGCGTTATCGATGCATAAGAAATAGCATCTGTACAAACACTATAAACATTGGGTAAAATACATATATTATTTACACGTTGACATTTGAAATCTATTATTGATGGTTCATAAATGTTCTAAAAAGTTATTAAATTCGATATAAGTTCTATAGTTATTCGTTTAGGACTTCAGCGTATCAGTAAAATATTAATTCTTCAAAGGTTTTTATGAATAAAAAATATTCATAACCCCAGACCAAAAACGTAAATTTACGTTATTGCTCGACGGCCAAGTTAGAGCAAATGCGCAGTAAAAATTATAATTTGAAAAACAAAACGTTAAGCTAAGTTAAAAGTTAATTGTTATAATTTATTGAATTAAAAGTTAGTTAATTAAATATCTGGTAAAAATGTACACCATTGCATGGCTCCGGTTACCGGCAGGTTGACAAATATAATGATAACCTAAATTAGTATCATCGTGTAGTACGATGATACTACAAAACTTTTTTGGTATAGTTAATGTTGCCCATTGCGATGCATGTTATTGGAGTTTTGATATGTCTTTTGTGTAAGCCAATGTTTGGGAATTTGTAGTTCAAACGTATTATTTACAATCTAAAAGCAATGATAAATCATTGCATTTGAAAAAACAATTCTGATCAATCTCTGTTATCTAGTATACGTCCTGTGTAAAAACCAAGTTCAACAAAAAATATCAGTTGTAGTAACTTACTTACTTAAAAAACTTCTAACTTGACCTCACATGTACTTCTTTTCTTTCTTTTTTTCTTTTATACAATATTATGTTTACTATGTTAGCTATTTTAAAGTACTGCATAATTAGATCGGACCAATATTTGCCTCGACACCGTGGTTTTTAGTCTAAATTTGTGTGTTTTTGGATCAAAACTTACCAAATTTTTAAAATTTACAAAATTGTTTTGACTAACATATAATTTAAATAATATTCCCCAACTTATTTTTGCTATAATGCGCATTGAAGAGATCATTATTTTCACCCAAAAACACAAAGAATGAAATTAGCCAGTGTTTCAATTTTTGAAGAGATCGCAGTCTCCTTGCTACCCGTTAAAGTGATTACTATACTGTAGAAAATTCAAGTCGTTCGCTGTAACATATTCTAAACATTATTGGTTTTCGGGCCATAACTCTGAAAATAATAAAACATTTAAAAAAATCTTTAATCAAAATACAAACAAGATCCAAAAACCTATCATAATAGCATTGATTTTATAATTTATAATATTATAATATATCAATGATAATCGATATCACGTAGGTAGGTGTTTAATCAATTTTAGTATACATGACTTATAAACACCTTAATTGTTCAGTTGTAACTTCTATGGCCGAGCCTGCATTGGTTCATTTAACAATAAAAAATATAATTTTTCTTGCGTAAAATTGTATTGTTATACAATGTTATTTTGTAGCTCTAATTTGTGTTTTAAATATCTAAAAGTGCATGTATCAATGTATAACACGGTAGACTGTGGAATGGGGAAAAATAATTGGTTTTATTTATAGTAGAATATAAATTAATACAAATTATTTTGAAATCACCTTTGAAAAGTAAAACAAAAATTTTAAATACTATATAGAACGATTCCGAAAGCGAAGCATTAACTTCTCAAATTAAACATTACCTAATGTTACTTTTTACAATTTTTTTTTTTTACCAATTAGTTAAGGATGACAATTTTTGTAGAAATAAAAAACGCGATTAAACCAATCTAATCATTTAAATATATTTTTTAAAAGTTTGTCCTCAAACTAAAGTCAAAGATTAAATTTAAAGCAGTAATTTGCGAAAATTATAAAATTTAAGTATTTCATTTATTTTACGCATCAAAATTAAAATTTAAAATATTAGAGACAAATGCCTTACATGCCTGTATACAAAAAAACACAGACTACAAAGTATAGTTTTTGGGTCAGATAAAAAACAGAAGGAACGAGTAACATATTATTATAACATGTGGTACCTATAAAAATGTAGGTTACAGCAGTTTACAGCTAGAGCCACTGTATGGGATAATGCATAATAATATTATGATTTATTAAAAATTACATACAAATGTAATAAGGAATAATATATTACTTAGTTTGTAAAAAGTTTAGAGTCTTGTTATCAGCTCATGCATCAAAATCTCCTGAACATTTAAAACGCACTCAAGTATAATCTATGTTCAATACTCAGCCTAAATTTATCAAAACTCTTTTAAACTTGAATTACATAAATTGCACTATAAGTACCTTGAAAATTTCCAGTAATGATTTAAAGAATTTGTTATAACTAAGGTAAATTAATAATCTGCAGTGATGTACTAAGGAGACTTGTAGGGGACCCATTAAAACAAATAGTTTAACATTCCAATATACATCGACACCCCTAAACCCTAAATGGTAAAATATAAAACACATTGTAGGGGACTTGTAGGGGACCCATTAAAACAAATAGTTTAACATTTCATTATACATTGACACCCCTAAGCCCTAAATGGTAAATTATAAAACAAATTAAAAATAATTTATTTAGTACTTATCACAGTCCCTCCACTATTTTCGTGCAAAACAACCACTGTTAAAAATTAAAAGTTTGTTAAAAAAAAAAAGAAATAATTACAACGAATTGTATCAAATTAACGCCGTTTACCATAACACCAGCTTTAGCTATCTTTTAGATTCTGAGTGTCAGCGAAGAATGTATTGGTTTTACAATAATGTTTTTTTTTTTTTTTTCTGTGATCAAAAGTTCTTATGGTAAACCAGCACCAATTTTAACGCACAATACCTTAAGAGAAAGATAATGGTTCCAAGATAGTACTTAGTTTGAAGCATTTTTTGAAATTTTGATAATTTTCGAAGTTCTGAGGAAAACGAACGATGAACTTTGAACTGTGGTGGATCGTTCTGATTGGTTGGAGCGTCAATTATTTTTTATTTATTATTAAAAATGTGTGGGTTTTTCCCCCTCAACTTTACCCGGTAACGTGTGAGCAGCAAACGGAGAAAGCCGGCGATGAACTTTGAACTGTGACGGATCGTTCTGATTGGTCGGAGTGCGGTTGTTGACAATTATTTTTTATTTATTAATAACGACGTGTGGGTTTTTCCGCCTCGACTTTCCCCGATAACGTGCGATCCGCGAACGGAGAAATCAGAAGATGAACATTGAACTGTGGCGGATCGTTCTGATTGGTTGGAGAATCAATTATTTTTTATTTATTATAAACTATGTGTGGGTTTTTCCCCCACGACTTTCCCCGGTAACGTGTGAGCCGCAAACGGAGAAAGCCGGCGATGAACTTTGAACTGTG
>CM029357.1:31624724-31679916 GCA_017140985.1 Hormaphis cornu
AAACCGCAGACTAAAAAGAAAGTGGTGCCGCGACCTATTACAAAACTCTAATGTCTAACGTCTGTCAAAAAAAAAAAAAATATATATATATATATATAAATTATGTAATTATAATAAAAATTGATTAAAATAATTAATCAATTAGTCAAGAGTCACTAATGGGTGGCTGCTTAAATCACGCCTGTCACGTATCATGTACTATTATCATATAAGCTTATTGTGCAAACTGTACACATTGTTTATTTCAAATAAAAATAAAAAAAAAAAAGTTGGAAAATTGGCAAAAATGTTTCATATTTGTGATGTTTTTTTAGAAAAAATTTAGTTACTTTTTTATTATTTTAAACTTGAAAATTCAACATGTTATGTTATAGAAAATTTGGTATCTGCAGTGGCAAATTTCGAAAAACTTCGACAAGTAGTTTCCAAAATAAGTAATATAAAATAAGCATATAAAATAAGTATCGATAAAACAGAATTATTTTGCTAAGAGATACATCACAATTTTACATCTTGTAATTACGGGATCAATCCCATTTTCTATTTTAAAACTTTTTACGTTTTTTTTTTTTTCATTCACAAATCATATAATATAAACGTTTAACCGAATTCCCGTTGTCTTACCGCACTGAAATTTCGCAAACAGTTTTGTTTAGACTGGCACTACTGTGTTATGGCAAAATCAAAATCCAAATTAGGGGCCCTAAATAGCACTAAGGAGCTCTAAGAGTTTAAGATCTTTTGTTCAAATAGCCACTTCTTCACTAAGCAGTTAGCAATTGTTTAACATTAATTATAACATTTGTTAGGACGTAATTTTACACATTCCTAACCAGTGTCACACTTTTTACTCAAGGCAATAATAACCTATCAAACTACTAACTTTAAAATATATTTAATATTGTACCTACATAAAGTCTAATCTGAAATTTGTGAATTTGAAATGTACACTCAAAATTTTTATAAAAGTTAATAGAAATTCATGTACATTATTTTAAATTTATTATAGATTATATAATAAGTTATGTTATTCAGTTTTTGTAGTACCGACGTAATTGTACCTGTAGTACGGTACCTGCAAAGTATGTGAATTATTATATGTGTACCGAAACTACACACATCTGAATAAACAAACATATTTTACTCATTTGAATTTGAAACAGTTTGTTGTGTAAGATCATAAATATGCCCTTACTAAAAGGCAGTATTCGTAATATTTCTACCGAAGAATCAGTAAGACTCAGTAATTTTTCTAAACCACAATGAATTTTGTCGATATTTTGATAGTGCTAAGTATTACTGTAGGTCATATGTACGCAAACAATTTTGATAAAGGTAACAAATAATATTATATAGTATACAATACGCGAATTATAACTTATAGTTATTACTTAATTCTTATAATAATGAACTTAATTATTTTTTTAAATTCTTAGCAAGAATATACAAAAATGGTAAGTGTTTATGTCAACATTATTTGACGCACAGAGATAATTTCTTTGTTTGCTAAACAAAAATGTTAAAAAACAAAATAATAATTTTCATTCTTGTATTGAATTTAAAGTATTGTATATGCCAAGACTAATGTTATATCTCTGCGATAAGCTGTTTCCAAGAAGAGTATAGTATTTCAATGAAAATGATTTTGTCCAAACATTATTCTACTCACTTAAAGTTCCTGGTCTTATAGTATTTATTTTATTTTTCATTATTTTCCTGGAAATTGAAATAATTATAGTTTTGAAATCTAGTTTAACTTTTTCCCTTTAAATTTGTATGTGTATAATAATGTAAACCAATAGTAAGTAGGTAACTGGCTAACAAGACTGTCATTTTAGTGTCAAAAAACAATTGTTCCAACTTCCAGTCCCATAGTCTGAATCTGATAGATTTATATCCATTAATAGGTAGCAGATTGCAGAATGGTTGATAAGGAAATAACTAAATCCCTTATACAGGAAAATAGGGAATCAAAGTTAAAATATAATAGTATTATACATACCTGCAACAATCTTCAATGATAAAAACAATGGGTATATTTTTTTATTCCACCCGACGTCCCACGGCACAGTAAAATAAATCAAATTGATTCAAATGGAAAAACAATTTTTTTTCTTTTATTGGATTATAGTGAATTAAAATAATTTCAAATAATGTAACTTTTGTAACAAAAACAATAAATACTATATTATAGACCAGCATTTTCTACAAAATACAATATTTATAGGTGGTAGGTAAAATAATGTATGTAAACAGTTTATTAGATTGCTTACTATTATCATTGCCATGTCAAAACCATTGAAACTAATCATATAAATTTAGTCTGTAGTTCCATTATATTAATAAAAGACTAATATATATAATAAGATTGAATATCCCAAAATTTGACCCTTAAATTGGTATGTATGGAAAACAGTATTTTTTCGATCAAATTTTTATGATATATATGTAAGATAAATATAATAGATAAGTAAAATAAAATTCTAGCTACATTATTTTCCAAAATAGTTTGATTCTCTTTCGGTATCCATCAACTGGCACAATCTTTTGTAAAATCTCTGTTGATAGTTTATACACATATAATTACATGTTTATATTCCATAATCATTTTTGTCAAATATTTGTTATTTGTCTATAAGCTAATAAACAAATTTTAATTCCAGATTATAGTTCCCGTTAGTCTTAGTTATTTAAATGACAATATCATACTAGATTTGAAAAAATTACTCATAGCTTATTTCTTTTGTAGTTAATGTGTTCAGATTTAAAATTTATAATTTTTCCTTAATTGTATTTTTTTTTTATTTATTTATTTATTTTTTGTTAAATGTTGATATAGACATGCAAATTTATCCTTAAGCTAAGGATTACTTATTCCAAAAATAAACTAGCGTGGATCCAGAAGTAGATTTGTATTTTAACATGTTTGTATTTTGTTGGATTTGTGAAAATTAAAATCTATAATTACTTTCCTTTTTTCTGTAAAAATTTTTCGGGCAGAGGAAGAGTGCAATCGCATAATTTCATACCACTAATTTGTTTGAAAAGTGAACTTAGATAATATCTACTTTATTATAAACTTTTTTTAAGATGTTGATTATTTTTTAGTTATGCTCCGAAATCCAAAAATTATTTCGATTATTTTTGGCAAACCTCTTGAAATTATCACGTTTGATGTCTCTTTTTCAAGACAGCAGGAAAATCCGATCTTTACGTTGTATACCTTCCAAATAAAAGACTGGAATTTATTTTTTAAAATATATTGCAGACAAATGACATTTTCCCACTACCGATCTTTTCGCTGTTTACATACAATGTGTTATAATCAAATATATACACATATATTTATATATATATATTTGATATACCTATATATATATATATATATATATATATATATATATGTATGTATGTATATGATGAAAATTATTGTATACAAAACATAAGTAAACATTGATTACCATTCATATGGCTGTCGTCATATATTTATGATTCCAGTTAACCTAGGTAGGTTTTTAAAAATCTATATGCGAATAAAACATTTTATTTTATTAGTATTGATGGTATAATATTCATCGTAATTTCTTATTCAAAACCATTTACAATACATTTGTGACTGAAATTATTATAATTTGTAACTTTTCTCACGATAGAAATTATGGATATAAGCGACGTCTTGGGTTGTGGTCAAACCCTCAACAATAACGTATTGAATGTGAATGATAGCAGCACATCAAGTATGTGTAAAAATTGAATTTTTTTTTTATCATTGTACTTCGTTTACACTTTAGACGAGTACAATATTAATCTTGACTATTATTATAAAACAAATAGGAGGTAGAATAGACTACTATTGTAAAAAATTAATAACAATGACAGATAAAACTCTAAAGCTGGGAAAACACAGAAAGTCATCGAAAAAGATTGAGAAATGAAAATTGATGGAAATTATAGAAAATTAAGAGGAATAAAATATACGATAAATCATCCAGTATTTACGCTGAATAACTAAAATGGGCAATTACACGAATTTACATAATAAACCCTTATGCCTATAATACAACTTGTAAGATCCGGTGAATTTGCGGTTAGACCACCGTTGACTGATTTTAGTAAAAGACGACTTATCAAAATCAATATGATCTCATGATTATGGTAAAATTTCTTCTGTCAATCTCAATGATCATCTTGCAGTGTTGCCATTTCAGATTTTAAATACAAACATTCGATGAAGGCCAATTAATTAAAAAAAAAAAATGGAAAAACATAAATTCGCGCAATTAGAGGGCTCAACTCCTCCAAATCTACTAATATCATTCCATTTTTTTTTTCAATCAATCTATTCTCCGATATTTTTTACATGAAACCTCCTCCCCAAGTTTTAAACCCAAATCGTGCCACTTGAATTCACGAATAATCAACGTTCATTACTATTAGTCGGTCCAATATTAAACTACGGACGAAAATAGGATCCCCAAAAGGCACTTAGCAACCCCTCAAATGGCGCTACTGTCGTCTTGGTCGTATCCACGATAGGACATAGCGTACAAAACTATACTATCAATTAGTATAGTTGGATCTTGCTTGACGACAAAAATTATTAGTTTTTACTTTTTTATGATCACAATATACTTTAATTAAGCTATTGTTTTCACACTATACATAGCATATTCAGACTATATGTATAAAAAATTAGACTGTGTTTCCTTAGTTATTTATTTGCTTACAATTTTTTTATTTTTTCCCACTGTCACGGGGCTCATAGGCAATCGTCGACCTCGTTTAATGGGTAATGCAGAACGGTTAGTCGCAAACGTCTCGTACTATTAATAATAAATATTAATATTACGGTGTTTAAACAGACTGAACATTACATGTTTTCGTAAAATATGCCGTAGTTCCTTGCATTATGTATGGATTTTTTTGTTTTTAATACAGCGAGTCTAAAATTTTTGAAGCATTAAATATAACAAAGTACTAATTTAGAGATATAACTCAATACCAAAACAGTAATAATAAATATTAATTATTAGACAATTATAACTCATCCATCAAATTTAATTCTTCTACATTTTAATTATTTTTTTTGTATGCACAGTTCTGTTTTATCAACTTCTAAATACCTAATAAAAAGTAATAAAATGTTTTATCAAATACTTGTTTATTATTTTGATGGTAGTTGACTTTTCATTTTCTGACGAACCGAATCCAGAATCAATTGGTATGTTTTTTTTGAGTTACCTAATAAAATTTTGATCTTTAATACTACATAACTTAACACTGATTTATGTAATTAAAATGCCAAAAGCATAATGAAAAATATTAAAATTTCTATCCCACAAATATTTTTGTTCTATCGTCTAAATTAAGAAAGTCAATTATGGTAGGTATTAATATTATGATTTAATGATTTAAATATTCACCAAGAAATTTAAGCAGAGATTTTTGTCTGATATTTCGAATCATGTTGTTCAATAATAATTATTGGTAAAATATTACATTTTATATACACTAATAATATAACCATAACGTGGCTATATCTCAGAATCCAAAAATATCAATGATTTTATAATAATCAACCTTCAACAATTATTTTTTAATTCGCTGATTATTGATTATTATTAATTATTTTTGGTTTTTCACATTTATAAATTATGCCAAATAACAAGATTCCATCTTCGTAGATAGGTATTCTAATGGATTTTTTAAACATTGGATGCAGTGCAGAAAATAATGAATCAAAATAAAGAGCTAAATTGCACTTATACTCGTAAAATACCTATACACACAAGGTTTTATAATATTTTGAAAAAGCCAAATATGTGTGACACAAGTATATTTTCAATACAATTACAATACAATTCCACACACAGTTTAGGTACACATTAAAAACCGAGGGATTTTTACCGACACAGTGTCATTCGACATTAATTTATATATTATCATATAGGTATATTGTTGCTAGCACCATCAAGTATGCTAGCAACAATATAACTATGTAGTTTTTTTTTTTTTTATACAAATTTCAAAGATTATTATTGTCACACGTTTTTTTTTTTTTTTTTCATGCCGTGTCTTAATTTATAATAGCTAACAAACTAGCTAGCTAGTTCGACATTAACACCTGTTTTCAAGTCCTGACTCCAATCGTACCATGGAACTAAATATTTTTATTCAAAGATAATGGTTTCCGTGGTAAATTTTGTATGATTAATAAACAAAATATATTATAGTAATAAAAAAACTATAATATACAAAAAGATAAATTATTTAAAATAAATTATTATTATACTATTTAGTATTTAAGAGCAAGATGTGCATTTAATAGCTCATTTAAATTACATACACCTAATGTTTGATTTCTGCTATTTAGGAACAATGTTTTTAGTGCAATCATTTTTTGTATTCGGAAACCACTTACAAAACACAAATACTACCTACGAATGGCTTACTAATATAACAGTTTTTTATTTATCAGACTAGTTTTTTTTTTTTTTTATCAATCATTTCTAAAAATAACAGAGAGTATCAATAAACTTGAAGAGTTGTTCTTCCCTTTTTTCCAGTCTATGATAAATCTGACTGCATGCTATCAGCAAAAAGTTTTGTTAACAATCTTTTAACAACAAATTACAAATTTTCGCCAACAATATGGGAAGGTTCAGAGCCTTTAAAAAACAAATTATATTGTATAGTTACAATAACATAACATAACAAATATATGTTATTTATCAACAATATAAAATCATTTTTAACATTTCCATGTTTTACAAGTATCTATATAAATTAAAATGTACACTCTTACATCTTATTACATTTGATAAATTATTAGTCAATTTACTATGTATATATATTATATATACATATTTCATATAGATAAAGTCATACTGACGAAAACAGCCATGAGTTAATTGTCCTTCAAATAAATGTCTAAGGGCTAACAAAGGCAAAATGCGAATATCTACAAAAGCTAGCTGAAGAATATGGAGCCTCCATACTGTCATTACAAGAAACTCATGTTGCTCCAAATACCAATATATCCAAGTTTATTATCAATGGATTCAATCTTGCCTGCCAACACCAACATAATAAATATGGTTTATCTATTTACATCAAGTCAAATATCTTACAATTTTGCGCAGCCCCTCCCATAATTATAGGGGATACAGTCACTATAGCAGTGAACATAAATGGATTCAACATCTATAATACTTACAAACCACCGAACGTAAAATGGGAAGAAAATTCACTTGTTGAAATCGCAAAGCCTGCCTTGATTACAGGGGATTTCAACAGTCACAACACCACTTGGGGCTATGATAGTAGTAATGAGGATGGAGAAGTTCTCCTAGATTGGATCTCTGCATCTGACCTCTATATACTTCAGGATCTTAAAGGCCCACATACTTTCTGGTCAGCTAGGTGGAATGCAGGTTATAACCCGGACTTGTCTATGATAACGCTCGATGATGATGGTATCCCCTTCCCAGCAGAAAGATCTATCATCGGTTCTTTTCCTAATAGTCAACACAGGGTAATTATGATCAGAATCGGGCTCAGTTTCCAACTGAATAGTTCACGGCCAATTTCTAGGTGGAACTTCCGAAAAGCTAATTGGGAACAGTTTAAGGTGTATATAGAAAAAAATATAAACCGAATACCCAGATGTATGAATGCACTACCACGCTTCCAAAAATTATTATTCAAAGCAGCCAAAATAAATATTCCAAGAGGTTTCAGAAAAAACTATATACCTGGGTGGACTGCTGAATCTGAAGAACTATACAATGATTATACTACACATCAAACTGTGGAGAAAGGAAAAAAACTACTTGCCTCATTGGATGACGCCATGCGTCATAGATGGATCGAAACGGTTGAAAATCTTGACATGAAAAGAAGTAGTCGCGAGGCTTGGGCATTACTAAAGAGACTAGAAGGCAAAAATAGATTTAAAAACGCACAAACTAAGATCAAGCCTCAGGCAATAGCCTCGATCCTAATCGAAAATTCTCGTGGAACTGTATCAAAAGAGCAAAATAGATCAGTTAAACATAAGTTACGGAAGATCCTAGCTACTTCTAAACCTCATCCTATCTTCAAAGAATGCTTCAGTGTTCAGGAGTTGATAGCTGCCATTAGCGACATCAAAACAGGGAAAGCCCCAGGTAGAGATAGCATCCATCCTGAATTTTTACATAATCTTGGCCCAAAAGCTTTACAATGGCTGGCGAGCGTATACTCTGACATTTTTCAAACTGGGAAAGTCCCAAAAACCTGGAAAGAAGCTGATGTAATTGCAATCCAGAAACCAGGCAAACCAGACGATGACCCCAAGAGCTATCGCCCCATTTCACTCATTTCTGTAATGTCAAAATTAATGGAAAGAATAATTTTAAAACGCATTGAACCAATTGTGGAAAAGACTATTCCAATATTCCAAGCAGGTTTCCGACCAAATAGGGGCTGTTGTGATCAAGTACTTGCTATAACATCCTACCTGGAAAAAGGCTATAATATAAATACTAAAACCGGCGCTGCATTTATTGATCTTTCAGCTGCCTATGACACTGTTTGGAAACATGGCCTTCTACTCAAGCTAGCAAGAATAATACCCTGTCAATTCTTACTAAGGTACTTAGGAAACAGCCTGGGCAATAGGAATTTTAGAGTCCTATTGGGTAATAGAGTCAGCAAGTCCCGCGTACTTAACAATGGTCTACCACAGGGGTCAGTTCTAGCTCCGACACTCTTTAACATCTATACCCACGATCTTCCAAGTACATTATCTAATAAATTTGTATATGCTGACGATATATGCATAGCAACGCAATCCAAAGACACTGAAGTAATAGAACAAACCTTAGAAGAAGATCTTAATGTACTTGAAAATTACTTTAAAAGGTGGCGTTTAAAACCAAATCCTTTGAAAACCGCAGTATCCTTGTTTCATCTTAACAACAGAGCGGCCAATCAAGAGCTCACAGTGAACTTCTGCGGCCATCGAGTAAAACATGATAAACTCCCAGTCTATTTAGGCATTACGCTAGACCGTACTTTAACTTACAAACATCACCTGGAAAAAGTAGCTTCCAAACTGAAAACGAGAACTGCATTAATTTCCAAACTTGCCGGGACTACTTGGGGAGCCAATATTCAGGTCCTGAGAACATCAACCTTGGCCTTACTTTACTCAGTGGCTGAGTATTGTTCTCCGGTTTGGGAAGGAAGTACCCACTGTAGATTAATAGATACCGAACTGCGGAAAGGTCTCCGCATTATTACTGGTACAGTCAAATCCACTAAAATACAATGGTTATCAGTCTTAGCCAACATCGAGCCCCCACATATTCGCCGACAAAATACTGTATTGCGAATTGCGGACAAAATACAAAATAACCCAGTACTGCCAATTCATGGATATGGAGTTGCAATGCCAAGACTCAAGTCCCGGCGCCCCTTTATCGCGAGATTAGAAGCAATAAAGAATCATAGAAGTCTTCAGCCCGATCCGTGGAAGGAAGAATGGGAAAATGACATCCCAATTAACGGTTCTTTAGTGGACAATGTACATAGTAAACCTCCAGGGTCAGACCTCTCCCGAAAACTCTGGACAAGGCTGAATCGCATACGCACAGGCCAAGGCCGGTGTAATTATTTATTACATAAGTGGAAAATCAAGACAGACCCTAAATGTGACTGTGGCGCAGATAAACAAACAATGGAACACATAGTAAGTGAATGTGCAAAGAGGAAATTTACTGGAACCTTATCTGAGATTCATTCGGCTACGGACAAGGCAATTAAATGGCTAGACTCATTAGACATCGAAATCTAACGTAATCCACAACCAAAGATAACGCAATGTATATGCCACCGTACTGCACTCACATATTTACCAATCTATTTATTTATTAGTATTTTTATATTCCATAGTTTATATTTGTTATATGCAGTTGTTTATTTATTTATTTGTATATTTATATGTTTATTCTAATTTGCCTGTTAGATAGTAGAATTAATACTGTAATAATATTTTATACCTATAATTATATTGTATTCAATAAAGGTCATACGATAATAATAATCATATAGATAGATATGATTTAATATAAGGTATATTATATACATTTATATAATTTTAATAGTTGATAACTTTAACTAGGTAATGTATTTAATTTAAAAGAGGTTGTTTTTTAAGAAAAAATGACAAATATTTGTCTCGTGTAATTTGAAAAATGTTATTGTTTGAGAAAAAAAATGAAAGATTACTCGTTATAAATTTAATATTGTTATATTGAAAAATATCAATGAAACAAATTGCCTACCTCCTTACCTTCTTTAACCAGAAAATATTTTGTCTTCAAAAATTTGAAGATAATAAATATTGCCTATATTATTGATTGCCCAATTATTTAAATTTGTAGTTTTAACTCGTATTTTAAAAACTTATGTTTAACTTGATTGGTTTTGAAATAAAACATTCTAACAGAATAATTGTTATAAATTATACTAAAAACCTCATAACAGGTGTAGGTATAGGTACTTAATTTGAAATAAACAGCAAAATTACCGTTTTTAGTTTTTGGATTAATTTTTATTAAATGAGATATTGAAGGACTCTCATAACTATTTTTGAGAATTTCATCACCAGTCGTTAATACCAAATTATTTGATATTAATAATAAATGATACATGAAGAATTTAATAATAAATAGTAACAACTAGGTACTATTTTTTCGTTTGGATGCGTAGTTCAAAATTTTAACATCCTAACCTTGGTTCCTCAAGTAAATCATTTCTAAATGCAGAATTTCTAATATACATTAAACACATATTTTACATATTACTATACTCTACACGAAAAGTGCGATTGGGGGCCAATGGATACGCAGATTGTGTTGGGAATTATTTTTTCCCGTACTTAAATAATTTTAACGAGAAAGTGGTTTTGCCAATTAAATAAATTTTTTTACTAGATATTATCCACTTATGGTTATTGTGTAGGTACAAAAAATTGGTGCTCAAATCTTACTTACAATATACAACTATATACATAAATATTTATAATTTCTTAAATTACTCTCGTTACAATTTGTAATATGTAAAATGTATTATATGCATTACAATATGGACCTAAATGCTACTTTCCTTGCACAGAGATTAAAATTTCGTAAAAATCTTTATGAAAAAATGTTACAAATACCCCAAAAATTTCTTATACAATTTTATATGGATTTATAATTAATCATTTAAAGTTGATACGTTAAGAAGCTTTGAATTTAACACGCACTGAATGGGCGTTTAATAATGCTGAATGGGCATTTTTAACTTTTATTTATTTTATAGATGCAATTTTTAATGAACGAGCCCAAGCAGTTGAAAGTATGCATTGTTTATAAAGAATATATGTAACATATTCATTTCAAAATATACTCATTTAACTATTTACAATGTGTTGTACTCTAATGTATTATTTTAGAATAATACTTAAACAATTAGTGTTTGTTGTTAAACATAAATTAGTATAAAAGAAAACATTATTTGACAAAAACGATGGCAGGATATTAAAATGAACTAGTATATTTTTTATCATATCTGTGGGAAAATTATACTGGTGGTACAAATATCCTAGTATATTTTTCTTGGGGGGTAAGAATTGTCCAGGGTATTTTCACCCGGATTAAATTTATCCTAGGATTATTTTACTCGACCACAATTTCTACAATTTATATGACACCCAAAGAACGAAACAAAAAAAACCATTCCCCTGCTCACCTGCAGTTAGCCTCTGTTACTTATAAATCACAAAGTATAATCATCAAATTTGTCATGAGTTTTATAATAACTTGAGGTTATAGTTTTTGGTTAAAAATAAGTAGAGAATTTGGAATTTAAAGGCACTCGACAAATGTGAATTCCTACCGTTTATTGTTTCTATTAAATTGCAGATGAAAATGATGAAGAACAAAATGATCATCAACTACCCGAAGAAAGTAAGCATCGTATATATGTAGGGAATAAATCAAAATTTTAAATCATATACTTGTACTTACCTCATATATTATGTTTCTTGAAGAATCTATAATTAAGTGGCAGAAACGCCATAACAATACCATAATAATGGTATTTTTTTTTATCCATGACATTTATGCATCGTTATTATTTTGTAATCCTCATTCGGCTTTTTTCCAACTTTTCCATAAAATTTTGAAATTTGAATGAATAAAAATGTGGAAGGAATTTCTATTCAAATAATCGTAATTATTTTTAAGCCTCATAAAGAAAATTGAATTAAACATTAAACTCTTTACCATACAGTCATAATTTTTAATTTTTAACGTGTTTTGACCAATATTGATTTTATTATTTGGTCATAATTTTGAACATAATTTTTGGAAAAATATGAAATGTTCACATAAGATGTAACAAATTTTTTTTTTTATTCAAATACGCCCATAAAATAAATACAGTAAACTTTATTAATAAATGAAAGTATATAGCAACTAAAAATATTTATTTACTTGATTACAGTATGTATTGGTGAGTGTAACACTTTTTACGAAACATCATATAATTTATTGACTTAATATTGTTTTCATCATAAGTACAATAATGAGAATAATAATATTTCATCAATATTTGTTATGAAATTTTCAAATTGCCATTTAACTTTTGAAAGTATTCTAGACAAGACTGGCATAAACTAAATTATCGGGCTGAAAAAACTTGTATATTAATCTCTGTCTTCCTATTTCTCATTCATAAATATCCCAGATACAATAATCATTCCGAGTTTTACTCTCTAGCTTTAAACTCTTTGATTTACCAAACTAAATAGGTCTTGTTATCGTACAATAATTTAAAAATAAGTTTTATGTAGCTAAATTTGTAGGTACACACATACGTTTTATGTAAGCTACACTACAAATTTATAAATTTGACATTGATTCAAAATATTGAACTTATTGATTTATCAACTTACGGACCACGACGTCTGTTACGTCTATTATCATAACTGTAAAATCAGAAAACAAATGAACATTTACTATTTATCTTAATAACCGACGGCAATGAAATCTAAATTCTAATTAAATATAAAATAAAATATATATTAATTTTTTCCAAACTTATTTTCAGAAAAATTACGGAGTTTCTTCTCTAGTAAGTAATAATTTGTTTAAATATTATCACGAAATACTTAAGTTGCAATACATACAAACTATACACGTGTGAATAATTATAATACATTTTAGAGTGTGGAGACTGTAAAACATACTTAGATATTGCAAAGTACATATTGCTTTATGTAGGTAAGTAATCTAAATTCTCATAAGACAAAAGTTGCATGTAAGTTACATGTAAGTTACATAGTTTCATTTTTAAAATGTTTATTTTTATCATGTTTTAATGTCATATTTGTCATCAAAAATCCCATTATTTTCAATCACATTAATAAATTATATGGCAAAAATATACCCATTGGCTTAGTGTTTTGCACTTGTGAATTAAGGTGAGTGTTTCAGTTAGGACGTTATAAAAGTATTGTAATAATATTAAACGCAATTTGAAATTGATTTCCTTGGGAATCGTTTTGGGTGGGTTCGATTCTATTCAAAATATTTTATCAAAAATTATATCATGCAACGGCACAACGTAATAATCAGGGTTCGGAAGTTGTAGCACTAAAAATTGTCCTTTTTAGTTCTTAAATATGCATTTAAAAACTCCAAAATATGCGCTATAAATAGCATAAAAAATCCAAAAAATATGCATTGAACTTGAAAAAATTATAAATTTATTAGAAAATTTTTTTTACAAATTTATATAAAAAAATTAAATGTAATTTTACGATTTTATAAAATTGTCGGGCTTCTAGACGTTAAGAACTGATTGCACTGATTGAACTATTAACAGTTAACAAAAATGTTAAATTATTTAAATGTTTGTGTGTACTTATAATTAAATTATTTCAAACATTTACATTGGAAATTACACTGGATTATTAAATGTTTTCATAAATTTTCGAATTTGAAAGATCTGCGATCATCTGATAGTATAATTTGTAAGTGGAAAATGACCGCTCAACGGACGTTAATGGCGCGTACATAAAAAATACCAAGTCTTTACTACCATGTTTTACAATAAAGTGGTGTGCATCTCTAATAGGTACTGATTGTTACGTTTTTATCTAACATGGAAATAATATGTTGTACAACCCTAAAATTCTCACAATATTAAACTGTGGCATTTATCTAACTTTCCTATTACTAATAACTTATACTTATATCATTATCATATTATAAATATCGTAATTAAAATGAACAAAAGTACAAAATTTGAGAAATCATGAACTAATAAAACAGTCTAATTTTTAGTGTAATTTCTTCTTATAAATGAATTTTTTCAAGAATTTAAACTTTTTATATTTTATACTTAAAAAACAATATAATATTACTTGTATGTATTATTATTTAACCATTCCAAGATCAAAAATAAAAAAAATTACTTCTAAAAACGTATTGATTATAAAAAAAATTGAACATTTATACATAAAAATTTATCGTACCAATATTTAAAGGCTTAGGAGTCGTACATAATGTGGAAATTGTAAAATGAGTGAGAATAGACTGAGATGGTTTGGACAATTGATAAAGAGAGAAACGCTGATTTTCAGATAAACTATTGGGCTTCAAATAAAAAAAAAAAAAAACTTTTTCAACCATAACACACATAGAATAATTTAATACTAAGTCAAATGTGTTTAAGCGTTAAATTTTTGAGGCGCAAAACAACCATAATGTAATATGATAAAGCAAATCCAACAATAAAAGTTCAAAAAATATTACCGTAAAATAAACTGATGTTTATAGACACATTCATCTTACTCTTTTATAATGTTAAAATTTTGTTTGTGTGTTCTTGGTATACTAACTTCGTTCTACTATAAATCAAATCAGCTCCACAAAGTTAATTTTACTTTTACCACGTATAACCTACATACAGTTTAATATTTGCATTCTTATGATTATATTTAAAGTATTTTATTTTTATTCATAAGTCTATAAAGACCAAAAAAATAGTAAGTTGATATTTGTATTCTTATTAATTGATAATTTGTTTGGTATTAAACAAATTGTACCTTAGATTTTTGGATTTATATATCTTAAACAATCTGTACTCAAAAATTATCTTGTAATAAATTCCCTTAAATTTTCAAAATAATTGTTCCACAAATATTTTGATTGGAATTTTACAACAAGGTATTGCAAAATTCACCATGAAAATTTTTTATGCCAATTTAATTCCAGTTACTCGGTGTTATAAGAGTTAAACAATAAAAATAATATTATTAATATTAAATTGTTTTATAGAATTTGTACAGAATTTCATTATTCATCTTTTTAAAGCAGTTAAAAAAAGTAAAGGTATGTTTAAAAATGTTTTGTATTATAATAATTCAAATTACTATAACATTCATTTATAAACTTCTATTACGTATTTTAGAATTTTAAATGTAATGCAAATACGAAGGTTGGAAAATTAACTCGTTTAAAGTTCAAATTAAATTAAAAAGTTAGGATGATTTTAATTAAGTAAATTAATTTATTAACTTTTTTTTTTTTATTTATTTACCTTGTTCACTTTAAGTTAATCTGTAATAATTAAAAAAAAAATTTAAAACTCTTTAAAAATAAAAAAGTATTAGTAAGAAAAAAATTTTAATAGAAAATACAAAAACAATTTTTTTGAAAAGTAGGCAATATTATATTAGGTACAAGACCATGTGAATTAAAAATATGAACTATTATCTTTATTTTAAGTTGACGTAATTTTTTTTTTTTTATTGATTTATTTAATAAATTTCAAAAATCAAAGTTATTCACTTTTAATATAACTTCTTTTTTTAAATAACTTAACTTACCGAGATAAAAAAAGTTATAAACTTGAAGTTTTGGTAAATAAATTGTAATGTAAATGCCCAGTTAGGAATTTAATTGTTGTTTTATTTTGTTTTTAGGCCTTCTTGATGATTGTAAGTATCTATAATAAATTGAAAATGCATTTATCATTATTGAAGATAAAAACTATTAAAATTAAAATGAATTCCACCAAATAGTCGCTCTAATTTTTTTTATTAAAAATTATAATTTCTTTATCATTTATCAACAGTAGTACACCGATCACGTGTACTTAATACAGTTCAGAAAATAAAAAAATTATTTTAACAAAATAAGAATTAATAATGGTTAACATTGTAAACTTAAAGATTTAATTAAATTCGTTATGGTTTTGTTAAAAGCACGAAAACTATGTAAAAAAAAATAAACAAAGACAAAAAGTAAAGTTAAAGAAAGGAAAGAAAAAAAGGTTGTAAATTTAAGGTTGGGTAAGACGTTGTTTGTCGAAACAATTACGTTTTCGATTGGGTCACTTCTTTGGGTAGGCCAATTTTTCGAAAATCGTAGCTCAAACTTATTCAGTAAGATCACAACGATCTATACGTCGTGGTAAAAAGAAATTTAACAAAAAATATTAGCTGCAATATCAAAAAATACCTATACTCCTGATATAAGACTTTTTAGGTTTGAATTTTGATCATGAAAATAAGATATATTTGTGAAACAAACCGCCGCGCTAATACTATAAATTGACATCACATTTTCAAACATAAATAAGATAATATTAATTTGTGTTGACATTTGAATCAATGCAAATACTAATAAATAAGCTATTAGTTGATACTTGATGCTAAAAACAATGCAGTGACCCACTCCAAAGCGTAATTGCTACGTCAAACAACTTTTCACCTAACCTCTATTTTACTTTAACTTAAAATAATAACTTACTACTTAATTAATTATAAATTAAAACTAAAATACGTCAAATAAACTTATTTTAAAAAATTATATAAATTTAAATGCAAAAACAAACTTTATATTGTATTCAATGTGAAAATTTAGATTCTGTAGCATCTCCCCAAGAATTTTGTGATAAGATTTGTCGTAAGTAACTACATAATGTACTATTTTAAAGATTTGATGACATTATGATTTGATATAAAATGATTCAATTTTGATTGCATATGTCTGGAAGTAAAATTTTTATGAATCTATAGTTTTTAATTGAAAAAAAATTATAACTAAACTAAAATGTATCGAAATGTTGTAAAAAAAATGGATGTATAACATGTTACAATAAAGTGGTAATATAAAGGTTAAAACATATTGCATTTTCATTTGGGTTCTATTACTAAAGTTTTATCAATATAGACAATTACATTTTAAAATACTCTATTAAAAACAAATTATGAATTCAATTAGCTAGATGAATAAGTTGTATGCTCATATTGTGTTCAAAATTAGATTTTATACAATACGTTCTAGAAATTTTGTTTTTTGTTTTTTATTGTTCTAAATAATATTACGAATTGATCTATGTTTATATTATGCATTGGTGTTCAAGATTTTCATATCAATGTTTAAAATTAAATTAAAAGCAATCATTTTTAATTGTTTATGTAGGTGTTGTATGTGCGATGAACATTATTGACCGTAAAACAATTTTCTATGGAAACTGAACTTTTTATTTTTCTACAAAATATATGATTTTTTAGTAGCTATAAATTTCATGCATTTTTATATAGGAAACACATATTTATCGGACCTTTTTCTGTTGAAGAGATTTTTATAAAAAATTGTTTATTGTGTTTTGAAATGTCACGTTTATCAAAGATTATTTTAATATTTATATCAAAACGACCCAGTTAACTTTTGTAATAACATAATATTATATGACGAATTTGGCCTGAGATGACACTTTATTTGAAACTCAAATGAAAAATTCTAAATCTTCAAAATTGCTCCAAATTAGTGTAATATTATAAGTATATTACGTATGTTGTGTACTTAAGAAGTATTTAATAAAATTCCGCCTGAAACTGTGACCAATTTAAGTCGATTCATCGAGTTACATTAAAAAATATCCTTATAATTTTTTAAGGTGTTTAAAAATCGCGTGGATCACCGTGAGCATATTTCATTGCTAGATTCAAATCATGTTTATGCCAAAATTATTCCCGTTTCTTTTAGCTTTTCGAGAATGGCTATAATCAAACTCGGAAACTGAAAATATTCAGCTGAGGTGGTTACAGTGAAAATCCCTAAAAAACCCTCCTGGTACTAAAGAGAGAAAAGAAACCATTTGACCAACCAGATAACATTGTGTCAGCACATCTAATAACAATCAAATAATACAAAAATACTATTGAAGTTCAGATCTTACTGAAATCTTGCAAAGAACTATAATAGAAGAGAACGGAAACAGAAATAGATAGAGAGTAGTGGTGGAGGCAACAAAGGTCTTACATATATTGTAAAAGCTGGGAAAGAAAAAATGAAAAACATATGCGTTGTAAAATTTACCGATTTATTTTTATGTTAAATTAGTTATAAAAATATTTTATAACTTTATTTATTTATTTATTTGATAAATATACGGGGTTCCCCTTTATGACATTTGAAATGGTAGAAAAAGTAAAGTAAATAAGTAAACAAAATAAAGACAAAACAATAATAAGTAAAAATATTATTAGTTTTTTTTTTTTTTTTTTTTTTTTTTTATTAAAAAAGGTATTTACAATCTGTGTTATTGTCACAATAAGTAATTTGGATAATTTATTTACATGTTTTGATTTGAATAGTGTGAAAAAGGGAGGCCAACCGGTGTTGGAACCCAACATGAAATTTATTCTAGATTAAATTAGCAGGTCTCTACAGTATTTCCTGTTGAGCCTGTGGGTAGGATTTATGGGATTAGTAGAAGATATTTGAGATATTAATGGATTGGAATGGGAAGACAATTTAAAATAGAAGGATTTATAATATTTGGTTGTTAACTGGTCAACTGACTCAATTTTTAGGTCGGAGAGTAGAGAGGAGTTTGATACGTACCAAGGTGCAGACGTAATCATACGAAGGGTAATGGACTGGAATGCTTGTATCGTGCGAATTTGGGACGGTTTCGCACAGCCCCAAATTTGGATTGCATATGCCCATATTGGACGCAAGAGAGATTTATACATAACAAGCTTGGTGTGTATTGGTAGTTTTGACTTTAAAATCGGACGAAGTAGGTGAAGGCGGCTGTTGAGGGTTTTTCTTTTTTGTTTAAGGTGTGGGCCCCAGGTTAATCTTTTATCAAGCGTGATTCCAAGATATTATTATTAGTTAAAACATGTTAAAACAAACTATTACCAAAGGAGAGGTTCTCATTGTCCAATGTCATAATACGTCTAAGAGGTTCATTTTGCAAATAGGTTTGTGTTGAATCTGAGAATATGGAATATATTTTTAAAACAAAATGTATGCGAAGAGACTTTAAAATGTATTTGGGATAACAAAGATGGAGAATCAATTTGGTTAGTTTTTCAGTCCCAAGTAAATTTTAAATTTAATATTCTTCTACATTCTGCAAAAGTAGTCAGGTCAAGTGCATTTAAGATATTGCAATAATTGTGAGGTATATGGGTAATACCCAACACAAAACAAGCAAATTTCAAAAATCTGCATTGGACACGTTCAAGTTGATCAGAATTGAAAATAGTACGAGTATAAGGATCCCAGAGCAAAGATCCGTATCCTAAAATAGAACAAACTAAAGAACAGTATAAAGATTTTATTGATTTCATTAATTTAAAATCTCTAGATAAACGCATTACGAACCCTAATACTTACAACGCTCTACTAGAAATCATTGCAATGTGCGAACTTGGACTAAGGTTACTTGGTAATCTAAAACCAAGAACATCAAACTGAACTGCATCATCAAAAACGCGTGTAATCTTAGTGCCTGGGATAATATAGTCAAAAAGTATAGGGGCTCGGGATCTAAAAAATGTCATGATTCGGCATTTGTAAACATTGATTTTAACTTTTAAGTCCTATCTTATTACACCAATCAACAAAACAATCGAGGCTATTTTGAAGATTCACACAATCATCAGTTGAGTTAATTTCCTTAAAGAGCTTTAGGTCATCTGCGAAACATAGTAATTTACAAAAAGCTTTGTGAAACTAAAGTAAAATTTACATTTAATATTATTATAATCATAGTTTGTCATCCTTCTATCCACCAACACCATACTTAGAGCTTTAAATTTGTTCTCCACTGCAACATTATAATTTATAATATTTTTAATCAATCTTTAATTTTTAGTTTTTAGTTTGTTTAAATACAATAATAATTTGTTCTCTATCGTTGTTGGTATTGTTTTTTTACATTTGTGCAATGTCTTTAATATCGTATGTTTGTTGTGTATCTATGATTATTGACGGATTTAATCTTACCTTATTCGAGTATCATACATGAAATGAACCAAAAATTTTTATTTTTACATTATGTGTTTAACGAGAGGATATTTCTTTTTTTCAGCTGGTAATCGTAAGTTTAATATTATATTAATATAACTTTACATACAATTAATTAAAGCACGTTATTTGTTCTAATAATAATTTTAATAAAAATTTTTAATTGAATGTATTATAAAATACTTACATTTTAAATATTTCATGCTTTTTAAAATATCACTAATCAATATTAATGAACTTCAATCTTTATTTAAACCATGATTGGCGAGAATTTTTAACTGTAAAAGCAATTTCTCGCTAGTTTATAAATTATAAATATAACAAAAATTGCATATAGGTTTTAACATGATGTGTGTTTTTGAATTTATTTTTTATCGTCACAAAACCAAAATAATTTTTCCGAAAATACTCCAATCTTTACAACTATTTTAATATTACAATTATTTTAATATTTACTTTCTGATTATTCTTGTTGTTCAGGTGGTATATTAAAAGTTTGTTGTTGAAAAGTTTTCAAAATTCTAAGTGTCAAAATACTATTACTATTAAAATATATGCAAACTTCGTAAAAATTATAAAAACAAGATCTGAATAAACTCCAATGCGCAAAAAAAAAAACTGTGTTCTGTTTCTCTCACGATATTTAATAAAAAGACTTAAAACATTCACAAAAAATGTAACATATAATTATACAAGTTTAATACAATTTTAAAATTTTTTCAACTTAGTTTTAACTTTTTACAGAAATTAAAATATTATTTAAATTTTCAAATTTTATAAAGTTATGATTTAATAAAAACCTAAATTTTCTGAAAATACACTTTTTAATTAAAATAAAACTTAATGACATTATTTGTGATAGAAAATGTCAAATCACGTTCGTCTTAGTACATTGGTCGAACATTTTTATCAGTCGTTTAATGTTAGAAAACCGGACAAAACTTGTAATGTTCGTCATTCTTTTTTTTTTTTTTTATTTTAATGTTATAAAACAATTTTAATATTTATGAGTTGAAATTTCGATATGTTGATATGTTATGTATCACAATATTTTCAATCTGGTTTAACAATTTCGAAAAAAATCTAACGAAATCTTTTTGATATTGTATAAAAAAAATGTCATTTAGTAAAAGCCTTGATATTTCATTCTTGATGACATATTTCTTTTAAATGGGGAAATTAAGGGTTGCCAAAGATGAAGAATTATATGATCACATTCAGTATTTTTTTTAGTCAGCGTAAAAACTATAACCCTGGCCGGTTCGGAATAATGCAGAAAGATTACATTTTGTTGCGCAACGTATATATAATCTGTTATAACTCCTTAGGAATCATTTATACAAATTAAAATGATTAGACCTTGTTTAACACTAAAAATTTTTTATAGAACTTTAAATTTCGGAACGTTTTCGGTTATAATTGAAAATAATCTTCTCATACTGTTAAAACTAAGTATTATTGATATTTTGGGAAATTAGCATAAAAAAAAATTTAAAATAAGCCATCTACAACTTTTATTTCGAAATTCGATAAATGAAAGGAATATTTTTAAACCTTTTTATGAAAATTAGTGTGGTTTCATTGTGAGAGAAAATTCTTTTTTAAAAAAAACACACACACACACTGCTAAAAAACGAAAATTTTTTTCTTTTACTCAGAATTTAAAGTGAAACTAGTTTTTACGAATTTATGTAAAATGTAACCCATTCATGACAAATTATTCACAAACCACTCATTCAACAAACTAAGTAAAAAAAGTTATAGTACAATAGGGAACACCCATATTATGTTTGACACACATTTTATTTGCAAAAGTATTATGAGGGCAGTATATAAGTTTGACAAAGACTAAAAAACTGAATTTTGTTCTTATTTTCAGTGATGTGGGGTAAGTTTTTATGCTTTATAGCTAAACTTTTTTTATATGATAGGTATTCCGTATATTAGGTCTGAAATTGTTCTTTTAAAAAATAATTTGATTGCGGTAACCTGTGTTTAATAGTAGTGTTTTATTTTGTTTATTAGGTAAACAGATCTCTTTTTTTTAATAAATTCAACTGCTGTCATAGAACAACTATAGTATGATTGTAAAAACTTAGATTTTTGAATAACAATACATAAACAAAAAAATTTATTTTTAAAAAGTCGGAAATTTCTAGGGCACGTTGTTGGTTTTACGGAGTAGCGTTTGCAGGGGGTCACTATTATTAATTTTGAAAAGTTCAATTAGAAGTGTTTACATATGAAAATTATGTAAATATTTAATACATTAATATGCATATTTCATTTTTGTATTCAATTATAATATATACCTAAATAGAAATTAACTGTATCATTTTTGAAAATAAATGAAAAATTTAATTAGAATATTGATACTTAAGATTATGATTTACAATAGTCACTGTATTTGATATAGCTTTTTTTATTTTATGAACCTATTTTAAAACAGTTTTGATTAGATTTGTATCTAATGTTTTTCCTAGATTATTAATTTCTTGTTATTCAATTGTATCGAATAATTGTGATAATATTTTTTGACTCTGGAGTCTTTATTATAGGTTCTTAATTTTAAAAATGTTTTTATTTCATTTCAACTGTAATAGAGGAGAATTTGGCGAAGTGAATAATAATATAATGATCGGTGGTAGGGGTTAATATAAGCTGCAGAGTTCTAATTAGAGTATGAAAATTATTGTGATTCGTCAGTTAATTACACAAAAGTGATGAATTGAAACTCTCACATTCCATATCATGCAAGTTAATGTTAATCTTGAGTTTGCGTTTTCACCAAGAGTAACCACGAGCAGTCACCGTCAGTGTGATACCCTCGCGAACCTAATGAAATTACAACCCTATTCACCACTACACTTAATATTAAAGAAGTGTTTTCTCCTTAATACATGTATATTATTATATTAGCTTACCTCTGCTACAATCTGAGTTGAATTTAAACTTGCATTGAATTCAAACCGGTAAGTAAAAGAGGTTTTTGTAGGTATCGAATAAAATAACACTTGTTTTGAATGTGGAAATTATGGCGCTAGACGTCCAGGCAGCCTGGAGCACTATGTGGGTCGTGGTGTCTTGGCGTCCTCCTTGGACTGTTTATTCTTGGCTGTTATGGGGTAGGTGAACTAGCGAATTGCATGAAAGCGTTTTATAGAACTGGTTTTGCGGTGGAAGTAAAAAACTGCAGAAGTAGAAGAGGGTATGATCAGCTGCGGTACGCGCGCTAGGTGCGCTGCGTGCGTCAGCTGTTTATACAATTTTGGTGCTATCTGTGTTTGATTTATTTAATTTATTGTTGATTATTCTTTTGTGCTCCAGATGTTGTCAAAATATATTATACACTTGAAAATCTTACAATGTGTATACCAACACGTCCGAATATAATAATAAAACACTTATTTCGGGATATATTACATAATTTTAATTCTTCTATAGAAAAATATTTTTTAAATACATAAATTAAAATTCTTGGAACTGAAACGATAAAAGTTAAACAAAACAACTAGTGCTTGGATCATTTAGATAAAAGTTGATGTAATTTAATTTTATCACAATATAAAGTTTGTATACTACATTATTTTCAACAGTACCTACTAAAATATATTATAGGCGCATTGAAGTGCATTAAAGTTCACATCATGTTGAACCGTATAAGACAAATCATTTTATTATTAGTTACTTAAATACATGCCTACAAGTATCCATGTCAGTTACAATGAAAGATTTGATGAGTGTCAGAACAGTTGGTTGTCATTTTGTTGTTATTCTTATAAGACATATTATAAATTATAGTAATTTAATACGGTTTTGTCACAATGTTTCATTCAAACTTAAAGATAGCGTAGGTAAGTCAAATAATATTGTAATAATAACGGTAAATACTTAAATTTTAAAATGTACATGTTTTGAAATATGATAACTTAAAATATAACAATTTTTAATTAATAGAAATATTTTCATTCTAATATCGAGCATTACTGAAAATTATCTCGGTATCGAAAAACATCAGAATATAATTTCCATATTTTAAGAGTTACTAAGTTACCCTAATAATATATCGTTTATCTGCTTCCTTGATCTTTTGACTAAATGTGACTGTCAGGAGTGTTCCTGACGTTCTCCGAAAAAATAACAATAATCAATCCGTTTATACAATATTATATCTATAATATAAGGAAAGGATGCAATTTTTTAACTAAAGGGATCTCTCGTTTCCTCGAAGGTTCTAGCGACGACTCCGTTTTTTATAACTTTGTGTGCATATATACAAATGCACTGCATTTGTATAACCTGATAGGTGTCCTTACAATGTGACTCAGAAACATAAAAAAATGATAATTATTTTCACCGTGTTCGGATCTACATTTTACAAGTATCAACATTGTTAGATTGTTTAGTAAAAAAAAAACACCAGACTCCGAGAAAACATCACCTAGTTTCTATTAAATAAATTATATCTAGAGAAAAAGAAATAGATTGTCTGCTTGTAGTGATACAAATTTACTTTTAACTTCAACAATTTATAACCATGTCAATCACGTTTTTTTTTTTTTTTTTTTATTCCAGACAAAGACTATAGTAAGTAATTTTATAAATTACTTTTAAATTATCGTTTTTACTGATGAAATAACTACATTAAAAAAAAATAAATTATTGTTTCGATTATTTATACAGATAAAAAAATATAATCAAATGCTTGGTGCTCAGTTAAAATGACCAAATACCTAAATTTTCCCACGTATCTTATTCCAAAAATAATTATGACTTAAAAAATGAAGTAAATTCTAGATCTGGTGGAGAACATGACGGAGTAAAAACCTCGATTTAGGTTAGACAATGGTTTGGAAGTGGTGGTCTGATATTAGTACTAAATCTGTAAGCAATCTATTATTGACCAAAGTTACGATTCTAAGCCGTTTGAGTGAGTCTAATACTGAACAAAATCAAAATTTTAAAATTGTGTGTTAAATTCAAATTTTTCGCAAACTTTTTATAACGTTCTAAATTAAATTGGTTTTTGTTATTTTTGTTTGTATGTATGTTAGTTTTATTCATAATAAGTGACAATTTCAAGTCAATATTTGCGATTTTAAAATGTAAGCCGTTTTCAAATTGTAACTCAATAAATAGTCAAAAATTTAAAATATTTTTCAAATAAAATCAAAAGCTAAATTCCTAAATTTCGATATTAATAGTAAAGATTGGATTATTCCTTCTATGACAATTTCAAGATTTATGACCTAAAATCTTTCAAAATGTTTTGGTTTCTGAAATACAACCTAAAAATTAATTTAATTACGAGTATATCGTATATAAACACACTTTGAATAAAGTACTATATATTAGTGTCTACTTTTCGAAAATTTTTTGTTATATCACATTCAACAACCACTTATTATTCGAACCCGAAAATACTTACAGAAAAAAAAATTAAAAAACATTATCTTAAGACAACAGTAACATTCCTCGATTCACTCTAAAATTAAAAAGTAAAAACTATATTATACAATTTAATGATTAATAATTTATTTTCAAAAACTACTCATTAATTATATATTAGTTTATAAATAAAGTGTAGGTATCTACAATAATCTATAATTTTTTTTTCTGGTGTTCTGACTATCAGCATAAGTTCTTCCTAAATTTTTACTGTTTTTCCTTTTACATGTAGAATATTTCATTTATTTTTCAGTTTCTTAAATTTATATAAAACGGCAAGCTGTTTATATTGGATGTTATTATATAGCTCATACTCAATAGTATTTTAATTAATGTCAACTCCATCTTCCGAATCAGTGGATCGTCCAAAAAAGAGAAACACTACACTTGCGACTCAATCTTTCATTTTCCAAATAAATGATAAAACATTTTTAATTTTTTTACTTGTAAATTATAAAATAACAATAATAATTTTTAATTCTAGAGAAAAAACGAAGTGGTAATGAATGATAAATTATTTATTGTCATTTTAATTACATTATCTTTTGTAATTTGTTTTTACGTTTTTCTGAAATAATAAAATTAATTTGTGTTTCAAGGAACACTTAGCTGTAGATTAACTACAAATAGATAAATAATAAAGACCTTTTTCATACACTATAAATTTACAATGAAAAATAAAGTTAATTCAACTACTTAAAAAAAATTAAATAGATTAAAAAACTATTTGTAATAGCTTAAATTTATACTTGGTTTTTCCAATAAAATTGTTTTATATTATTAATCGTTGCTATTACAATAAAACTTTTCACAGGTGTCGTTAAAAAAAAATATATATTTATACTTATATAAATATACATACATACAAAAACCGTTATTTATAGATATTTTTAATGCGCTAAAATTTCATGCAACCAAACTGTATCACACGAAACTGACAAATTAAATAACATTTCTATAATTCTGTTAAATAATAATATGAAGATAGTAATATTAAAAAAAAAAAATACAAAATAGACAAATTTTTAGATAGATTTGTAAATTTTCCTCTTAAGGCACATTATTAATTAAATGATATAGAATACTTCAACTCCAACAAAAAAAAAACCAATCAGGATAGGTTCAAACACTTAAAACCCTATATGAAAGACAAATAATATATAACACAGAATTGTTCACTTATCCGTTTAATACATTCTAATTATTTAAATTATATATTCATTTATTTGTTTATCAATACACTTACAGTAAAAATTTTTAAATTTTAATACTAGATTGCTTAAGTAAGTATAAACTGATAATTACACATAATAATATTTTTTAATTTTGACCTTACGACTAACAAATGATTAACACGGATATAAAAAATTTTCAAGTGTGATATCATAATAAAATTTAAAATAATAATTTTTTTGATTAAAATGTATAATATAAGTTATTTTTAGACCCAATCAAAATGAAATGTTTATAATTTTTATCAAATAATTATGTACAATATGTGATATAAATCTATAGCATATATCTGATATAAAAATAGTAACTTTTGTGGGATGGTAGGTAAAAATTATAGATACTTCAAATATAACATTCTGTGTTTGACTAATATTTTACAAAATATTTATTATTTATATTTTTTTATTTGAGACACAGATACCAAGTTTCAAAAATTATAAAAATACTTTTTTTTTTTTTTTTCTTTATTAATATATACACAATCTATACACAAATGGCACAATAAGAGTATTAGCTGAAATAACAAAAAAAAAAAATTGAAATCATGATTGAAGAAGCCACCCACCAATGACACTTACGTCGTTTAATTATACTATTTTATCCTTATATATAAATAAAAGTAAATACATTTTGTGTTTTTTTTTTTTTTAAGAGAGAGAGAGAGAGAGAGAGGGAGTGATTAATGATTATAGTAAACGATCTCTGCACCATCTCCTTTTCAGTCGACGGCGAGGATTATCGGGAAGTGTTAAGGTATTTAGGTTCCTAATTAGAGGGTTGATATGGTTTGCCAGACGTGAGAAGAATCGCTTGTAATATACAACCGACTCCTCTTCAATCGTTTTGACATGTAGATCGTTGTGGAGTGTTAAATTAGAAATGTATGGTGGAGCGTTAGTGAGCTGACGTAGAGTAATATTCTGATAAGATTGAATTTTATTAAGATTCGATTTCTTTGCCGCACCCCACAGTTGTAGACCATAAGTCCAAATTGGTTTTAGATATGCTTTGTAAATTAGTAGTTTATTTTTTAGGCTTGAACATTTATTTTTTGATAATAAGGTTTTGAGCATACGAGAACGAGAGTTAAGAATTAGTCTTTTGGATTTGATGTGTGGATTCCAAGTCAATCTTTTATCTAAGATAAGGCCTAAATATTTTACTGTGTCGGAAGTGGGTATAGGTATATTATCCAATGAAACTGGAGGACAGAGACCATGTTTCAGGGTGAAGGTGGTATGTATTGACTTGGCGTGATTCAGTTTTATTCTCCACTTGGTGTACCAAGATGAAATAAGATTAAGATGAGTTTGTAAATTACCAGAGGCTATTAGGGGATCTTCGTGAATTGAAATTAAAGCTTTGTCATCAGCGTAATCAGCAACAATGGTGTTTTCAGTGACGGGTTGATCAGAGGCATAGATGTTAAATAGTAATGGAGATAGGATACCACCTTGGGGTACGCCTGCATTTATCATAGCCATTTGTGAAGTACATGTTCCAATGCGAACTTGAAAGTATCGATCGGTGAGGTAGGATTTAGTTAGGAGAAACAGGGAAGGTGGAAGAAAATTGCGAAGTTTATAAAGTAGGCCATCGTGCCAAACCCGATCGAATGCCTGTGAGATATCTAGAAAAACACAGGAGCAATATTGTTTACGTTCCAGCGAGGTAGATATAGAATCAACCAGGCGGTGTACTTGATGAATTGTGTTGTGTTTAGCTCTAAATCCGAATTGAGATGAAGGAAGAATGTTATTTGAGATAACATGTGGGGATAGACGATGAAGAATAATCCTTTCGCAAATTTTTGAAAAAAATGGTAAGAGGCTTATTGGTCTATATGAGTTTGGAGCATCTGGAGGTTTATTTGGCTTTGCAAACATGACAATGTGTGAAAATTTCCACATAAGTGGGAAATATGATAGACGAAATATTGCATTAAAAATATAAGTCAAAAGGACTATTGCCTTTTTGGGTAAGCATTTTGCAACCTCTGCTGTTATAAGGTCAAAACCGGGAGCTTTTTTATTCGAGTGTTTTAAAATTATATTTTTAATCTCGTTTGGTGTGGTGTATTTCACGGGAGGTCCATTTGGTAACGGAGAGTCTAAATACTTTCTAACATTATCTACGTGTTGAGGGTCTAGAATATCAGCGTGAGGTTGAAAAATATTTGATAAATGCGTTTTGAATAATTCTGCTTTTTCTGCGTCACTAATAGCTAATGTATTGTCTGCTTTTTTAAGAGGAGTTGAGGGAGATTTGTATTTTAAAAGCTGTTTAGTCTCTCTCCAAAGGGAACCGTTTGCAACAGATAGGTTGTGCAATTTTTGCTCGAAAGCATTGGCTTTATGTTTTGTAAGGATTTTTTTCAAGGAATTGGCAAGTTTGTTATAGGCGGATTTGTGTGAAGGAAGACGAGAGAGGTGGTACCTTGCTCTCGCTCTACGTTTTTCCACAATTAAACATCGAATTTCTTCTGGTATTAATGGGTAATTAAAATTAGAGTTTATTATATTGTTTGAATTAACAGTTTTGACAGGTTTTAGGGCGGACCACGCTGCCGATTGAATTAGAGTTGTGAAATTGTTGACTGCTTCGTCAATATCGAGATTAGATTTCAACCTGATATTTAGGTTAATATTTTTATTTACTGTATCATGAAATTTGATGTGATCCGTAAGGGGTGAGAATAATTTGGGTGGATTAATACGTGCTAATGGCGTGGCTGAAATAGTTAGGAGAACTGAGGAATGATCAGAGTTTAAATCGAGTATGTTTTTGGTACAGAAGTGTATGTTGCTGGGTATCTTGGCGGTAAAAATATCAAGAATGTCAGGTTTTTTTTTGAGTGAGGTAGGCCAATAAGTAGGTCCAGGTGGTGAGAGGATATTAAAATTTTTTTCGTTGGAAAGGCTGTGTAAAATGATACCACGAGGGTTATTAACACGACAGCCCCAACTTTGGTGTTTGGCATTGTAATCACCCCCGACAATGAAGTAGTTTTTAATTGAACCAAAAAAATCATTAAGTATAGCTCTGGTAATATTGTGACGAGGGGGGGAGTATAGAGCACCTATGGTGATTGGGATGTTATTTAATTTAATTTGGATGAAGCAAGATTGAATATAATCATGGCAATATTCAGGGAGTGGTTGAAAAAATAAGGAGGTTTTGATTAGTAAGGCTACTCCACCATGTGCCGTATTATCTGGATGGTTTGATTTTATTAGATGAAATCCTGGGATATGGAATTTAGAGTACTTAGTGAAGTGGGTTTCTGTTATCAATGCAATGTCAATACGACTATTGTATAAAACAGATTGGAGCTCGTTTATGTGGTTTTTGAGACCATTAGCGTTGAAAAGTAAAATTAAGAGGGAATTGTTTGTGATTGAGTTATTCATTTTTTTTTATCTAAAAGGCTGGTGATTACTTTTGTAAGTAGAGCAATTAATGGATTTAAAAGAGTTTTGAATTCACTTAAGAAACTTGTCAACAGAGTATTTATATCAGTGGCTGAGGGGGGTGTGACTGGATCTAGAGGAGGTGGAGTAGGTTTGGGGGATAGTCCGGAAGTTGCATCTGCATAAGTTAATGGTTGAGCAGGAAAGTGCATGGAGGAGTTTGGTGAGTGACTATCTTGTACATTTTTAGATTTAAGATTATGATTAGTTTTTACAGTTAAATTTTTGTTATTATTTATAGTATTTGGGTTCTTACGACGTTGAAGATTTTTGTAGACTGCGCATCCCTTGTAGCTCGCAGGATGATTTTCTTGACAAAGAGCACATTTGGGGGGTTCATCGCGTGAATTTGGGCAAGAAGATGAATGATGGTCCTTACCGCAGCGTACGCAGCGAGGTGAGTACCCACAGTATGCCTTGGTATGTCCGTAATCCTGGCAGTTCGCACATTGAGAGATTGTTTTGTGTTTGTAGGGTTCTTCAACAATAATTTTAGTGTGAAGTAAGGAAGTGAGTTGGAAAATTTCGTTTGAGTGAATCGTGGGTTCTAAGTCTACGAAGAAGAGAGGTAACGGGTTTTTGTTCAGTCTGTGAAGGACTGGAGTTACTTGTCTGACCTCATATAAGCGCAAGACTAGCTCTTCTTTTATTAATTCACAAGGTGTGGTTGGGTGTATGTTACGAATTACCACTCGAATTGGTTTGTCCTCCTGAAGTTGGTAAGTGTGGAATTCTGCATTTTCTTTTCTTAGAAATTGAACAAGAGCTCTATACGACTCAGGATTTGCTGTTTGTATTTTTAAACGGTCGGCTGATGATTTGCAGTGGAAATTATCAACACCAATCAGATCGATCAGTTCTGTGCACACGCCCGGAAAATCGTCGACGCCTTTTATGAAAATAGGGGGGGGTATAGTAGGTTTAGTAATTGTATTTGCTACAGGTTCTGTGAGTGAAGTCTGTGCTTCTTCGGCAGAGGGGTTGGGAGACTGTTCCATTGAACTGAATACTTCGTAGCGATTTCTTGACGAGAATAGTTTTTTATTGACATGCCGGGGTGACAGCGGTGGATCCGAGGATGTGTACGAAGAGCTTGAATGATTTCTTTTTGACGTTTGAGTAGTCCAGCCGTTTTTTTCGGCGGAATTTGGCAGCGACGTATTTGAGTTGTTGTTTATATTCGTTTTATTCGAATTATTATTCTGGATTATTTTATTTTTGTTTTGATTTGATAGAGGCGTCGTGTTGGAATTATTTTTGTTTTTGACCGTGGTCGACGTAGTAGGCATTGTGGTAATAGCGGCGGGTGATTAAGGTAATTAGACCGTCGGGCGACGGCCTTAAGATAAGAACGCAACGCGGCTGCAGTAGTGTTACGTAATAATGTAGAAAAGAAAAAAGAAAATAGATTATTTAATTAATATTTTAGTCGTTTGAAGCATACGTTCAAACACTCGCGAATTTCCGTATGGAAAATGAACGTTGGATAGCACTAATGAACAGCGATACGCACGTGTGCATCGGACGACGATCACCACGGAACTCATAAAAATACTAAAAAGAAATACCATATATATAATAAATTACAAAAATTGTAGTCTTTCATGCGTTTCGTGTTCGTTTTTCTTTACGTTAATCACAAAATATTGTGTTGTATAGTAAAAGTATAACAATAACATAAATATCCCGATTTCAAGTATGATAATATGTTCAATAATTTATGTTGAAAATATACATAGTAGGTAGCTGAATAAGTAATTTTATATTAATGTATTAATGAACACTATAAAGTCACTTCTTTGTTTTCAATTTACACAGTCATATGTAAATACTTACATATCGTAATTCGTATCTTATTATTTTTAGTTGAAATGAAATCGTATTTTTCAACTAATAAAAGTAAGTTATAAATGTGTCTAGGCTGTAAATCTATGTTCATAAAACAAATGTTTTTGTGTTACAAGCACACGAATATTTAATTTATATATGCATATAATATCATTTATAACATGTCCATCATAATGGTATCCAAAAAAATGTAAAATGTTCTTACTTGGTATCAAAAAAAGACGGTTTTGTTAACACTATCACACTAACGTTTAAACCTATATAATAATTAGGACATTTAATTAACTTTTACAGTTCTGAATTAGAAAAAATCTAAAATTAAATGGAAAGTTGCCGAAAACAAATCGTATCTGTAAAGAATATTTAAAAAAAATTTGTTATCAATTCTATATACGAAATTTGAAACAAACGAAAAACATTAAAAAATAAAAATAATTTTTATGCTCGGTTAGCCTACAGGAAAACTTAGAAAGTTTATAATCGTTTGAATAGCGACTAGAGTAACGTTTGAGTAACGACTATGACTTAACAGTAGATCTTTTTTTGGAAGATTTAGTATGTTATAAAAATAATGATTTTGACCAGAGTTTGGTCTATTTTAAATTAAGATATAGATTTTTTTTGTGTACGGATTAGTCTGTAAAAATATAAAACTCGAACAAGTATGATCTTGGTTTAAGGATTTTTGATGGTGTCCAACAAAAGAAATTCCAATTTTTTTTGACAAAATATTGTTTTCGTTTTTTTACCTTTATTCAGAACTGAGTTTCAATCAATTAAGGAGAAAGTTTAAAATTCAATCCATTTTTATTTTACTTTAATTTGACTTCTCCTGACTTTAAGTGTTTTTTCCAAGAAAAATTATAGGTAAAAATTTGTTTTAATTCATAACACTCGTTGCATCATTAATATTCTCTAAATTATAAATAGATTAGTTTTAAAACCAAAAAACAAAGCTTACTTTACAATCGTTATCTTTCAGAATAATAATTTATGTTCATTTTCGCATGTTAAGTGTTATTATTAAGAAAATTAGTGAAAAAAATTTACTGCTATAAGTTAAATGAGTTCAATTAAATTGACTTCGGTTAAAAGTTTAAAGTTAACAACGAGAAAATTTAACGTGATAAGTTAAATGTTAAGATAAAAAATGAAATGAACTTAACTAAGTTAAAAAAAAGTTAATCATTTACTTTTTTTCTAAAATTTTCACAAGTCATAAACCTAGAGTCTCCCTAGTATTTTCAACTTACTTCAATAGTTAGGAAAATAAACGATCAAAATAAAAAAAAGTTATTGATTAGTTTTGGTTGTTGATTCCGCTTGATAACAAAAAAAAATTTAAATAAACATAGGTAACTTTGCAACAATGATAATTAAGTATTTAGTATTAACTAAAAAAGTTTAATTATTACAATAACATTTTTAACCGAATAATTTAATAAGCTGAAAACAAAAATAATTAACTGATTATGTTAAAAAGTTAAAAACTAATTAACTTTTTGACTAGTTAATTCCCACCATCGGGCTTTGGATACCACACCAATTAAAATAGCGACAATTCAAGGATGTGATTTATTCAATATTTTATTGTTTAACAACTTAATATATTTATTATTTGTTATTTAAATTTTTATATTTTTCAGTCTTTCGATTAATACGTCATTTAAAATATTTTTTTTAATTAGTTAAATCTACATTTTTATGATTGTACATAATTATTATATTTTTGACAAATTTTATCCTTATTTGTCTATTTTAGAAGGCCATATCTTATCATACTTCTCATCATACTTACATGTTACATACAGTTTGAAGCTCTTTTCGGACTACAGGTCCTACTTGTGATCCATCGGGCCAGGGAAACACTGGCCTGATGATACACAGACCGAACCAAATTCGTCTATTGGGAACTTGGTCGGGACTGCAGGTTTTGGAACTCGGTTAGTAGGTGTCTAACAAAAAAAAAAGCACCGAGATCAGTCTGGTTCGCGTGGGCCAGTTACTGACGGGGAGGTGACTAAAAAAAATTTGGCCCGTTTTTTTGTTTTCCTCGGAACTTCGAAAATAACCAACGTTTCGAAAAACGCTTCAAATAAAGTACCATCTCGGATCGATTATCTATCTTTTAAGGTATCGTGCGTTAAAATCGGTGCAGTTTTTTACAAGGACTTTTGATCACAGAAAAAAAAAACATCATTGTAAAACCAAGGATACATTCTTCACTAACGCTCGGAATCTAAAAAAAGAAAAATATAATGTGCCAGATTAACAGGACGATTTCCCTGACGCCGACGAGTAACCGTGTATACACGGCTGCTGCTGTTGTTGCCGGTCTCATCCTCCGCAACATAACGATCAGCGGCGTCGGCCGATTTTGGGTTTTTAGGCAGCCATTGGGTCTTCCGGGTGGTAAATTTAGTGTGAACAACGTAAAGCACGACCAAGGAGATGAAAAAAAAGCGTCCCGACAACAGACGTGTGTAGCTCTTTTTTCGTCTGCGACGACGACGACGACGACGGTACCGGCAGCGTCGGTGTAATAAATTGCGGCGGGTCACACATCACTTCCTATAGTAACGGATATGCTCGAACGACGGTGGTGTGTGCGATAACCGAGGAAACGAGCGGAACATTCAATTAAATAATAATAATAAAAATAATAAGGAAATTTATAACGTTCAAAATTCATTATGTTTCAAGTTTTAATCTTCAGAAACATTTTTAAAACTGTTTTAGTTAAAAAGACAACAGATGTGATAACATATATATACTTCAACACAAGTGAGTTCTATACTATCGTCATACAGATAGAATTGCATAGATATTTCTTGCAATAATTGAAGAAAATTCGTATTTCTTCCAATAAATGAAAAGTGAGTGATTTGTGGGGGCGATTGGGTGGAAAGCTTGTCGGTGTAGCAGCTACGGTTTTGCGAGTTACCGTTTTGGTTTATTCGTCCCGGATTTGCCGGAACGTAACCAGTTTAGGGATCTACGTCCCGGCGTCCCCAAAAAATTTCTCGGGACATAGTTTTGTCCCGGATTTGAAGTTTTGTATTACAATGTCCCAGATTTTAATACTGATCACATAAATTTGTTTCCTTTCCTTAGTTTTAAATTTGTCTCCTTTCCTTAGTAAGAAATGGTTTTCCGAATATAAACCACTAAGGGAGTTAAAATGGAGTCAAAAAACGATAAAGAGGTAAAAATAAAAAATTGTTTTTTTTTTTTGTTGGATTTGTTTTTAAACGTAGTACACATATTCAATAACACAATTGAAGAACGGTCTTTTTCCACATTTTTCAAGATTAAACTCTTAAAGAGGATAATAGAGAAAAAAGAAAAGAAATGTTAAAAATAAAAAACAGTTTTTTCGGACAGATTTTTTCGAATAGGTTTTGGCTTTTGGGAGGTTTTTGAAAACGGGAAGCTCAATTTTGAATACAACATTGAACTTAATCCGGGCAGCGCTGGGTCAGTACGGCTAGTATTTACATAAAATAGTCAATCAACAATTTATACAAAAAACAAATAAATAAATTACAAACATTTTGCTTACACAGATATAGATAAACAAAAATCTTCAAATTCATGTAAGCTTTTATTCAGTTATTTACGTATACTATTTATGGTTTATTAGTATTATAATGATAAAAAAAAGTTTTTGTTTGCTACACAACATAGAAAAGTCGTTAAACTTCTCAAATATTTATAGAGAATTAATTCTGGATTACTGAAAAAGTCTTTATTTTTGTTTGCGTTATTGGTCTTAACACGGAAAATATAGTGACGTTATGAAGTGCCCTAAAGACATACAGAATTATCAAATCTTAAAAATTAAAATTGTATTTGATATACATTTTTTCTGGAAAAAAAAAAAAAAAAAAAATTTTTAACGACGAAATTTGGCAGATTTTAATACTTATACGTCTGTAAAAAGGAATCGTGAAAAGTGTTTTTACAAATTTTTTAATCACTTAACTATAATAATATATTCAATTTAAGTCTCAAAGTTTGATGTCTTAAAACTGAAAATCCAAGTTAGTATAAAGAAAAATGTCATTAATGATTATTAAAATAAAAATTCGCAATATACACTGCGAAAATTAACAAAGTTTTATAATTGGTATATTAAAGATTAAAATTATTTGAAAATCATATCACGCTTGCATTAAACACCTGATAAAAGTTTTGTTTTAAAAAAAATAAAAAAAATGGTCAAACTTTATCTAGATAAACATAAAAATAAGAACACCATTTCAATGTGGTTACAATAATATAAGCGTGTCATACTATGATAAGCTTATTTATCACAATGTAATGATGAATTTGAAATGTATTTAAAAATTGTATTTTAAGTTGTTATATTTTAATAAACATAATTGTTATAGTCGTGTATTAACAAACTTTCAGATTACATCCGAAAGTACATTTTGCATGTCAAAAATCGATTTTATTATGACAGTATGTACCTAATAATAGTACAATTATATTTACTAGAAATGTGTTTTTACTAAAAAAAAACTTAAAATGATTTAATTGTTCTAAAATATTCTTTAAAATTTTAAAAATGTATCACCTTGTTAATTTTCTTATACTGTCCATTGTTTAGATGGTCACCACATGCGTTATAAATTATTGAATTTGAAACAGTCAGTCTGTTTTTTTTATCTATAAAATAAGATTTAACCAAACGTTTTTTAACTCCTAGCTGTTTTGAACATTATTTTCATAAAGATAAGATCATAATAAATTTTCAAAAAAAAAAAAAAAACAGGTATTTCATTATTTTCTTAAATTTCAAACTGTTCATTGCGTTGAGAAAACAAAATTGAAAATTTTAAAATATTTAAATGTATTAAATTTGTATATTATTATATAAGCAAATTAATGCATAAAATATATGGAAAGTTGTAATTTACACTACTTATTTAAGTATCGTGTGAAAATCATACAAATAATCCTCTTCATTATCATTATGATTTATTAACACTAATATCATTATAAACGGAGTACTTTTACTGCCCGAATAAAAGTGTTGACAAAAAAAAAAAAAAAATGTTAGTTTGAAATTAATACGTTCTTTATTTTTATGCTACAAACAAAATCTAAAATGGAATTTTGTATTTTTAGATAAGAAATTGAAAGAAGGAGAAATTGTACACGATATTTGTCATTCTGACTCATAAGGTGTAACAAGATTTTTGCAAAACTAAGCTAAAGTTTTACAAACAAAAATAATTGTTAGTACAAAAAAATATGTGTTTTTCTCACAACAATGCATTTTATTAGGTATCTCGACACAATATGTTACGTTATTTAATTACTATAATTATGTTTTGAATTTTTTTCTTTCATAAAAAAATATTGCAATAAATGTTTAAAAAATAACCGGCAGCTCATTATTTTCTTAAAAAAAAAAATTTTTATACATAATGAATCAGGTATACTTCCGGATGTCCGATTTTAATTTTTAATGTATGTATGAACTCATCAACAATTTTTCTAGGCTATTCAGGAAGCGAATTTTCAATTATAAAATTATGATTATAACTTGAAAATTTCTCTATATATTTACATTCTATTTTCATTAATTTTGGCCTAGTCAAGAAGATTATGAATTTAACCACATTTTCAAACTAACACTCGGTTGTCAGGAAATATGTTTAATTTACTCCAGCTTCTTTTGGTTTTTATAACTTCACAAATTATTTCTTCAAAAATATATTTCTAATTTTGCGACGTTATTGATTTGCGCGTGTGTGCAGATAATTGTCTCATAGATATCGCAAATATTCTACATTTGATCTGAAAGGCTACTAGCGTTTGTTTATTGCTTCTATAAACACAAAAAACAAAAGTTGATGTATAATATACAATAACTCCTTAGAACATGACATGCTTCAGCCACCTTTACACCAATATTGTAATTATCACTAATTGAATAACCATTATGCTATACTCAAAATCTAAAATTAAATGTTTTATTCTTAGAGAAGAAATTGATACCAGGAGAATCCATGAAGGGATTTTGTAAATATTATTACGAGACTATTATATATCACAGTCGAACACGATAAATAAAAATGTTTAAAAATCTGTTTATATTCTCTTCACTACAAGGAATGTAATTAAATAGGTCTCGACAAAAATATGTTACGTTGTTTAACACAAAAACATTTAAATGTAAGAATTTAGCTGTAATGTTAAAAACCAAAATTTGTAAAATATTTCATTCCAATTAAACTTATGGTTCAAACGTTAAACAATAAATTTTAATGTATAAAGACAAATGGTAAAAATTTAGCTTATCTGAATACACACACACACACATATCAAATGTCTTGAATTTTGAGAGATACCTTTCAACAAACTATAAATTTATGGTTAATAGTTTATAGTTTATATATTTTATAGCTTGTAGAAATGTACGAATGTATAAAAAATATTATTACAAAGAAATAATCTTATTTTAATATTATGTAATGGATCATGTTGACTTCGTCGACTTACGTATAGATTTTTAGGTAGTAAAATATTTATTTTAATGATGCTATTTGAATAAACTGTACTAAAAACCGTTAACAGCTATTGTAATATATTTTACAATTTGTTTGTTGAAGTTTAAATTATCAAATTTCAGTGTTATACAGTAATTATAAACGTGTATTTATTGTTTTATTATAAATTAATACAACCTGCATTCTTCCGATACACAAAATAAAATATTGGTACATTAGGTAACTCAAACGAAACATGAAACTTGAAACGCGAAATGTCTAGAACTAGAGCATAACGAACAGCAACACACAATTTTCGATTTAGAATTAATTTTAGAAGATGTATAAAACATGAATCGCAAATATAAACAGTAAATCCGAAAATATATACATTGTACAATTACAGAATTTTCTTCACCTGTTGGTTTTTGATATTCTGATCAAAATGTATTGGTTTATCTATTATTTACTTTTTAATTAAACGTGTGGATTTTGGTGCTTTCCACAAATTTCTAAGGGTTAAATTTCCAAAAACAACCACCTGCAATCTATTTATATCGATGCGGTAAAACAAATACATTAATAAAAACTAAAATAAGGAATCATGGAGAAATAATAAAAAACAGACAATGGAGAAGCTTGGAAAATTTTAGAATTAGTTCATTTTAGGAGCAGGCTTTTTGTAAAAAGAATGAACAGGTGTTTTTTGTAAAAAAAACACAGTTTTTTTTTTCAACGACAATAATAAAAAATAAATACACTAGAATGTCTCGAACACAAGTACATAGATTGTCTTCTACAGCAATTATTTTGGCCACGACTATATTGGTTCAAATATTTTATAGGTACAATTTTATTTTATTTTGTAAACATAGAAACTAAATCATCTTCTAGACACGTCCGTTTCCAAAAATAATTTCAAATTCGGTTTACGTATTGCGAACGTACTATGGACTAAACGTTTTATCTAGGTACTTACTCTTACAACCTTAAAGTTCATATTTTGGCTGAAATTATGGACTTGTAACAGTAAATTTTACCCTTTTGTGGGTACCCTAAGCTCCATTTTCATTTTTCGGGGTCAACTTCATAGGGAGGGAGTTAAGGTTGATTTAGGATTTACAGGTTTGCATTTTAAAGTGCTATTTTTATATATTAATAAAAGTGACATCTACCTTTTTGGTATACATTGTCAGGGACTGTTTTATAACATTTTTACGGCAATATATTTTACATTTTAGGTCTCAATGGTCAGATAAGTAAGCCATGTGACACGGAAAGGAGCCATAATATGTTATAAAATGCTTTTTTACTTTGATAGGAACCTATAGGTACGTTTGACCAACTTTTTTTTATTTGCTTAACAAATCTGATGCTCAAACAATATATTTGCAACCAAATACCCATTCATTAATTTTGTTTTCTAAGATAATAAAACTAGACTACCTATACGTATAGTTTGATTTTTTTCAGGTACCACACCTGTTTTTGTGTATTTATTTATTTAACCACTTAAACTTATCATACATATTAGTATCTAGTAAATTTATATGGTGAATCGACAAATTTAAATTTAAAAACAAAATATACCAATAGTGTTGAATTTTAACATATAATAATCAAAAATATGAAACATAATCTAACGAGTGAATTTGCTACTACACATATGTATTTTGCTGTTACACAAAGTGTGTGCTAAAACACACGAAATTCGTGGTGTCTCGTTAGATCAAACTACATCGTAATAACTCGTGTTCCCTTTTAACACCTTGGACAAAATTATAGGAGGATTTGGGGACGCTATTATCGAGAAAAGGTAATTGAAAACTATCAGTTTTGCTTATGTATGTGTAGTATATATTTTTATTATACTGTTATGTTTGACACGGTTATTTTAAAACCTAAATGAACACAAAATCGTAAAACAAAGCGTTTTATACCAATATACTTATGCGACGACTGTAAAGGATTTAAAGAGGTAAAAATACAAATTTGAAAAAAGAAATAATTAGCAAACGCGCGCGACGCCTTGTCGCGTTATAAAATCTAAATATAATATTTTTCGTGCACACTCTTCGTGTGGAAAAAGTGTCATGTTAGACAACCGTTGTCCACGAGTTCCTTGACCAAGTCGGCGATCATTTGACAGCACAGGTTGCTCGTGGTCATGACCGGGTACGGTTCCTTGCTGGGCTCGTCGTCCGTGTTGACGGCGTCTTCGGTGTACATGTCGGGCGCTTGTTCCGAGTCGCAAGTTATGATTGGTATCATGTCCAGCGCCACTCCCAACCCGAACACGTTGTACTCGCGGACTTCTACGATTAATCTGTAACGAAAACCAAAAAAAAAAAAAAAAATAATAATAATAAGAAGAAGAAGAAGAAGAAGAAGAAGAAAAAAAAACTAAATTTAAAACACGCAAGAACCTTGTACAAATAATTGCACGCAGAACGAAATCGCATTTCGTTAATAATATGTTATTATCGCGTTGTTGTGAATACATATTGTCTACGTCGGAAAAAAATGAAGTAAGTAAAACAACATTTGTATTATTTGTGATTTTCACCATAATGCATAGACGTTAGTGATTTTTTCCCGTTAATATTATACTTTAATTAAGTTTAAACATGACGTTTAAAACCAAAATTTTTCACCACACTTATTACAAAAATAATGTACACTAACTCAAACCTATAAGTGTATGTTGTAATAATATAGGTATACGAAATATAATTCTGTGCGTCTGTTAGTAATCTCCTGAACGACTTGCCCTCGGATTTTTACGACAGTAATTTCAGATATTGTTCTTAGAAATACCAGGAAGATTTGTAAAAAAAAAATCAACCACTTGAAACGTGAAACGGGAGACAAAAGTTAACGGATAATAGAATAATGAATACCAATTATATTTCAATGATATACGCGAATGTATGTATCACAACCTAACCTAACCCATTCACAATTTCTAAAATGGGGTAAAATTAGGTAATATAAAAAAAAATGATTGATTGAATTTTCTCGAAACTAAGCATGTTATTACTCGGCCACGCAAATAATGAATGTGTTACAGCATTACCTGAAAAAATATTAATATAGAGGGGAAATTTTCCATAATATGGTCCATGGAGTAGTTGTATTAGATTGCTTATACTGATAAATTTATCATTGACGAGTCAAAATCCTTGGAGTTACTATGATGAATTTGGTAAGCTGTTCTGTTTTATTAATTAATGATTTAGTAAGCTGGAAATTAATGATGTAAAAAGGAAAAACAATTTGATCAGTTAGATTTTCATGAAACACAGCATAAGTAATAAGAATAAAGAAAGACTATTATGTTATCATAGATGAAATATTGGGGGACCAAGGAATCTAAAAATACACAAAATGGCCTATCTCAGCTTTATACAAATTAGCCCCCAAAAATTTTAATTTTAGCTATCTAAATGGCGTCTATACTTATTACATTAGTTTCTAAAATTAAACGTTTATTATAGAACCTTATGACACTTGATATTCCTTTAAATACAAAAGTAACTGTTTCATTTTTCATGTTTGAATTAATTATTGCTGAATCACATTTGATGAAATTTTAATGAAATTTATACGATGATAAGTGAATTACATCAGTAATTGATATTACGTGAACGCACGGGAAAAGACACAGTAAGGTTTTCTTAAAAACATTATCCCTAAGAGGTCAAAAAAGAAAAAATTTTGATTTCCAAATTCTGATCAAAATCCATCATACTTAACTAGGTATCGTTACCTTTTTTTTCAAATATAATGTGATAACGATCGCAAACGAATTTAAAAAATGAATGTGTCTTCAATTTTCCAGGTAATCTAAACCCGGGTAACGCCGAATCAAGATAGTCCTTAAGATAGTCAAGATCAGTACCTTAATTTATATGATATATGGTGGAAATCAATAATAATTTTAATTTGATACGAATATTATAAATTATAGTCTGTATCAAATAAAAAAAGCGCCGGGATCAGTCTAGGTTGCGTGGGCAGTTTGAAGGCGTAGCGACTACGCTTTGGGTGGGTCACTAGTTTAGAAGTTGTGGTTTAAATGCATTATTTAATTTCTGAAAGCAACGATAAATCATTGCCTTTGAAAATACGATTCTGAGCGAGCTCAGTTGTCTAGTATACTGAGTGGTAAAACAAATTTAACAATAAATATTCTTGTCAAATCTGTATCTTTTCTATTTTAGTATTGTATAATAGTTTCAGCTTAGTCCAATCTTTAATTTGGATGTTATGATCAAAAACATCTAAATCGATGTGAAAAAAACACGTTTCCCGTAATTATTTGTTTCCCCCAAGTTCCATTACTCCCTTAAAAATGATCAAAATAGTTTGAAAACTAAGCAGTTAACTCGTTAAACCCTTTTTAATGACACATATAAATTTCAAGTCAAACGGAGCACTTTTGGGAATTTGACCGTTTTCGTTTTTTCCTCAGAACCAAAAAATAATAAACGTTTCAAATAAAGTACCATCTCGGATCAACTATCGATCTTTTGAGGTAATGTACGTTAGAATTGGAGCATTTTTTCTACTAGAAAAAGTGGTCACAAAAATTTAAAAAAAACCTAATCTTAGTCCCTCGGGTCTCCTTTACTGACTTTTCCATAACGTGTTGTCATCCTAAACAAAGCTGTATGCAAAATTTATTTTGATTACAAGATTTAAAAATAAAAAAAATACTTAAAAAAAAACACAAAAACTTTTTTCTGGGAGTGGAATTCGAACCAGCGCGGCACCCAGTCGACAAACAATATATAATATTATAGTGTGACGTACCATTTTATCGACACTTTTCTTGTACGCTCTTGAAAACTACTGGGCTGATTTCGAAAATTGCTAAACGTATAGCAATTTTCGTTTTACATAACATATTCAATTTTTAATTCTTAAATAATAAAATTGTGTAAGTTACAATTTTAAAAAAAAAAAAAAAAAAAACCACAAAATGACAAATTTCGGTCAATTTTCAGAATTAAAACAACTATAAAAATAAATTGTGACTAACGATTTTTAGCATTTTTTAGTTACGAACAGTTATATATGTCTTTAACATTGTATTAAATTTTCAAAACTTTTTCTCGAAAATTTAAGTTTTTATTGAAATTAAATAACAATAAAATTTGAAATTTTTGAAAATTTCATAGTTCTATATTTAGCTCAAAAATTTGTGGAATATTTTGAAATTTACCTCCGACCTGTACATTATCAATATTAACATTGTGTAAAAATATCAAGTCTTTCCAATCATTATTTTGGGAGTTATGACCAATTAACAAAATTGAATTTGTCAAAAATGCGTTTTCCGTACTTTTCTCCGTTTTTTCTCCAATTTTTTTTTTGTTTTTCCTGAAAAACTTTTTTGAAATTAAAAATTTTGAAAAACCACTTTCAATAATGCACCAAGGATATAAAATTCTCTACCGGAAAGAGGTACTGTTGTTGAAGATCGGAGCAATTCCCTAGGAGCTACACGTGCCACAGACACAAAAAAAAAAAAAAATAAATAACACACATCTTTGTAAAATCAATAGCTTCCTCTCTTCGCTCAAAATCTAAAATAATATCAAAAATTTACAAAATTTTAATCAAATTATAGTCATTTAACCATTATAACGTATGTGTTGATACTCTCGATCTCAAATTTAAAAATTTTGTTTGAAGTTTTAAATTTCAACTTTTCAATTATAAATATAAGTTAAAACATGTTTGACAACAATCAATAGGATAACATCAACTGGAATTATTTACTTACTTTTTTTTTATGTCTGGATAATGACTCAAGCAATTCGTTTGCGTCAGAACCGCGATAACCGAGTCGCAGTATTCTTCTAATAATTTTGAAAAATACCGTTTCCTCAATTCCGCACTGGTACAACAATACAAAAGGCTGACCAAGTCCAAAGCCGGAGAACCGTATCTAGCCAACTGAAAATCCACTATCGAAACCTGAAAAAATTACCAACATTGTAGTGTTTTAGTAGATATATCAAAGACTAGAGGTGTACTAATATGTGGAAAAACTTAATTCAGCGAACAGCTTCTCATACCTCAGAAATGCTCCCGTCTCGAGCATACTGAAACAGAAAATTGTTTGTCCAACAGTCGCCGTGGCAGAGTACCGCCAATGAGTCCTTTGGTGACACCAGTCTCACCATGTACCCGAAGAATGATTCGTGGTTAACGAATTTTCTAAATTTATCCAAATACTTGAACTTTTCACAGTCGGTCAGTACGGACTCCAGCTGTAAACGAAACATTACAAACACAACTGATATTTTTACACAATATACAATGCTTACCATTTTTTCAGCGTTTTCTGCAGCCCGTCGGTAGTATCCTTTGTACCACATTTCGTTTTCACTCCTGTAATACACTTCGTTGATGGCTTCCGAAACGCATTCTTTAAACTTTTCGGGATCGTTCACTTTCATGGACAACGATAACCCGTGAAATTTTCCCAAAACTCTGAAAAATCAAAGAAAAAAAAATAAAATAAAAGACGCGAATAAAATAACATCGCAAAACACGTATAGGTATAATACCGTAGCACGGCTTTACAATGGTCCAAATCGAGACCCTTCATTCTGTCCAACATTTCGAACCCTTTGCACCGCATATCTTCCAATATGACGATATCGCTTTGGGCCAAATAACACTTGGGCACGCTGTTGAAAGGTTCGGTCAATCGTTTCGCCTCCTACAAAATATCCCGTCGTTGTTTTGTAAGCTCCATGATGAAAAACGTGTTAATATATATACATAATATTGTATATACAGGTTGACCTGATACTCCATTAACGCCGTGAGCGATTTCATGTAGAAAGTCACCTCGTTGTTGAACAGCATTTCAGATTTGTACGTACTTCTCGCCTGTTTGCTGTCGGGCAGACACTTGTAGATCAGCGATTTAGTCCATCCGTTGTCGCCATACAGTTTGATTCTGTACAGCATCGACGTGTAATTGTCACCTCTTTTAGATCCTAGGGTCGTCTGAAAAATGACCAATAAAACACGATCCTATCGATATATTTGTGATTCTGTAATACCTCGTACGAGTTTATTTTTACTCCGGTCTCTGTTCTGTCAATCATGGACTGCAAAAAAGGCAAATCTATTATTTTGGATCCGATCATTATTACAATGCCGACGCTCTTGACTACAGGATGCGTACGATTAAACTGACGTTAAAACGCTCCCGAGAGCATACCCACGTTCGTTCAATTACGTCTACTACTATATTATTGTTTAGACCAATTTTATTTTATTTTTTCATTGTATAGGGACTGACGCACATCCGTACATATTATTCATTATTCACACAAAGTTTAATACGCAATCAACAAGACAAACATAGCTTCTATCGTATGATTAAAACGTACTAAAAATTTATAATTTGTATATTTTTTTTCAAACGATCGGTACATTTTGGTTCCATGCGAACTGTATAGCAAGACTATAATCTGCAACTCTCTTTGTATAGTAAAAAGCTGAACGTTTTACCTTAAAAATTCAATTCTTAAAACAAATAGGCTTGCTTGTAGTTGTATAGATAATATCCAAAACACGATTTGACATCATTAAACGTATTTTATTGAAACAAATAGGTACACGATTTAACAGCAATAATACAGTATTCAAATATTGTCAAAACTATAACGCGGTTAAAGTGACCCCGAACACAAGTAAACTGGAACAGGATATCAACGAACAATTTTGTTGACATTTAAATATAATATTTTCATTCTACAATAGTAGTTTCTCATCCGACAATCAAAATTAAACAAATACCAAATCTAAAGTACCTACTCAACAACTCGTTACAATAAAACCGAATATTCTATAAAAAAAAACGACATCTTTTACTTTGCAAATGAATTATTTTTAATTTTTAAAGAAAGTATTGTCACATGTTTTCTCTGCAGTTTTCTATACGCGTCAGCTATAAATTGTACGTAAAACGATAATCATTTTTTAAAAATGTAAACTGGACCAGTTTTGATTGATATTTATCTTCAATTTTCAAACCATTTTCGTTGACCCCCCGTTAAGTCCTCGGCGGGAGCAAATTGATTTGATCATAACAATTTTATTGTAACTGCAGTTGTATCCTAGTAACTTTTACAGAGAGACAGGAAGTGACGTGTGGTGTATAGTTGCGTGCGTGTTAAGCTTAACGAGTTGTAATAACAGACGTAAACAAAAACACAATAGCCTCGTTATAACGTATATAACGTTGAATGTTTTTATTTACATAACGTGGTCGAACTTACGCATCAAAACGTGAGCGCAGCACAACAACTATAATTTATTGTTGTTATCGTTCATTGCGTTACGCGAACGAAAATCGTTGCAAAAAATCCGAGAAACGGACAGTCCTATAATATTATATACTTTCACTGGAATACAAAAAAACGAAAACACGCGCGACATCGTCAGTTTATAAAAATCACCTTAAAACTACTGAGACCCATCACGTTGATAGTGTAGTTGCAAAAGTATAAAAAAAAAAATCATAAAAAGTTATCAAATCGCTTAACAGTAACATTAAAAATACAGGACGGCATAACGGGAAACCAGGTCAAAGGAACGTGGGTATTCGGAAGAGGCGAAAGGGACGATCGCTTCCTGAACCGTAAAATTGACTTTAAATAAACTTTAAAACTTTTTATTTAAACTTTTTAAATAAACTCAAAAGGGGATCAGAGTAAAATTTTTGATTTTTTCCGTACTAGTAGGATAAACCCTCCTTTCCCCCCCCAATACTCGAATTGAGGGGGGTGGAGTACCCCTTAGTTTTTACGAAATATTTTAACGTACCCCTTCTAATTTACTTCCCCTTGTGGTCTGGTAAATAGGGAAATAGGAACGTTTGGAACTATTTACTCAACGGCGTACCTTCTTCTATTATTTTTCGAGCAATGTCCCCCTCTCCATTAAAATGTGAAAGATGGGCACAACCGAATGATGACTGTTTGTGACGACTTATTCGAAAGTCTTATTATATCGAGGCATTCAATTATTAACACGTAATAATTGAATTCGAAACATATCGATAGTTGTTTGAAAAAACTGAATATCGTACTCAACAAATTAATTTTAATCGAATTATTCGCGATAGTCGTTACCGATTGATTTTCGTTCGTTTCAAACAGATTCCAGATTGTAAAAATTGATATTGACAATTCAAATTATTTGTTTTCGGTATAGATGATTTGGTTGTAAGTGACCCGTCGTAATTAACTCGTTAAAAAATTAAGTTAGTTTGAATTAAGACCATTGACTCGTTAACTATTAACTTAATAAGTTAATTTTTTTTTAAATTTATCGAGTTGACAATAAGTTGATCTAAAATATCTAAAAAACAAATTTAATTCTTTAAAAAAAAGAAAATTTAAAAAAAAAAAAAGAAAAAATATTTTTAAAGCGAAGGAGGAAATGTCTATCACTAGGTACAAAACCATGTTGATTAAAAATACGAAATATCATCTTTATTTTAAGTTAAGTTTATTTTTTTTAGTTAATTTTTAATTTAATAAATTAAAAAAATTAATATTTATTTTCACTGAATTGTTTGTTGTTCAATTAATTCAACTTAACGTAACGAGTTAAAAAAAGTTGTTAACTTTCCCGGCCTTGATATTAACCGATATTACTGTTGACGATTCGAAGGGCGATTCGATTGTTTGAAAAATGTATCGAATCCCCAGATTCACATTACTGATCTTATCGTCGATTGTTTCAATTAATACCATCGAAACAGGGAGTGAAAACTGTGTGAAATATTTCGGTTTTTTGGTTAAGGTTTTAAAAACGTTTTTTTGGTTTTTCGTTTTTAAACGGTTTGAAGTTCTTCCGGCTTTCAGTTTTCGCGTTTGAATACGGTTTCAATGTTTTTCGGTACCTACTCAGTTTTCGTGATCAAAAACGGTTTCTATTTTTTCCGGGTTACCCCCGGTTTTCTAACCGTTTGTACTCCCTGCCATCGAGTACTGTTATCGATGCCGTCGACCAATTCGATTCTTGTGGAAACCGTCGACTAACACAGTATCGATTGTTCGAACCATTCGGTTGTGCCCTGATACGTTCCCCAGACCGGGCGGGGTCGCGCTGCAGGTCAGCCGGTCGAGTTCTGACATTGGAAATTGTGCTGTTTCATCGGTATGCCGGTCGGCCCGTCGGTGAACTGGCAGATCTGCAGGCCCATCTTGGCGAACGGATGGCACTTGCTGTGCGGATTGCCCCATCTGCCGTAATAGTGCATCCACGACGGCAGCATCTTGGACGAGTTTAGCACGTCCACGTTCAGCCAAGTGCGCCACGGAACCCCGTACCCGCTGTCGTCATACAGCCGCGGGATGCGCACGTACTTGTGCTTTCCTGAGGAATGATTAGAAGAAATAAATAATAGTTTTGTTTTTTTTTTTTTTTTTCGCAAATTCCGGCAAACTGGTTTGCCAATTATTTGTGTGAAGTTTTGAAGGCTGCAGTAACCTAACCAGTAATTATAAATAATGTAGCATAATAAGTCTTTAATTAATTTTTTTTTTTTTTTTTTTTTAATAATAGAATATAATGCATTCTAAGTATGCAGTGGATATTTTTACAAGATGCATGTAGACTTTGTGACGAAGGACCGAAAAATACTTCAAAACAAAGCTCAGGTATGGACGTGGCGTACAACAAGGACTAAAATTGTGTGTAGTACAACACACTTTATGTAATACGAAATAAAAAATTGTGTAGTTTTTATTTTTATTTTAATAGTTTAAGAACTTAATGCAAAAACATTAAAACTTATCAATAATTTGATTTGATATAATTCAATCAACGTTTCGCTTTATGAAAAATTCTTAGGTATTAGCTCGTACAAACTTTAGGTAACCAAAATAGAGATAAAAGAGTAAAAATTGTTTTAATTGCGTCGAAAGTTTTGAGTGTTTACCTTTCAGAAGTTTGTTGAAGATTTATCGCAAAAGACAACACTAAACTAAACGAATTTATAACGGTTTTAAATTTTTATTTTGTTTCTAAAAAATGTATTGTCAGAACTAAAAAACTAAGCAAAATTTTCAACAAAAAAAAAAAATTGATATTTTACAAATACTATCTAAGCTCATTTTACAATTTTCGACACCACTTTTGTAGAAGTTTAATTATTTTTCCCGCCCTTTTGGCTGATCACAGAAAATGATTTTCATTTTGAATTTCCAAGTCCAAAAGACCGTTTTGATTTAATGGCATTTTATAAATATTTCAACGGTTTGAATGGAGGTCCGGGCCGGGAAGGAGAAAGATTCGCATAATAAACAAATTTCAATTACACTAAGGTGTAACACGAAAAAATTAAAATTTTATTCTTTGGCATACAATAGAGAAGAATAGAATCGTTTTGATGCCAGGGCAAATAAAATCGGTATAGTACAAAATTGAACTACTCGAAATTCCAAACTCGTCAGAACCACCAATGATACCTGGAGCCGTCCACAAGCCGTGGGACCCTTTGGCCGCAAACAACACCGGGTGACTGCCGTCTTCCGTCAAGTGTACCACTTCAGGAAACTTAGGCTTTTGCAGAAAACCTTTGCGCACCTCTTGGCGGTCAAAAACGAACTTCCGGCGGACTTGGTCGTACCGGTAAAATGCACCAGCGTCGTGCACCGACACGTACATTTCTTCCGGTTCATCGTACCCCTGAAGCGGTGTCGACAGACGCCATCGTAAAAATTATTATATTATTGTAAACAGTAATCAATATAATCGCTTCTGGTTAAAAATTAAAAAAAAAAAAATAATAATAATATTGTAAACGCTTAACTTAAAGTAAGAATTAGGCCTAATGTAAAATATCCATTCTAGATAAGCTCGTGCTCCTGATCACTTTTTAGATGTGCGTATACCATATTATGTATTATGAATGATGATGGTTTGAAGGTATAAATGATTGGCATAAGTATAATATACGAGTTTCCTATACTGGTTTGACGTACAAATTCAAGGTGTTAAATTAATACTTCGCGGTAAAAAAAAAAAAAAACAAATAACCCACAGGTTTCTAATGGCTATAGAATAAAACCAGCCGTATTATGTATGCGAATCCTGTCGAGTGGTCTTAAAATACGTCAAGCAAGCATAAATATGACCAAATGTCATCAAACCGAAGCCGAACGACTTATCTGCGGAAACGTTGAAACCTTTTTCCTCGGACTAAACCCGAAACAAAATGGTGCGATTGGGAACCTCCAGAGAACAACCAAAAATAAACTACCGAATTTATATGTATAAACGCGAAAATTGTTTCTACTTAAATCCGAGGATGTCTCCGAAATCATTTATTCGATTTAAGTGTGGTTTTTTTTTTTTTTTTAGATTAAAAAAGGCATCAAGGAGCGGGTTTAAGACATATCATTTTTTCGAAATTCCACCTTTAAGAGTAACATCAAACACAAACTTTGCAAAAACTCGATAATGTTTTGTTTTATGGTACCGATGGTTGTTGTAAGTGTTACATTGAATAAATCTTTAGTTGTTTGTTAGGCTAACCATAGTTTGATAAAAAAAATTTGAAACATCTGATATCACCGCATTTTCCAAAATCAAACCCGTATAAGAGGATTAAAAGGGGTAGGAATAATAACTGCTATTTTTGGTCAAGTTTTTTTTAAAATTTGATATACAAAATAACATTATTATAACGAATAGTCTATAATAGCGTTTTCCAAAATTGAGTCTTTAGATTTAATAAAAGGAGGTTTACAAGTGTGAATGTATATTGGGGACGAAGTAAAAATGGTGTCTAGTTTTTAAAACAAAAGTCCCTGTACCCACGTATTAATTGATATTTGCATTTTGTGTGTATTTTTACTGTGCAATTTATAAGTATGTACACCAGCTATTTGTAAACTATTAAAAACAGCCGTTTGGCGTAGAATAAATGAATACACACGTTGAACATGAGGCTCATGTGTTCCCAGTCGCCGACGTGGCTGCCGAACTCCTTCAGAGTGCCGAAACACCGGTTGTTGATGACGGGCAACGGGAGCGGGCCGAGAACGCCCATGTCCAGTGTGCATATCGGCTTGCCCTGACTGAACGGGAAGAACAGCCAGTACGACACGTGGAACTTTTTCCGGCCGCATTCGGTGACGTGAGCGTATACCGGCACTCTGGTCGCGTTCGGATTCTGGCCGTACAGTATCGAAGTCGTGTTCTCTAACAGCTGCCCTGTGGGTGAAAATTTAAAAGAATTTTGAGGTGTGTATTTTTATAGAAAAAATTATAAGAACTTTCTTCCCGACGGAGAGCCCTTGCACTTTCTCGAATCCCGCTTTAAACGCTCTTCACGTCCAATCAGACGTTTGATACTTGCCGAGACGCCTACCGTAAACATCATAAATCGTCGTCGTAATCTACCTAACGCGCATAGCGAGACGTGAGTTTCGCATCGGCAGCCCTAAAATTGATTTTCCGGTTTTAAAAAAACTCTACTACAAATGTCAATAGCTAAAACAGTGTTTTTCAGTTCATTGGCCACAGTAAAATAAGACTTATATAAAGCGTCAACTTAAAAACGAATTTTAAAGTACCAAACTTTAACACGATCTTGACAACAACGTATAAATTGTACGTGCATAATGTATTAAATCGTATATATAAACAGTTTAAAAATTTTGAAAATCGGCTAATTCGGTGCGTAGATGAACATTGAAAATTGGCAATACTTTTTGGGGGGGAGGTAAATTGATTTTATAATGAAAACAATTCGTATAAAATACATTTTTCGTTTTTATGTTTTAAAAACTCCGTATAGGTAATAGTTGTTAAGAACGGAATTTTCTTATTGGGTAGTGTATTTTGTACTCCGAAATCATAGTCGTCACACCACCCGATTGCGACTCATTATCCCTCCTTTTTGTTTTCTGGTAATTTAACTCGATAACTCTAAGAGTTTCTCTACACTATCTAATAATCAACACCCTAAACAGTTTATACGATAGTGACAGATTGTTTCGAAACGCCACTGATAATTAATTATTGTGTCTTTTCATGGAGCAGTGAATGCAAGTAACAAAATCATGCGATCATTGTCTTTGAAATTCTTTCAACAACAATAACTATTATATTAGCACGCTGTTAGCACGATGACGGAGCTTTACGTTCAACCGCTCGTATAGATTGGACATTTTAACACGTCTATTTAAAAATACCTAGGTTCAAATAGGTGTGAGTTTGACAAAATGTATAGTCCCCGATTCGTGTGTGGATGCAACCACGCACTACAATTTTGTTCAGCGTTTTTTTTTTTTTTTTTCAATTTTTAATCGTTAAATTAAACATGGGTCAAGTAACTATAAAATATCACGCCTTAAAAGATGGGTTAGCTATGATGCACACGAACAAATTATCCAACGGTAAATAATATTATAATATGGCGATATTTTAACTGCACCGTAGGTGGTTCGAATCGCGTTCGAACGAACATTAAAAATATTACAATGCCGTATTTTATATAAAGTGCACACTGCGCAGACCACTACAGTGATAGTAAAATATCTAACTAAGTGTTATTAGAAACAACGGCAACTTTCAAATATACCATTAAACGATTGTATTTTAACAATTAATACACCGTAAGTTGTGAATTATTTAACAATAGGTAGGTACTGTAATATTAGTGATGGCATTTAAAAGTCCGAATTTAGTAAATTCCTGGCTATTTATATTTTATACGTAAGTAGGAGAAAAAGGGTGCTTCTGGAACATAGCACCTTAAGGTGCGCTGGTAAGGTGCTATGTTCCAGAAGCCCCCTTTTTATCCTACTTACGTAGTTTATGATGAGTACTTATTAACAAAATATTACAAAAATAATAAATTGTTATAATTAAACTGATATTTTTAAACAGTATCTATAATTATGAATTATGACGTTATGTGAATAAATCTTAACGCTTTAAAAGTATTTTTATTCATAGGATGTTGCGACTTAAATGTTATCAAATTTAAAATTTTTAAATGTTTAACTTCCTATTTTTAATGCTCTGATCTATATTGTTGAATTAATAAAAAAATCATCTGAATATTACTGAGTTGATTATTTGTCAACTAAAATAATAACTATCAGGTAGGTACAGTTTATGATTTGCTAACCAAAATATATGTAATCTTTGGAATTTTTTCAAATGTATAGTGATATTACAATCAAAACTACACATGAAGGTCTATAACATTTATGAAATGAATTGTAATTATTTTATTTTTTTATTTTCACTTTACAAAAAAAGACAAGGCAATAGATTTAAGATACAAGCATACAATTATTTGTACTCAACAATGTGCTGTTAATGAATATTGAAACAATGTAAATGACGTCCGAAAAATTGAATACAGTTTTAAATAATAGCGATTGTTTTTTGTCAGCAGATGCCCAAATACATTAGTTACCTACTTTCGGATGATTTATGATTTTAGTACTGTCCACAATTCAAATCCGTAGCAGAAACATAACAATTAATTTAATACTTCACCTCAATCTGAACGTGATTTTTGATACCGTAAAATAAAGATACTTTGCACCTTAGAGGATAAATTTGCACCAAAAATATTTTTCGTTTTTAGCTTATTTAATTCGCAAAAGTTTTATTGAACGTCAAAATGTGTATACTATCTTTATCCTGACAAAAATATTAAGGGGGATTTTTTTATATTCGTACCATGATTTTGTTTTATATTACGTCTAAGTAATTATAAACAAAAAAATGTCAAAAAAAATTTATAAAATTCATTCAAATTTTTACACTCATATTAATTTTCTATTTATTTTTTTTTTTACTTTTTTCTCAATTAGGTACAACATTTTTATGACCTTCAGATAGCACTGATATAGTAGTAAACTTTGTACCATTATTAAATATCTATGTTGTTCCAATGGATTTTATGTCAATAGTGTAAAGAAACTCAAAATCAAATACAACTTTGCAGTTTGCACCATCCACTGTTTATTAAAAAAACATAAAATTTAAAAAAAAATTTTAAAACTCTTATAAAATGTCGTTATTCTTACCAATCTAATGATATCAATAATTGTATATTTGTTTCACAATTATTAATGTTTTTTAAACAGTGTTTGTTTAAGGTTAAAAAAACACGAAAATTGGCGCAAAGTATACCCATTTTACGGTAGTTTATTCAATGTTGCAAAATTACATTTTTTGATTATGACGAAATAAATTACAATGAATATACATACATATATATATATATATATATATATATATATATATATAT